>VONZ01000861.1:0-308180 GCA_012976165.1 Labeo catla
CATGCTAGCAACTTACTAATCATGCTAGAAACATGCTAATCATGCTAGAAACATGCTAGCAACTTGCTAATCATGTTAGACACATGTTAGCGACTTGCTAATCATGTTAGAAACATGCTAGTGACTTTGCTAGTCATGTTAGAAACATGCTAGCGACTTTGCTAGTCATGCTAGAAACATGCTAGCGACTTTGTTAATCATGCTAGAAACATGTTAGCGACTTTGCTAATCATGCTAGAAACATGCTAATCATGCTAGCAACTTTGCTAATCATGCTAAAATCATGCTAGCAACTTGCTAATCATGTTAGAAAAATGCTAGCAACTTTGCTAATCACGCTAGAAACATGCTAGCGACTTGCTAATCATGCTAGAAACATGTTAGCGACTTTGCTAATCATGCTAGAAACATGCTAGCGACTTTGCTAATCATGCTAGAAACATGCTAATCATGCTAGCAACTTTGCTAATCATGCTAAAATCATGCTAGCAACTTGCTAATCATGTTAGAAACATGCTAGCAACTTTGCTAATCACGCTAGAAAACATGCTAATCATGCTAGAAACATGCTAACGACTTTGCTAATCATGCTAGAAACATGCTAGCTACTTGCTAATCATGCTAGAAACATCCTAGCTTAATTTTGCTAATCATGCTAGAAACATGCTAGCTGACTTCCTAATCATGCTAGAAACATGTTTTAATTTTGCTAATCATGCTGAAAAACATGCTAGCGACACTAAGTTAATCATGCTAGAAACATGCTAGCTGACTTTGCTAATCATGCTAGAAACATAAATAATTTTGCTAATCATGCTAGAACCATGCTATAGCGACTTTGAAACCGCTACTTGCTAGTCATGCTAAAATCATGCTAGTGACTTGCTAGTCATGTTAAAATCATGCTAATGATTTGCTAGTCATCCTAAAATCATGCTAGCGACTTGCTAGTCATGCTAAAATCATGCTAGTGACTTGCTAGTCATGTTAAAATCATGCTAGCGACTTGCTAGTCATGCTAAAATCATACTAACGACTTGCTAAAATCATGTTAGCGACTTGCTAGTCATGTTAAAATCATGCTAGCGACTTGCTAATCATGCTAAAATCATGCTAGGGACTTGCTAGTAATGCTAAAATCATGCTAGTGACTTGCTAAAATCATGCTACCGACTTGCTAGTCATGCTAGTCATGCTAGAATCATGTTGGCGACTTGCTAATCATGCTAAAACCATGTTAGCGACTTGCTTTCTATCATGCTAGCAACATGCTTTCTTTCTAATCTAATCTTTCTAACTAATCTTTCTTTCCTTTCTAACAAATCTTTCTTTTTTCTTTCGTTCTAACTAATCTTTCTTTTTTCTTTCTTTCTTTCATTCTAACCAGTCTTTCTTCTTTCTTTCTAGCTAATCTTTCTTTTTTCTTTTTCTTTCTTTCTAACTAATCTTTCTTTTCTTTCTTGCTTACTTTTCTTTCTAACTAATCTTTCTTTTTTCTTTTTTACTTTTCTTTCTTTCTTACTTTTCTTTCTTACTAATCTTTCTTTTTTTCTTTTTTACTTTTCTTTCTTTCTTACTTTTCTTTCTTACTAATCTTTCTTTTTTCTTTCTTTCTAACTAATCTTTCTTTTTTATCTTTCTTCTTTCTTTCTAACTAATGTTTCTTTCTTTCTGACTAATCTTTCTTTCTTTCTTTTTCTTTCTAACTAATTTTTCTTTTTTTCTTTATTTATATCTATCTAGCCTATCTATCTTCAAACTTTATCAATCAAACTAAAACTATTTCAAACTGAAAACCTTTAAACTTTCTTTAAACTAAAAGCTTTTAAAACTACTTAAAACTTACTGGCTAGGCTTTCTCAAGCCAACTTAAAGTTTGCTAACAAACTTTTTATCTAGTTGTACTTTATAAATCAATTGCCTTGTCTTTCCTCAGGATCAGCTGATGGTGAATAAGGAGCCGCTACAGAGACGTCACAGTCACACAATCAACACAGACTGAACACACAGAGACACACAGCATCACACTCTCATGTGTGTCGTGTTTCACTGTCTTGTTTTATAATGGACCATGAAACTGAGTGCAGAAAATGAGCAGTCTGGAATCATTTTGGATTCACTAGATATTGACTACAATGTAGATGCTGTAACACTCAATACACTGTAAACAAGTAATGATGAGTGATCAAACTAAAACCTCCCATTTTAATCACCATTTACATGGTGTGAATAAGAGATTTACTGTGCAATATGGATAGCTTTGATTATAATGGGAGAATGAGATTCATTTTTCAATATAATCTTTGATAAATTTGAATATATTTTTATATATATTTGCTATTTAAATTACTTTTTTATATTAAAAGTTTTTGAATTTCAATTAAATCAAGAGTCTGCTGATGAGATTGATATTGCAAATGTTTCTATCAACAGATCACTGTAGATTTCTGAGGGGATCACTGTTATTTTCATATTTATATATTATGATCTTTAACTCATTTTTTTGTTTTGTTTTGTTTTTCTTTTTCCTCCTGCTTCTGAACAGTTATTTGCTAACGGCTATGTTGACACATATATTTATTTTTATAAAGCTCTGATCATTTTTATATAACTTTCGTTGTGATTATAAACAAATTGACAACGTTCTTAAATGTTTTCCAAAGTCTGTTATTGTACTGGTCAAAAATTCAATGTCTCATGAATAATGTTCCTCATTACCATCATTAACAATGAGTGATTTTGATAAGTTGATGTATTTTAAGTGAAATTCTACACAATTTAATGGCAAATGATACATTTACAAGAAAATCCAACTTTTGGATTTTCAGTGAGATGCTTACTGTGTACAGTAGTCAACATTTGAAGTGGATCAAAACCTTCCATCAAAGTTGTCCTAAAACCAAAACAATACCTTTTCTTGTCTTAAGACAACTTTAATGAACTTTTTTGATCCACTTCAAATGCTGACTACTGTATATCCTGAGCTGCCGAGCGTCTCAGGCATAGATTTAATAGAGATCGTCATAATTATGTATTTTAAAATTCATAAATAGACAATTTATTGTTTATACAGTACATATCCCCTTTCTGATATGATATGTACAATTGGATAAAAATTAATTGAACTATACATAATAAAAACTCTTGGCACAATAATGAAATATGCCATTTTTTGTCATGTCATGTTATTTATATATATATATATATATATATATATATATATTGTAATGCCACGCCAGCAGAGGGAGCCCTCACCCACTGACTCTCTTACCGCTCCCTCTGCTGCTTCATGGGTTACTTTCTGTTTGCCAGCCATATAAGGAAGGCCATGCCAAACAGGACTTCGCGAAGTATTGTTTTGCTGCGCGGACTCTACTAAGCGCTTTCTCTGATTTCATTGCCTTGTTTTTGTTATTTCACAGCTGTCCTCCATGAGTCAAGCCAAGTCACAGCTGTTGTTCCTGAGTCAAGTCGAGTTACAGCTGGGTTGTCTATGTTACGCCAAACCACAGCTGATTTCAATGAACCAAGCCAAGTTACAGCAGATCTTCATGAGCCAAGTCAAGTTACTGCTGTTGTTCCCGAGCCAAGTCAAGCCGCAGCTGACCTTCATGAACCAAGTCAAGCCACAGCTGATCTTCCTGAGCCAAGTCAA
Source organism: Labeo catla (assembly GCA_012976165.1). Taxonomy (NCBI): domain Eukaryota; kingdom Metazoa; phylum Chordata; class Actinopteri; order Cypriniformes; family Cyprinidae; genus Labeo; species Labeo catla. The sequence goes on from VONZ01000861.1 coordinate 3,656, forward strand.
GTCACAGCTGTTCCTCACGAGACGAGTCAAGTCATTGAGTCAAGTCACAGCAGACCCCCCTGAGTCAAGTCAAGTCATGGCAGACCTCCCTGAGTCAAGTCAAGTCACGACAGACCTTCCTGAATCAAGTCAGGAAACAGCTGCGCTCCTAACAGCACCTCTTCACGACATGGCTGCCAGTACAGAGCCTCGCCAAGCCACGGTCGTCCTGCCAGAACCTCACCAGGTCCCCTCTGACCTTCCAAAGCCACATCACGTCTCAACTGATTCTCTAGAGTCTCGTCACGTCTCAGCTGGTCCTCTAGAGCCTTGTCGTGTCTCAGCTGAACCTCTAGAGCCTTGTCGTGTCTCAGCTGATTGTCTAGAGCCTCGTTACATCTCAGCTGACCCCCCAGAGCCTCGTCACATATCAGCTGACATCTTGGAGCCTCATCAGGTCTCAGCCGTCCTTTCAAAGCCTCGCCAAGTCTCATCTCAGCTCCCAAGCCACGCAGGGCCCACGCTCCCAAGCCACATGTCCACAGTGTCCACACCCTCAAGACTGGCAGGCATCCCACTATCTACTGTGCTGTCTGTAATGGCTGTTGCCATTTTGAGCGTGTGGGCTACACGCTGTACTCCAGAGGCCTCGTCTGACCACGAGTCTGCTCCAGAGGCCTCGTCTGTCCCAGAATTTGCGCCTATGCCTCCAGAGGTGTTAGCTCATGCTGTAGATCCTCCAAAGGAGGCGGCGTCCACCAATGAACTCTCTGCCCGCCATGTCATGGCCAAGAAGACTAATCATGAACCCTCTCCTCCACTGTGGATATCTGCACTCCTGTCTGCTCTGCTTGCTCTGTTTGCCCCGCCATGGCTCCCTGTTATGCCTGCTCTGCTTACTCTGCCTGCCCCGCCATGGCTGCCTGCTCTCCCTGCTCCATCATGGCTCCAGGCTCCTCTGAATCAAGCATGGTGGACTTCTGCTCCAGTGTTACACTGTCTGCCATTCCTCCACGGCCTAGGTCTCCCAAGGTTCCACTGTCTGCTACTGCTCCACGGCCCAGGCCCTCCAGTGTTCCACTGTCTGCCATTGCTCCACGGCCCAGGTCCTCCAAGGTCTCACTGTCTACCACTGCTCCACGGCCCAGGTCCTCCAGTGTTCCACTGTCTGCCACAACTCCACGGCCCAGGTCCTCCAAGGTTCCTCTGTCTGCCACTGCTCCATGGCCCAGGTCCCCAGTGCTTCACTGTCTGCTACTGTTCCATGGCCCAGGTCCTCCAGTGCTTTACTGTCTGTCCCTGCTCCACGATCCAGGCCCACCTCCTCTGCACAGACCTGGCCCCCGTCCTCTGTTCCCCCACCCTCCTGGACTGTTGTTGTTCTGAGCACCAGGAGTCGCTCCTAGAGGGGGGGATTCTGTAACGCCACGCCAGCAGAGGGAGCCCTCACCCACTGACTCTCTGTTACCGCTCCCTCTGGTGCTTCATGTCTGGTTACTTCCTGTTTGCCAGCCATATAAGGAAGGCCATGCCAAACAGGACTTCGCGAAGTATTGTTTTGCTGTGCGGACTCTACTAAGCGTTTTCTCTTATTTCATTGCCTTGTTTTTGTTATTTTCCATGGTTTTGTTTCTTGTCATAGTTTTGCCTTGTTTTTGCCATTGTTTTGTTCTGTTTCATTGCCATAGTTTTTGCCTTGTTCCATTGCCTTGTTTATTTTTCACTTTTGGACTGCTCACTGGTATTTGGACTCTGCCTGTTTATTTGGATTTTGCTTTTGTCTTGCCTACGTTTCATTGTTTGTATGGAGATTGACCCTGCCTGTCTTGACTACGATCTGTTTAATAAAGCTCGCATCTAGGTCTTACACACTTCCCTGGAGTCCCGTTACATATATATACAGTGCGCAGCATAAATGAGTAACAAATTCAGAATTCAGCAGTTACTCTTTACTTAGATGACATGTTAGTGTTCTTTGGAGATATAATGTTTCAACAAATCTGCTTGATGAAAATGTCAAAATTATTCAGGGAAATAAGATTTTCTTTTTAAAGTGATAAAATGTTGTGTTGCAAAAATGAGTACACCCTCCTGAAAGTTAGTAAATAATAATAATAAAAAAATCTAGTGTAGGTTTAAGGCAATTTTTGATCAACAGGTAAGTATATTGAACCAAAACATTTAAAGACAAGTAATTTTCTGACAATTAAAAGTGTTATATAGCCCACTGAATCATACTCAGACTTAATGCTGGCAACAATGAAACCACCTGAGAGAGAACTGTCAGGTGACTTATTTATTAGCATAAAAGGGGACAATGGTTCAAGAGAAATACCAAATTATTGTTTTAAGTGTGAAAATATAGCAGAAGTAACACAGATATTCAAAAACAATGGACTTGTGACAAAGTTCCTCAAATAATCAGGTCTTCAATTTAAGTGTCTTAGAGCTGGCAAAAATCATAAAAGAGTTTAACTTACAGAATAATATACAGCCTGCAGAAGTGACATGGATGGTTGTTGTCACCACTAGAATTACGTACTGTACCCAAAGCACAATAAACTCATTTAACCTCTTCCAAGGCCCATATTTACAAAATACAGACTTCTGGGAATCCATACTTTGGTCTCAAGAGACCAAATCAATCATTTCGGATCCAAAAGCATCCAAAATGTTGTGTTGTTGCTAGAGGAGGAGTACGGTGAGAAGTGTCTGGTTCTCACAGTGATGTTCAGTGGTAGTAAAGTTCTTCTATAGGGATGTGTGAGTGCTGAAGGTGTGAGGAAGTTGTGTTTTATCAATGCTGTCATGAATTCACACACCACTGTGTGATGTAATACAAAAAACTAAAACTGAAGATGCTACCCTCTCATCATCCTGCATTATTGGGCATTTTTTCAACATGACAATGAAGATATTCATTCTCCCAAGGTGAAGATCCTTCAGTGGACATGTTTTTCACTCAGTCTTAACTCTCTTGAGCAGCTGTGGGGGATTCTGTAGAGACGAGCTGAGCAAAACTCCCCATTAAAGACCAGGGCATTTAAGGAGCTTGTCCTCCAGGAGTTAAACAGGACAGATGTGAAAATTTGTCATGTACTTGTACACTCAGTGCTAAGAAGGGTCAAAGCAGTGTACTTAGAGTTCTAGAGGACATACTAAGTACTAGAATATTATGCATTTGCTGAAGCACTCCTGCCCTGCACATTTGTATCAGACGCACTCAATTCATGTTGTGCAGTTTTTACTAATGAGCCTTAGTTTGTGTATATTTTTATTAAAAATGTGTCATTTCAAGAAGACAGGCTTCCCCTTGATGTGTGCCCTGCCATTCAAAACTCTAATTTTTGAAATGAACTTTAGCAATATCGTGGCCAAAACATCTGTCTAGTGCATGCAATAGTAAAAAGGTTCTTAATGTTGATTAGTCAGCATCAGGTGGTTGAATTTAACTTTAAAACATTCTAAGGTTAGTAAATCAGTTTACATCAAATTCATACAATCGTCTTATATAATTTTAAAATAGTAACATAAGACAAATTTTGCCTCATTGACAAATGATGCTCTTCTTCAGCATCCTGTCTTTACAAGCTCAACGTTTTGTTGTGTTCAGTTCCTCTTTATTTCTGTGCTGTTTTAATCTAGATTGGGTTCTGCAGTTTCAGTTGTCAGTCCCTTTATGTCCTCAAATGTCTAACATATGACGACAGTCCTGACTCACTTGGTGTCCCAAGAGAAAAACAACATCACTCCCTGATGGCCAAACAAGGCATCCACCCAACTGGTTTGGGTTGTCCCTCTTATTAGATGGCTGCTTGCCACATAATGAAATAATTAGAAACGAAATCATTGATTTTATTGGCTCAAATCTCCAAGCTTCTGTAACGAAAAAACAGTTCCTAACAAGTGATTTTCAGCCAAGATGAACAAACAAGTTCACACATTTATTTTATAGGGGTGATGTACAGTCAAACCATTTACTACATGATGTTTCACCAAATAAATAATGGCAATGAAAAATTGATTTGAGTTTAAACTCTTTTACGACCATACCTATTTATATAATACGTTACAGTGGACAAAACAATCATCTTGGCAACAAGAGGATGAAGACTTTAACAAATATTACAATGCTATTTATAGTCAATTCCTCTGATTTCATTTGCAACACGGCAAAATGGTATCAGTTGCATTTCTGTGAAACCAGAGAGAGCAAGAAGACAGCGGTGTGATACCAGAGAAATGATGAACTGCCTTTAACTTAAAATTGAGTGTTTACTGTTGCCCTTTTGCATTATTGATGCACTATTTTCATATTTAATACCGTACAGCCGCTTTGTCACAATCTGTTGTTAAAAGCGCTATATAAATAAAAATTGACTTGACTAGACTTGATGAAGGCACTGTTGTCTTCTGTAGAGCTGTTTCATCAAAGCATCAATGTCAACATCAACACTGTTTGTCTCCATAGTTGAGTTTCCAAAATTGTTTCTGCTATTTCCTGTTTATTTTTGTGTGGCTGCTTTGACACAATCTGTAATATATAAAGTGCTATAGAAATAAAAGTGACTTGACTTGACATGAAAGAAGCACCGGCCTCAGATATTGATTCTGGCCAATTAGCCCCATTTTAATTATATTTAATTATAATTTAATATAATTAAAGGGTGCCTTAAAGTTTGGTGCCTACTGGGCTTTGAAACTTTTCAAAAATGTTCTTTTCCCTAAATGTGAACAAACATAAATTCACTCAAAATTGTGGCAAAATACCAGAAAAAAAAGGCTATTTTTCTATTGTAGTATTACTGTATAAAGCACATTTCATGCAGAAGTCACTTTCAAACTGAGCAGCTTTGCAAATTTGTGTGACCCACTGCAAATGGTGAATGTGTAAAACAGTAAATGTTAAAAAACAAACAAAAAAAAAAAAAAAACACAACAACAGTGGACACAAATTGGAGCACATCCTGTTCGTACAGTTTCTACGATCTTATAGGCTTAATGAGTGCTGTTTGTGACACTACAGTGCAGACACACCTGTTAAGGTGTACATGAAAGCATGGGTGATCATTCAGTAATGCAGATGTAAAACCCTAAACACACTGTAAGACACTGCAAATAAGTTCAAGCTAGGCTACTTCTGAACAACAGCCAATCGTGCTGCTGATCAGAAAGTTTCAATCCCCAGGAAGGAATAAAAGGCAGATACAGTAAAGACTGTACTATCAATTTAGCCCACTAAGGGGAGCCACATAATAAACAAGATTCTTCCTTTCTGCAGAGGTTTTAGTAAACAGCTGGCTTTTTGTTGCTTGTAATATGGTACTGTTTGCAGAAATAACAAGATGAATAATCGATGTTTACAAAGAATGATTATACTAACTACTGTACTTGTCTGCGCAGGTGTACTTTGTATTGGATACTTCAATAGTCCAATACACAACATTTGCCTTTGACAGTCTCTTTGACAGACACATATCAAATTGCGCATTTTAGTACTTTAATAAATTCTTTAATTCAGATTCATGTTCTTAATAGCATATGTGGAAGAAGAATGAATTTAAAATATGTGGACCGGTAAGTTTTTGTGCTGCTGGACTGCTGCCTATCTGTATATTGAATTATCATGATTTATTTTAATGCCTGTGTAACCCATGTCAGGCTGATTACACTAGATTTCGGTTCCCATGCACTTTTAGTAAGGCAATAATAAATTTACAAATAGCCCAACACGTAACGTAAAATCCAAAATTAAGAATGCAAAATCTGGCGTAAGTTTATAGAGACAGAGAGAAAGAAACACACAGTGCTTTGTTATCAATGACTTCATGCCAAAGAGTGCTTTGGATGTAAAAGAGAAAAAGATCCAGAATCCAGATGTGGTCATTTGTACTGGTAAAAAAGTTAAAGGGGTCCTATTATGTTTTTTCACTTTTTGAACTTTAGTCAGTGTGTGGTGTGTATGTTTGGGCATAAAAAAGATCTACAAAGTTACAAATCTCAAGGTCCACTCCAAAGGGAGATATTTAACGCATAAACTTGCACTAGACTAGGCTAAACAGTGACGATGCTCTTTGCTCATTTTCTGTAGCTGCTTTTTGAAGAACTATGGAAATGTAAGCATTATAATTAGTAACTTACAAAGTTCTCATTCAATTGTTGTCCTGTTAGATACAAATTAATTAAGTCATATTAAAAACATTAGGCTGCTTTTAACTTTATGCTGGAGCTGGTTTTCGGGCAATTAAACTAAATATGTAAAAAAAAAAAATTAATTAAACTAGCACGATGATATCATGTATTGGCGATCTCACAGGCTGACGATAGGACCCAACATTACTGTAGTGTATTATTTACTCAACCTCCATGCATCATAGGTGTATATGACTTCCTTCTTTCAGACAAATGCAATCAGAGTTATGTTACAAATTATCCTGGCACTCCCAAGCTTTACAACGGCATAGACGGGTGTTTCTCATCATCAGTCCAAAACAAGTCCAATAAAGTTCATCCATCCATAATAAAAAGTGCCTCACATGGCTCCAGGGGGTTAATAAAGGCCTCCTGCAGCAAATCAATGCTTTTTTGTAAGAAAAATATCCATATTTAAAATGTAAGAATCACTTTAATCTAGCTTGCGCTAACAGTTGTACACAGAACTTGCTTCTTTGGTAAGGGGCGTGGCAGTACTTCATTAAACCCGGAACTAATCGAGCCATTTGTGCCAGGCTGGGAGAATGTATTGTAATAATGTAAATGTGAAAAATAATGCTTTTTTCGAACCACCAAGCATGAAAGCATGTTCTAGTACACCCCCAAAACAAAATCAAGACTTTGTAAAAGAGCATAACAGGACCCCTTTAAAAAGTACCAATAAATCATAAAGTGTTTTCAGACTTGTAAGCTCACAGTAGGTCTCCAAAAACCAGCATTTAACAGACAAGGATTATTGGCATTAGCAAATCTGTTTGTCACATATTAGTTTAATTTTGTCAGTATCATGTGATGATTACATGCACAACTGAACAATACAAAACATATACAAAATCAAACATTATATCCACTAACAAAATGAACTATCATTAAACAATTTTTCATTTAAAGGTGCTGTATGTAAGTTTTGTTTTGTATTGGGTTTTTTTTTAGGTAAGTTAAAAAAAAAAAAAATAGGGTTAGGTTAAGTTCACATAGGGTAGAGTGAAGGAAAATGCCTCCCTACTGTTTTTCCCCAAATAACCACCACAAAGTCAAGATAAATTGTAGTTGTAATTATGGACTGCATTGTCAAGAGTGATGTAGAAGTTTTTACCATGAAGCTTTACACTGGTGATGTACCTGAGAGAAAACAGATTTCACTGTAAGTGATCTAATTTTCAGACGTAAGAAAAAATGTTTTAAACCTTTTCTGTAGAACCTTTTTTTAAACCTTTTATTGTAGAACATCACAATTATATAAGAAATGAGAATAGTAAGGCTTGTAGATAGGGAGTACATGTTTTTTTTTACAAAAAATATAGTCATATTTTCAAAATGGCATCATTTTTTTCCTCCCAAATTTAGTCTGTGGTGTAAAACGCCCCCAGGGGGGATGGATGAATTACTGTAGATACTTTGTTCTGATGGTCAAATCCTTAATTGTTGGACTTTATATTTAAAAATGACCTCAAGTTAGCATCAGGTAGCTAGTTAGGTAGTGTCAGGCATTCACCACAGCCACCTTCACCTGCCACACCACCCGGAGCACCGCCCACTCGTTCCTCATCACCGGAGTTTTGATCACGCACACCTGTAGCTGATTAACTCCACCCTTTATATAGAGCACTGGTTCCATTCTCACCTTGTCGGGTCTACCGTTTACACCTCCTACGTTAGCTCCTGACTCCTTATGCTGTTCTTTTGGACTCTGCTCTCCGTGTTCCGGCTGGACTTATTGTGGCTCTATATCGGACTTATATCTGCTCATCACTACCAGGACTGTCAGCTAAGCTATTTCTCTGCATTTCAAACTACTGCTCTGTTCGTCAATTACTGTGAAATAAATCTCAAACTCAACTGTTACTTACCTCTCGTCTCCTCCTGTGTGTGTGTGTGTGACAGAAGACCCGACCACACAAAGATGAGCACCGAAGCACCAGCCGCAACAGATCCGTTCTTAGAATTGGTGAATGCCATCAAGGCGGCGTTAACTCCCACTCCGACGCCGCCGCCTGCCTCAGGATCTCCCATGGCTGTACCCGCTAAATTCGCGGGTGAGGCGACTGAGTGTAGCGGTTTTCTCCTACAAGTCAACCTCTACATCCAGATGCAACCACAACAGTTCCCTTCGGAGAAATCGAAGGTAGCTTTCCTCACATCCCTCCTCACGGGTAAAGCTCTACAGTGGGCCAAGGCTATTTGGAATGCTAACAATCCCATTATAAACTCCTACGATCTGTTTACTAATCATTTCTCCGAGGTGTTTAGCACAGCTACCGGTACACTCTCCACGTCAGATCAGCTCTTCCGCTTACGTCAAGGATCAACCGAGGTCAACGAATACAAGCTGCACTTCCGCACGCTGGCGGCGGCTAGCGGTTGGAATGAGATCGCCTTGCTGGGGGCCTACCGGCAAGGTCTAAACCCGGAAATTCGTGCAGCGATGGCCATATACGACGACAGCATCGGGCTGGAATCCTTTTTACAACGTACCACCCGAGTCGCACAACAGCTAGCCACCTGCCAGCCAACAGTAACCGCTCCTCAGTCCGCCTCGGTGGTTGCTAGCTCTCCAGTACCAGAACCGATGCAAGTTGACTCCACACGGCTCTCACGCTCCGAACGGAATCGCCGGATATCTCAAGGATTATGTTTATACTGTGGTCAGCCAGGACATCTTCTCCGCAACTGCCCCATCAGGCCCCCACGTCCGGTGGTGAGTACTATCCTATCGGATATTGAAACAGCTAAACTCACTTTGTTATCCGCAACCCTGCATACTTCTAATCGTTCTCTCCCTGTATCTGCCTTGATCGATTCAGGCTCCTCCGGCAACTTCATCTCCACGAAATGTTTAAAGGAACTTCATCTACCACGCCATCGTCATCACCAGATTTATTCAGTAACAACGATTCAAGGAAAACCACTCGGGCGTGGGGTGGTACGTTATTCATCTCCATTCATCACTCTGCAAATTGGATTATTTCATCACGAAGATTTGAGGTTTCTGGTACTGGAGGATTCCACCGTCGATATCATCCTGGGACGACCCTGGTTACAGGTCCATCAGCCAGAGATCCGCTGGGATCCATGCGACATCATCCGCTGGAGCCAGAAATGTTCCACCCAATGTATGTCTCTTCTACCTCATCCCCGCAGTATCCACACTACTGTCGCTTCCACCCAGATTGAAAGCCCAGAACCGGCCATTATGCCAGAGATCCCAGCGGAATACAGGGCGTACCAGGATGTTTTCAGCAAGCTAGCAGCCACCCAATTACCACCTCATCGGCCATGGGATTGCGCCATCAACTTGCTGCCTGGAGCCCAATTACCTAAAGGAAGGATCTATCCCCTGTCCATCCCGGAGCGCCAGGTGATGGAGAATTACATCACAGAGGCCCTAAACCAAGGATTCATCCGCCCATCCACATCACCGGCCGCTTCGAGCTTCTTCTTCGTGGGTAAGAAGGATGGAGGTCTACGTCCGTGCATTGACTACAGGCAGCTGAATTCTCAAATCATACAACAACCCTATCCGCTCCCCCTGGTTCCTGCCGCCCTCGAAGAGCTTCGTGGATCCCAGGTGTTCACGAAGCTGTACCTGCGGAGTGCCTACAACCTCGTTCGTATCCGTGAGGGAGACGAGTGGAAGACCGCCTTTATAACACCTACTGGGCACTACGAATATCAGGTTATGCCGTACGGCTTATCGGTCAGTCCCTCTGTCTTCCAAACGTTTATGAACGAGGTGTTCCGGGAGTTTCTCCATCGGTTCGTGGTGGTCTACATTGACGACATCCTGATCTACTCCCGGAACATGGCCGAACATCGCCAGCACATCCAGCAGGTCCTACAAAAACTCTGTCAGCATCAGCTCTACCTCAAACTGGAAAAGTGTGAATTCCACAAGTCATCTGTTCAGTTCCTAGGCTACAACATCAATTCCGAGGGCGTGCTTATGGATCAAGGGAAAGTTGATGCCATTCAGAACTGGCCACAACCTGACAGCATCAAGGCCCTTCAACGTTTCCTGGGTTTTGCTAACTTCTACCGTCGCTTCATCAAAGATTACAGCTCCATCATAGCTCCTCTGACCTCCCTCCTGCGGGGTAAGCCAAGACGCCTCACCTGGGACCCCGCTGCCCACGAAGCATTTCAACACATCAAGAAGCTCTTCAGTACTGCACCATTATTACATCATCCCGATGCCAACCTCCCATTCACCGTCGAAGCGGACGCTTCCACCACTGGAGTAGGTGCAGTACTGTCCCAAGCGGTCGGTGAGTCCTCTATTCTCCATCCCTGTGCCTTCTTCTCCCGTAAGCTGTCACCGGCGGAGCAGAACTACGATGTAGGAAACCGAGAACTGCTTGCCATCAAGCTGGCCCTGGAGGAGTGGCGACACTGGCTGGAGGGCTCTGTCCACCCCTTCACGATCATCACTGATCACAAGAATCCCCAATATCTCCGTGATGCTAAGAGACTAAACCCGAGACAAGCACGCTGGGCACTATTCTTTACACGATTCCGCTTCACCATCACCTACAGACCCGGATCCAAGAACATCCCCGCAGACGCACTCTCACGTCAGACTTCAGCAGACCTGCACACGGACTCAGAACCTATCATCCCACCTCACCTCATCGTCAGCCCTATCATATGGAGCCTCGACCAGGATATCCACCAAGCCACTCTCCAGGAGCCAGCTCCGCCGGAATGCTCAGAAGGTAAGATCTATGTTCCTCGCTCCCTACGTCCCCATCTTCTGGGCACAGCTCACGGGTCTCCGGGCTCTGGACATCCAGGCAGTAAGCGGACCCTCTCGCTTCTCCAGAACCGTTACTGGTGGCCTAGTATGCGCCGTGATACCATCAGGTACGTCCAGAGTTGCTCTGTCTGTGCCATGTCTAACTCTCCCCGCATGCTACCCGCAGGAAAACTGGTCCCATTACCCATCCCGGAGAGGCCCTGGTCCCATCTTGGAGTGGATTTTGTCTCCGACCTACCCAGTTCCGAAGGTAACACCTGTATTCTGGTGATTGTTGACAGATTCTCCAAGACCTGCAAATTTGTACCCCTCAAGGGATTACCGACTGCCATGGAAACGGCAGAACACTTGTTTAATCAGGTATTCCGCCACTTTGGTATTCCCGAGGAGATTGTGTCGGACCGGGGCCCTCAATTCATTTCTCATGTATGGAAGGCATTTTTCAAGCTGCTTGGTGTCACTGTTAATCTTTCTTATGGATACCACCCACAGACAAACGGCCAGACAGAGAGGAAGATCCAGGAGCTCGGACGTTACCTCCGGGCATACTGTCATGAGGATCAGCACAGCTGGAGCAGGTTCCTCCCGTGGGCCGAGTACGCACAAAACTCTCTCCGCCAAGATTCCACCGGCATAACACCATTCCAGTGCGTACTCGGTTACCAACCTCCGCTGTTCCCCTGGACGGAGGAACCCTCTAATGTTCCAGCTGTAGACCACTGGTTTCGGGAGAGCGAGAGAGTGTGGGACTCTGCTCATCACCATCTCCAGCGAGCGGTATGCCGTAACAAACTCTTCGCTGACGCCAGACGCAGAACTTCACCTACCTACCAACCCGGAGATCAGGTCTGGCTGTCGACCCGGGACCTACGGTTACGGCTGCCTTGTCGCAAGCTGAGTCCCCGCTACATTGGTCCCTTCAAGATCCTGAGGCAGATCAATGATGTCACGTTCCAACTTCAGCTCCCTCCCAGGTACCGCATTCACCCCACGTTCCATGTTTCACTGCTTAAACCATTCTTTCCATCTGCCACAGAACCCCCGGGAGCTGAGTTGGAACCCCCTCCTCCTGAAGTCCTGGATCAACCCTCCATCTACGCGGTCAGAGAGATCCTGGACTCACGTCGTCGGGGAGGTCACCTTGAATACCTCATCGACTGGGAGGGGTATGGACCAGAGGAACGCTCCTGGGTGCCTAGAGACGATGTCCTGGATCCTACGCTACTCGCCGATTTCCATCGCGACCACCCAGATTGCCCTGCCCCTCGCGGTCGTGGCCGCCCTCGGCGGCGTGTTAGGGCGTCGGGAGCCGCCCCTGGAGGAGGGGGTAGTGTCAGGCATTCACCACAGCCACCTTCACCTGCCACACCACCCGGAGCACCGCCCACTCGTTCCTCATCACCGGAGTTTTGATCACGCACACCTGTAGCTGATTAACTCTACCTTTATATAGAGCACTGGTTCCATTCTCACCTTGTCGGGTCTACCGTTTACACCTCCTACGTTAGCTCCTGACTCCTTATGCTGTTCTTTTGGACTCTGCTCTCCGTGTTCCGGCTGGACTTATTGTGGCTCTATATCGGACTTATATCTGCTCATCACTACCAGGACTGTCAGCTAAGCTATTTCTCTGCATTTCAAACTACTGCTCTGTTCGTCAATTACTGTGAAATAAATCTCAAACTCAACTGTTACTTACCTCTCGTCTCCTCCTGTGTGTGTGACAGGTAGCCAGTTGTTAAGGTTAGGGTCAGCTAAAAATTTTTTTAAAAAGAGGCTATTACGATTTTGTAATTCGTAATCATTAATTATATTCTTTTTAATTTTTGGCTAAAACTGCCTTTACTCTGATTTTGCTTTGTTGGACTGGTACAAATGTTGTTTTTGTTAAAATTCTAATAACATGGAAACTCTGGACATTTTTCATACTTGGTTTATAATTTATGCCATTGTCACTAAAAGTAAGCTGACTAATTGGGTTGACAGCTGGTGACCCAAACACAACGTATTGAAGCCATTGAAGGCAGCGAAAGAACTGCAGATTCTACCTGACCTAAAAAGCCTAGGCATTCACTGAAAAGCTCTGTGAGCAGAGGCTTATTAAAATGTGGATAAATCAACACAAGCTTGCAGTGTAAAGCTTGTTGCCTTCCATCGTCAGCTGCGCTCTTGTGTGTCCTTAACCTTACTAGCTGTCAGTATTACATATTGCAGTGTATTTTATTTACATTATATGACCAAAAACATGGGTGAGTTGTGAACATTGGCATGTCTGGCTGCTGCTGCTCACCGGACTTTTGATTTGATTTGTTGTTTAAATTATTGTTCAACCACACGTTAAGTTAATTTCTACATGTGTTTGCCGTATCTTTGTGTCGTGTACTGCTTGGCAATACTCTCAGTTTACCTGCTGCAGATAGCGTCCACTTAAACTGTGAACGTCGCTGGTTTTTCACCTGCTATGCTGTCTGAGCTTTTGGCGACCCTGCTGCACTACCGTGACTGCATAATGTGGATGGTCAAGATACTTCCATGGATTATCTTTCTTGCTACTGTCGCAACAGCCATTCCACAGCTGTCTTACTTGACAGCGGAACTTCACCGGCTTCAATTCCATTCCGTGGCTCAGAGCCACAGAGCCGTCCTCGTTTGAAATCCTGACTGTTCAACTAAAAGCTAGTACTCTCACTCTCATTGTATCTATTTATCATCCTCCAGGTCCTCTGCAGTTTAATAGTGAACTCACTGCTATTTTATCAGACTTATGTACAATGTGACCCAATTTTATTTTAATGGGTGATTATACTATCCATTGTGACAAACGCACTGGTAATTTTACTAAAGATTTTAGTTCTGATTTAGATAGTTTTGGACTCATTCAGTACATTAATTTCCCAACCCATAATAAAGGCCATGTTTTAGACCTAGTTTGTTGTGACACCTTGCCATTTTAATTTCACAGAGCTCCCCATTTCTGATCACACAATGGTCTTTTTTGATGTTATGTTGCCAGTTTCAAATTTTAATTTGTAGCATGCCATATCATTTTGTAATATTACAAAAACATTAACCCAGATGATCTTAACAGATTAGGGTTAGGGTCTCTTTATTCTGTTCCCCTTTACTTTGTACTGCTAATCTAGTGGATCATTATAATGCTTGCCCTGCTGAAAAATCCAGCATAAACCAGCATGGACTCCAAATTGGTCCAAGATGCTAGTTAGTGCTGGTCCAGGCTAGTTCATGCCGGTATAGTCCTGATATAGTGCTAGTTTATGCTGGTTTATGCTGGTATAGTGCTGGGCTGGGCTGGTGGACCAGCATATCCATGCTGTTCTCAAGCAAAATGGAGCTGGTGATGCAGGTTCACCAGCATGGTCTTGCAGGGTTGAGTGTCAGTAGGCCAGTTGTCTGTATGCAAATAGTGTTTTGGGGACAAACATAGTTTTTGTTTGCGTATTTCTCTATTTAACACATTAATGATGCAACTGAAAAACAATATAAGGTTAAAACATGATTTATTGAATTATATAATAACTTTGTAATTTCTTTTTCTCCCTCTGCTAAAGGTAGAACTGAAAATTTTAATTGCTTTAGTTATGACTACATTATTAATTAATGTCAGTGGTGAACTAGTAAAACATTTCCCTCTGGTAAGATATTGATTTAATAATGTGTTTCTGCTCACCTCTTTACTTTTTTCTGTCCTCTTATTCTCAGTGATTCTGCTTGTTAATCGTAGGTGCCTCATTAATGCTAAGTCTCTACTTTATTTCACTAAACACAGCACTGCTTCAGTGTTACTTTTACTCTTTATAGATCAAGCCCATGTAAAAAGCAGTGTTTGTTGAACACTGGGGATTTTACTGTGTAAACATGTAACCAGTGATTTCAAAAGAAACAGGATATGTAACACATACACAAGTTTTGTTGTGGTCTTGCTGGGATCATACCAGAACCCAAAAGACAACAAATGCTGGTCCACCAGCACATCAGCATCCCAAGCTGGTCCCAGCATGCAAAACATACCGTATGCTGGTGACCAGCAATGCTGGATTTTTCAGCAGGGTGTTTATCCCATTTCACTAAATTCCTTAGCCCCCTGAAAACCTATGGAGTCTCATTTACTAGGTCTTCTCCATGGTACATCCTTGAACTCTGACAGATGAAAATGATGGGTCGATGTCTGGAGAGATCTTCTACTTGCAGCTGACCAGCTGAAAAACAAAAAAAATACAGTTCTTTCTGGTGATCGCCAGAAGTGTAACTGAAATGCTTTGGGAAAATCAGAAAGTTTAAGGAATGTGAGCTCCCCAATCAGAAGTCAGTCATCAGTGAAACTTCCCTCTGTGCCAGAATCAATGAGGACCAAGCAAGAGTGAGTGACACTGGCATACCACAGTGAGACAGGAGGGAGATTACAGGCCTTGGGGAATTGCAACAGAGGTGTGGCGCTCACCAGGATTCTCCTAACTACTGCCAAATGACTGGGGCCATCGCAGTATCATGTTACAGCCCGTGCCTTTAGTGCTTCTCTTTTCCTTTTGTATGAGGCGTAGTCTCTCAATGATACCACATTGATGCTCTGCTGCGGTGAGATAAATTCTACCTATCTGCATGGGCTCTTGTTCTGCAGAGCCCTTGAGCATGACAACACAAATCCACTCTAATATCCAGGTGAATAGCAAGCTCAACAAGTTGGCCGAGCGATGGAAGATCGCAGGTGAGCACCTCACCCTTGATCTCCTATATTAGCCCATCCAGGAACTGTGCCACGGCGCAGAGTTTGAGTTGACACAAAGCCTCCCTCCCATAGACAAAGTAGTCGAAGTCCTCGATTCTCACAACAGCTTGCATCAGACACTATAGGCAGCAACTCCTCAGTTATTTGAAAACTACATGGTATGTGTGTTAGAGCAGGTTTGTAAAGAAAATCTGTAGTGCTGTGGCTCTCTGGGAACAGAATTTTGCAACCTCGCTCTTATGAGTGTTAGTTGACATATAGTTGCAAAGTTTTTTATTGTTAGTAGAATGTCTCAAATGGAATACAGTGTTACCAAATTTCAATCATGTGGAATCAAACAAATGATTCAGAATGGAGCAGCACGACTGTTGTTTTTTTTTTTTTTTCCTTTATTTATATACCGCCTTTAACAATACAGAATTGTGACAAGGCGGCTGTACAGTATTAAATAGGAAACAGTACATCAACAATGCCAAAGGCAACAGTAAACACTCACATTTTAGGTAAAGGTAGTTAATCAAAAATAATAAAATAAAATGCAATATTGTGTTAAGAGAAATTGTCCCCAACTAAGCAAGCCAGAGGCGACAGCGGCAAGGAACCAAAACTCCATTGTTGTTCAATAAGTCCAGTGAGTCTCTGTTTATCTTTCTGCATTGGCTAATTGTTACCCATCAAGTTCAGGACCTTGACGCATGCATGTAGAGCAACAGGCTCCTTCTATATTCACTCACACTAACAAGTGTAAATCCCCTCCAAAAGCCTGTTAAGTGTCACTTGTGCCTCACTTACCCTCACACCTTGTGGTACCATCACAGAGAGACACAAAATCACTTTCTAGAACATTTTAATTCACTGTCCTCTGCGGTGGGCCAACTAGCATCACCTATCTATTCAAACTGTCCATGTCCCCGACCATCAACCATGAGTCAAGTTATGTCAACTTTATTTATATAGAGCTTTATACAATACAGATTGTTTCAAATCACATGCACAGTGAAAAAAAAGTTGTTCAGTGATGCAAACAGAATTAAATTCTGCTGTAAAGCTGACAATAAAAAAGACAATAGTAAACAGTCATTATTTAGTTGAAAACTAAATAAAACTAGTTGATTGTTCAGTTTAATAACTGTGTAAAGTCCATCAATTATGGAATGAGTTTAAATAAGCTTTGGAGAAAACAGTGATGCCATCATCCAGCTCAGTTGAGTTCTCTTCCAATTGAATCCATGAAGTCAAGTCAATAATACTGCCAAAAAAAAAAGTGTTCCCAACTAAGTAAGTCAAAAGGCACCAGGGGCAGGGAACACAAACAGTGACAGAAATAGAGAAAAAAAACCTTGTGTCATGGTGTCATGGTGTGGATAAATTCTAGGCTGGATCATAAGTTGCGGACTGATTTCGGTCTGGATATTTCATCCATTTCCTTCTGCTTGAAGATCAGGTACATCATTCTAGCATATGGAGGGAGTTCAGGCTGGCCACCGGGGACGTGCATAGAGCCTGTATGGTTCTTGTGGTCTTTGATGAGGATCTGTTCCGATGGCTGCTGTGACAATGAGGTCTTCTACAGCTCATCTAGTTGTCACTAGGTGCTGATCCACTGTCTGGCCTAGACACCGACCGGATCTGGATGGCTAGCCTGGGGATATCAATGAATCTGGCAGACTAATATTAGTGTATATGCCATTCCACTAACAATGTAACAAGTACATCATGGTATTGGAAGTGTTCCTAGTTCCGGTTTACCTAATTTATGCAGCCTAACAATCCTTTAATGGATTTGAATTGATAGTGTGCTATGTGTATGACAGGTTAAAGAGACTGATCTTCAATCTACTGTCATGGGGTGAAGAATCACACGACAAGGATGGCTCAAAATAAAGACCCCGGAGGGTGGATTTATTTACAATGTGCACAAGTGAAAGAATTCAAGGTGGGTGCTCCGGTGAATGGCGTGCTCTCTTCCTCGTGCTGCAGTGGGTCCATGTGGTGCTCCTGTGAAGCTGATCGGTCACCAGCTGCTGTCTGACGGGACAAAGAGAAATGGCATTATTGCTCTGTCTCATGGAGAAGGTTCTCACCCTTTGGCAAGAGCTCACGCGGCTTATCTAGCCGCTGTCTGATGAGGTTAAGCTGGGGCCGATCAGCCTATGACGAGGGCGTGCAGGTGTTCCTTGTCCGTTTCCAGGGCGACGCTGATGACTCCTCTGGACGCTCGTCACACCCCCCCCAGCATTGTCCTGGTCCTGTCAATGATATGAGAGAGTAGGGGAGAAACGGGGTGGGTGGGGAGTGACCCCTGACAGACCTGCAAAAGCTTCCCACATCCGAGAGAGGCCGTCTGTGTTGGCGTTCACGGCTCCTGCCCGATGACACACAATGAAGTGGAAGTCCTTGAGCGTGAGGAACCATCGGGTCACCCTGGCGTTGTTGTCCTTGGCGCGGGCCATCCACTGCAGGGGAGCGTGGTCAGTTACCTGGGTGAACCTCCGGCCGAGGAGGTAGTACTGCAGCTCCAGGGCTGCCCACTTGATGGCCAGGGCCTCCTTCTCTACCGCGGCGTAGTTTCTCTCGGCTGGGATCAGCTTCCTGCTGATAAACAAGACTGGATGCTCCTCACCTTCCTGGATCTATGACAGGACGGCCCCCAGTCCTGTATTGGAGGCATCCGTCTGCAGCAGGAAGGGGCATCTAAAGTCCAGGGCTCGGAGGACTGGCTCCGAGGTGAGGACCGTCTTCACCTTTTGGAAGGCTTCCTCCGCTGCTGGCGTCCACTGAATCTTCTCCGGCTGCCCCTTCCTGGTCAGGTCTTTCAGAGGTGCGGCTAAGGAGGAAAAGTTAGGGATGAAACAGCGATAGTACCCCACCAACCCTAAGAAGGCTTGTACCTGGGTTTTGGTCTCGGGCCTCAGTGCGGTCAGGATGGCTTCCGCTTTCTTTTCCTGAGGCCGGATGAGAACTCGCCCCACCTGGAAACCCAGGTACTTCGCCTTGTGGAGCGCTAGATGGCATTTGCGCGGGTTGGCGGTGAGCCCAGCCTTCCGGAGTTCTGACAGCACCAGCTGTGGAGTGGGTTGAGCAGTGGCGGCATGAAGAGCTGTGAGCTCCTTCTCGGTCTCACCCTGGCGGGTGGCGAGGTGCTCCAGAATTTGCTGCTGGTGGATGCTAACCTTATATGTAATATTATTTGCATGCACTCACAATTTTAACAAAACGTTGTGCTTTTGTAAAAATAAAGAAAACAAACAAGATGTGCTTTCTGATGTCTGTCACACCCCTGTGGACTGTCTATGTTGGTTTCTCCCTCTTGTGCCCACATTTGGTCGTTCCTGTTTCCTGTCCTCGTTTAGTCATCATTAGTTAACCTTGTTTCACCTGTGCCTTAATTATGTTCATAGTTATCACCTGTCTGTATAAGTTGCATTCAGTTCTGTTTTTGTCGTCCGGTCTCGTCAACATGAATGTGAATGTATGCTACCCTGCCTGTGGATTTACCTGTTTTGGAAACTACCTGTGGATTATAATATCTTTCTTTACCTTCGTCTTCATTCGCCCCTTCCTTACACGTTACGTGACAGAAGACCGGACCTATACAGTATGACTGCGGAAAGACGGCTACGGACTTTGCAGCAGGGCAATTTGACATTGGAGAGTTACGTGGAGGAATTTTTTGAGCTCTCCAACCGGGTGAGCTGGAACGACGTCACTCTGGGTGTGTGCTTTCTGCGGGGACTGAATGATGAGACAATCCGCTGCGATCTTCCCGATTGTGATTTCTCCCTGATCGAATTGATTAATCTGGTCCTTTACTTGAATTGTTCCGATTTCAAAGTAGAAGAAGTAACGGAACACTCCAGCTCTCGTCATTCAGCACCCGTTGAAATGCACTGCACCTCCTCAGCTCACCCCACGCCAGGAACTTCACAGCATAACCCAGAGCCCAGCCAACCACCACCCCGACTCATGGAGCCTGAGCCCGAGCCCACCGCGGACGGAGAGCCAGAGCTGAGAGCGACAGAGCCATCACCACTGGGAGTGACAGCGCGAGAGATCGCTACAGAGCCTGAGCTTATTGAGTCCGACCAGGTGCGAGAGCCGGCCACAGAGCCCGCGACGGTGGATGTTCTAGATGGGCGTGAGGGTGCTGAGGACAGCACCGCCCACTGCACTGCTGCTGAGGGTGAGCAATGCCTGGATCTGGGACAATTAAATATGGAAGTAGATTTGATTGATTTCTCTGAGGATATAGAAATGGAACTTCCTGCCTGCCCTGAACAATCTGTCTGCCTTGAACTGTCTACCTGCCTGAATTTTCCACCCACCCTCCCTCTGTTATCTCCATCAAGCAGCCCTGCTGCTTAAGCTCTGCCACCGCTGTTTCCTGACAGCACCTCAGCTCACCCTCAGCCCACCATCTGTGCAGTGGGCTCGCCACGGGTCTGCCAGTCTCCATCTGCGTCATGGCTGGAGGATCCCTCATCTTCGCCTCCAGCCTCAGAGTCCTGGACTCCACCTCATCCCTCTGACCCTGCGGCTCCACCCGGCTCTCAGCTCCCTCGTCTCCACCGTCGCCCGTCGGCCCACCAGCTCCACCGGGCTCCCTCGTCCCTCCGGCTCCGCCTTGGTCGGTCGTCATCCTGCCATCGCCTCAGGAATCCGCTCCTCTGGCTTCGCCTTGTCGCTCCGTCCCACCGGCTCTGTTGGGCTCCTCCCTCCGGGTCCACCTCAGTCCTTTGTTGCTCCGGCTCCGCCGTGGACCTCCGGAGCTCCGCCTCCGCCTCGGTCGCCAGAGCCTTGGGCTCCGCCTCGATGAAACAAAACTCACCGAATACTTTCCTTACAGATAAATATATCTATAGAAAGCTTTAAATTATTACTATACTACTTCAAAACTAAAAAAAATTCAAATCGTTTAAAGCATAAATTTGATTTAAACAATAGGTCTACATTAAATTATCATATGCTGTTTATAGGGGATGCACTGTATTAGCCCTACAGTTACAGCATGAAATATTATTTAAACATATTACTATTAACATTTTTTTTTTATCTCACAATTCTGATTTTTGTTTCTAACAAATGCAAGTTTATATCTCCTAATTCAGACTTTATAACTCGATTTAACAAAACTAGTGAGTTTGTTAATTCTGCGGGGAAAAAGCAGTAGTGTGGGATATAAATTCTGAGCCGAGGGGAAAAGAGAGAATGCCGAGTTGTTTTCCTCTAGAGTTGTGGGATATAATGCCGGAATTGCGAAAATAAAGTCAGAATTTTGAAATATAAAATCAAATGTACCTTTTTTTTTCTTTTATTCTGTGGCTCCATAGACTGCCACTTGAACTAAAACATAAAAAATGTCATCCCTGAGGCTCGTGCAGGGCAGACACCTCCAAGGCGGATCAGGGAGTTCAGGGAGCCATGGCGGGTCAGGGAACTCAGGGAGCCACGGCGGGTCAGGGAGCTCGGGGAGCCATGGCCGAGTACACAGTCCGGGTGGCCATGGCGGATGAGGGAGCTCGGGGAGCCATGGCCAAGTAGGGTATTGTCAGCCCGGGAGAGTACAGGAGGACTGGGCTTAGGAGGCGCTGGCTCAGGAGGGCACTCTGGAGGCACTGGCACAGGAGGACGCTCTGGAGGCGCGGGCTCTGGATGGTGCTCTGGCTCTGGAGGACTAGACGGGACCAGCGGAGACGTAGGAGAGAGCCCTAAAGCCGCGACCTGCCAGCTCAGCTGGTTAAAGTCATCCACATACCGTTCCAACTTCCGACCGCCTTGCCGCAAACCCCACAGAGCTTCCTCAGCCTTCATATTGTTTGTGGTCCGTTGTTCTGTCAGGGTCGTGTGTGGGAAGGAATTGCAGGAACGAGGAAATAATGAAAACGTGCTTTAAGAAAATAAACCAAAACAGGAACAGGAACAAACTGGAAAAGCAGGGAAAAACACATGCCAACATGGCGTAAACTAACATTAAGAACGGACATGAAACAAGCTAAGAGACAGCTAATTAGACAAAGACAGGTGGGAGTGATAAACCAATGATGACTTAACAAGCAACGGAACAGGAAAGACCAAATAAGGACACAAGAGGGCAAAACCAACAAAACAGTCCACAGGGGTGTGACAGCCACAAAGAGTTTTTAACTGTTATATTGTCACGAATCTGGTCGGTGTCCTGTGGACCGCTCACCACCAGATGTCGCTCTCGCTCCATTATTACACACAGACTGTTGCACTATACCCCGGACTGCATCTCCCATCATCCACCACGCTGATTGTGCCATACACCTGTGGCCAATCAGAAGCCCTATAAAAGCCCCAGACTTTCCCTCCGTTGGCACGGAGTATTGAGTTGTAGTTTTCATTGTATAGTTGTCGTTGTAGTAATCCTGTGTTCCCTAGTTTCCTAGTTTCCCGTGTTTAGCTTTCTCGCCTGGCCTTATCGTCTCGTCTCTCTCGCCGCCTCCCTTCTGGACTCTTGCTCATCTCATGGACTATTCTCACATTTTGCCTTCGTTATACTTGCCTGCCATTGTTGTCTGACCCTGCCTTTACGACTATGTCTCTGTCTCGTCCCTTAAATAAAAGCATGCAAATGGATCCGCTCTCCTCTCATCTCACTCACAACGTTACATATATAGTTAATTACTGAATGGTGATCCGGATGTCATTATTTTCACTTATGTATATAATTTCTATTTATGGTATTTTCCATTTTGTAAGAATTAATACCTAGACAAAGGCTACTATTTGGCCGCAAAGTTGGCTATGATAAATCATGCTAAAGAGTTGTATTTTTTTTTTTCCTTTGACTTGCACCTCAAAAAAGTGTGCTTTGTTTTACTTCTCTATTAACAACCAGTGATGCTGCTATCACTTTCAATGTGTTTTTTTCAAAGCTCTAATGTTGGGTCATTTTCTACACTTATGCTAAGCGACCCCTTTGCAGTATGATGGCAAGACTGTACGTTCCCCATAGCGTCAGCCATTGACGAATGTCGAAGTCATCCAGAAACAAAAGTGAACTTCTCTGGTAACTAAATATCTCTGGGTACTAAATGTAACATTGGTTTCTCAAGATGAGGGAAAAGAGACATTGCGTTCATTGCGTTTTAGTGAGCATTCACTCCATTTAGTCGAAAGATTTTGAGGCAGTGTTGCTCACCATCTCTGTAGGGAGCAGGCCCGCCTCTGTTTTGCATGCTTGAACATTATTCCAGAGTTAACGGAGAAAAATGTTTCCCATAGTTTCAGCTGCTGACACGTGTCTCTGTTCCCTCATCTTAGAGATCCGAGGTTACATTAAGATGAGATTATGTTGAGATAAGTCTTTATGCTATTTATGGTCAAGAGAAAAAGAAAAAAATGTGTGAGTGTTGTATATCTGCCTTTGATTTCATAGGTTCTGATCCCCCACAAGAATTGAGAACTGTCCATGTTGACTGCATTTGTTTCACTCCTACTCAGAAATTTTTTCATTGATTAAGCTCAAACTAATTGGCTAAAGAGTGACAGCTCCACACTTGTAACACACACACACACACACACACACACACACACACAGACTGGTTTTCATGTTTTATGGATTCATTCCATAGGTCTAATGGTTTTTATACTGTGCAAACTGTATTTTCTATCCCCTTACCCAAACCCTACCCCTCATGCCAAAATGTCTTTTTTTTTTTTTTGTTTAATATTTACTTGTACAGAAACTTACTGGTATCACTATCCTTGTGGTGATATTGTGTAGTGAATACTAATGCACACCCACACATAGACTGAACAACCAAATCTTACATTTAAAACCTTGCCATAAACTTTTAGAGCACACTTGTACATGTACGAATATCGAATATTTTAATTAATTAATTTATTTATTTATTTTTATTTATCAAATTTAATGTCTTATTGTACTTATTTCTTTTGGATTGCCCATCATGTGTTACAAGAACAGGAACGCACCAACCCAAAACATGTAATGTCCAAGCAATACTGAATGATGCAGTGTTGGTATAAATGAAATTATTATAATTATGAAATAAATGAATAATTTAATAGATAAGTTTTTGTTGTTGTTTGTTTCCTGATTCGTTTACCTCCAGATTTTATTACGCTTCCTATGGTAGCCTATTAGATATCTATATCAGTGTTGTTTACGTTTAATGACTGATCCTAATATACCAACATTTTATTCATATCACCACAGGGAGGCGCCAGCAGTGACACGCATGTTGTCATAAAGTGCTGCAACTCTGTGTCACTGATTCTACAAATATAAGATGCAACAT
Organism: Labeo catla; assembly: GCA_012976165.1. Taxonomy (NCBI): domain Eukaryota; kingdom Metazoa; phylum Chordata; class Actinopteri; order Cypriniformes; family Cyprinidae; genus Labeo; species Labeo catla. The sequence goes on from VONZ01000861.1 coordinate 27,633, forward strand.
TTTATTACTGCATGTTCAGAACAGATATAAGAAAAAAAAAATATACTAATTGTTGTGTGTGTCAAACTAATTCAGCGTAAAACAGGAGTTTTCGAGTAAACGGAGTGAGTGGCTCAGTGCTGAAGAACAGCTCCAGTCCGCAGCAGAACGGACGCTCTACATTCCACACACAATCACGAGCATTGAGAGCTCCGATACGTTTGAACGAATCGGTTCGTTCGGACGGTCTGAATAAATCAGCCGGTACACCGAATCGTCTGACGAAGAGTTGCCAGAAGTAATTGATCGTATCGTATTGTAGTACCAGTTTTAATTAAGCAGAGCAGTTTATCACTTTGTTTTCGATTACGTTACTGTCTTTCAGAATCCAGCGTCTTATACAGCGTTACTCGCCGCCCTCGCTGTCGAGTCATTCACGAATGCTGCGAATCGGTTCGACCAAATCACTGAGAAAACGGTTCAAAAGAGGATTCGTTTGCGAATCGAACACCATTCCTGTATACTGCATTCCTATTAGGAGTAATATGGTAGTGTACCGATCTGAACAAAGCTCTGTAACTGCATGTGTGATAAGACTGAACTCTCCATCTATCATCTGCTTCCTGAATCACGCGTGAGGCGCTTCAACAGACTGAATTCACTTTACAGAGGTAACGCAGCAGAGCAGAGCAGTTCTCCTGCAGGTGCGGGTAAAAGAGCTGATAGGATGGAAGTTCTCTATGGATGTCCAAACTAACAGCTCGAGCAGATGATATATGACGATCAGCAGAAATAACTTTGGCGACTTCTGACAAACTGCATCGTTACACTGACTGACACTGCCTCGATATTTGTTGTTCATCTCAGTTCATCTCGCTTCAGTTCCTCTGCGGTTCTGCTCATATTAAACCACATCTTCATGAAGTACGTCTGATTTAAACTTGTGGAAATACATCGCAAAGATCATCCGTTCATCTGACGTGCAGGCGCTCCAGCTCCATCCAGTAAGTTGACTGTATGAAATAACGGATTGTCTATATTGTGTCTCTCGTGTGCTTGATTATACGTCATGATTATTTTTTCCTCCCGAGTTAGCACAACTTTACCCGCACTGATAGCGGACTGTTCTTTTAAATGCGTAGCTATTCATGACCGTCTGAAGATTTACAGTAAGGAATACTTGATAAAAACCGCTAAGGGACGGGTTGACTGATGACTGATTTATAAAAGTCACCATGGTAACCACCAAAAGATGGTACTTGTATGGATTTGTTGTTGCACTGTAAAAAGTGTAAATGTGCAGTTGTTACCCATCGCAGTCATTACTGCTTGATCTCATCTAGCTTTAACCCAGTGCAGTCAGATTGACTCGGTGACAGTATAAAAAAAATATATTTTTTGCCAGTATGTTGCCGTATGTATTCTTTAGTTGTACAGTAAACCGGTGGTGGCTTGGTTTTAGCCGTCTCAGTGGTAGGTGGGTAGGTAAATAAACAAATAAAACTTACATTAACATAAAAAAGCTAAAAGCTACTTATTGAAGGAACAATAGGCCTGCATTTATCTTATAGTGTCATCATGGATACTATGGCAAATTTTATAAGGGTAAATATAACTTGGGTGGTTTTATGTGCTTTTATAAGTTGAAGAAGATCACATAATATATTATGAGATCAGAGATGCATGGACTGCATCAGTGCCAAATTGGTGATATTCAATGGCAACAAGTGTTCTTTTGCAGTACAGTAGTGAATTTTGTTCATTTCTTTCTTTCTTTTGTATATATGTATTGTTCATTCATGTAGCTTTTTACCCATGTTTAGCTTCTCTGTGGCTGAGGACATCTGTGGATAATGGATGAAGCTTTATAGATGAAGATTTGGAAAGATTTTCAAATCTTTGTAGGAGACTTTCATGTTGACATGAATTTTAGTCAATACTAGCTTATAAATGTTGGGTTTATGTAAAACGTGTGAGCCTTTTTGAATATTGTGTAGGGTATTTCCCTGACACACACACACACACACACTGCATCTTACTTGACCCTTTAGTTTGCATTAGTTGTTTAGAATAGTGGCTCTGGATTTCAATATTTTATGCCTGACTTGTATGCACTTTGAAAGCTTCTCTCTGGTGGATTGACCATTTGATGCAGTACTAGATCTATTTCTATCTTTCTCTAAAGTTGATGAACTTAAATCCAGCAGAGGTGTTGGAGTTTGGACCACCTCTACAAACCACTTTGGCTCTAAGCTTGATGTGTAACACAGAAAAGCGACTTCATCAATGAGTTTATTTCACTGCATAATTTTGTGTTTTAATTAACGCTGACAGAATATCGTACATGCCGCTGAATACTGAAGTTAGAGCAGGACTAATGGATTGTTCTCTGATGTACAGTAGCAGTGCTTGATTATTCCGGCTGCAAATGCTTGATAGATTACTGAAGAGTTACTGTAGCCTATAGACAGTGTAATTTCTCTCCCTTTCTCTCTTTAGATAGATAGATAGATACACACACATATACGTATGCAGTATTGTTAAAATAGTTGCTGTACTGTCTACATAAATAATGTCAAAGTTAATGCATTCAACCATGGTTTTAATGGACCATACAGCACAGTACAGTTTACCCCAAAATTCTGTAGTCTTTCCCTTTTTTTTATTACAAAACAAAGCTTGCATTTCGGTCTGTTCCCCACACGAAGAAGATAGCATGAGGGGTCGGAATGACACGCGGGTTTGTAAGGGATGACGAAATGGCAATTTTCAGGTGAATTGGTCCTCTACAGAAAAAAAAAGCCTTTGTAGAAGCACTTTGAGTTTCGTTGGTACATTGCCAAAGAGTGAACGTATGGAGGTGAATCCTGCGTTCCTGACCGCATAAAGCCAGAGACCGGCGAAAGCACAAGAGAAGCGACGCCTCTGCATTTGCAGGAGAGCATCTTCACGCGCCCCGCATGCAACAGTGCCATGAAACTCTGGCTAAATGAAAACAGATGACGGTGCCAATCCCCACGTGGTTGCTGCCGTGCCTCTGCCACTACCATTTATCACCGTCAACTCCTTTGGCCTCTTAGAGGGAAAAAGTGCACTCATGTTTGCCATGGAAGAAATTCTAATCTCCTGTCTTCAGTGGAGCTCTTTGTAGCTCGCAGCCAGGACGAAATAGCGAGTGGAAATGAGTATCCGCAAGCTGAATTTTATTGTTGCATAAACTGGTGACAATTCGCACGCGTTCCTCGACATGCAATTTCAAATGGAGTCGTCGTTAAGAAGACATGTTTTAGCTAGGAGACTTATACTAGAGGCGTAGAGCTCGTTGTGGATCGCAGAAAGAGTCATTTGTGTAAAGATAAATCACCGAGAGCTGGCGTATTTCCACATGCTCTTTCTGTACGAGCCCCGCACTCCACTGAACATAATAGCTGTAACCCAAAGTTGAATAGATTTATTTGAAAGAATTTTGCGAGCGGACATTTATAATTGAATTTCACAAGTGCAAATCCAGTCTTGATGGATGCTCATCCGAGCAGTGCATGGCCATAATCAAATAGACTGAAAGAGACAAGGCTACTTAGCATTTAAATGGCCTATGCAGTGTTAGAAGAAGCCAGTGAAAGGCATATAAATATTGAGAGGAAGTCTCTTTTATGAATCTGAGACGATGTGAACAGATAAAGAAGGTCAGACGACACAGCAAAGTGTCACAAATAAAGTCATGCTGTTTAATAAATACAAAATATTCTTGAAAACGAGGAATGCACATCCTTGAGCTACTCGAGCTATAAATAATAGTAGCCTACTATATTTTTTATGTTTATACTAAAAGAGTATACTAAACTTAATCAAATAAAAACATCAAAGAACAATATAAATAAAGACTTATTGTTATCATTCACCTTCTTTTTGGACCATTACACTGCGTCCTAATCAGACGTGACTCTATAAAGCAATAAGTTTTTAAAATGTGTCTCCTTCTGTGGTAAGTGGAGTTTTTTTCTTAATGAGTGATTGTTTATTAGTTGATCGTGTCACTTTGCATCCTGTAATTGCATTGTTTGCTTTCAGCATCACTGACAGATTCAGCTCAAGTGACTGAACATGAGAGACGTGCATTACTGCATTCACACGTTTATCAACTGGTCACACAATCACAGTCTGAAGCTGGCACTTTCTTCTCTCACGTGACTTTACGGCTGTATTTCACTGTTCCCCCGTCAGTAGGCGCTCACAGAGAACAAGACAAGGAGAGGAAAGATGAATTTTGAGGAAGATGCTTCACTTGCCTCTTTGGAGAGAATACCCCACCCTGATCCATATGTGTGTATGTATTATAGATAAACATGATGTATTCATGAGACACATGCTTTTGTAGCTCCATATGGGATAGTCAATTATATTATTTTCTCCATAGACCTCCATTGTAAATGCATAACTGTCAGCACTCTTTATTGTTTATATAACTTGTATTTAACTTTAGAGTAGCACTACACTGAAACATTGGTGTAAAAAACAATTTTCACTTGGAAACTGTAAAAGTTAATTTCACAAACAATTACAAAGGAATGGCAAGTACAGTATACAGCATGAATGAGTACACCCCCTCTGAATGAATATAAAAGATGTATTTTCTTAGTGATCACTAATATAATTCATGGAAAGATGCCAAAATGTAAATGTATTAAACATATACTGAATAAAAACAAAAAAATATATATAAGCCAATATTTTTAGTAAAATAAGTCAATTAACCAGTTTTGTTTAAATGAAGGATTGCAGAAATGAGTACACCCTAGATTTAATTCAGCAAATGTATAATATTCTAGTGTTTAGTATGTCCTCCAGAACTCTAAGTACACTGCTTTGACCCTTCTTAGCACTGAATGTACAAGTTCATGACAAATTTTCACATCTGTCCTGTTTAACTCCTGGAGGACAAGCTCCTTAAATGCCCTGGTCTTTAATGGGGAGTTTTGCTCAGCTCGTCTCTACAGAATCCCCCACAGCTGCTCAAGAGAGTTAAGACTGAGTCAAATACATGTCCACTGAAGGATTTTCACCTTGGGAGAATGAATATCTTCATTGTCATGTTGAAAAAATGCCCAATAATGCAGGGAATGAGGGTGAGTAGCATCTTCAGTTTCAGTTTTTTGTATTACATCACACAGTGTTGTGTGAATTCATGACAGCATTGATAAAACACAACTTCCTCACACCTTCAGCACTCATACATCCCTATAGAAGAACTTTACTACCACTGAACATCACTGTGAGAACCAGACACTTCTCACCGTACTCCTCCTCTAGCAACACCATCTAGCAACACCAACATTGTGGATGCTTTTGGATCCGAAATGATTGATTTGGTCTCTTGAGACCAAAGTATGGATACCCAGAAGTCTATATTTTGTAAATATGGGCCTTGAAAGAGGTTAAATGAGTTTGTTGTGCTTTGGGTACAGTACGTAATTCTAGTGGTGACAACAGCCATGCATGTCACTTCTGCAGGCTGTATGTTATTCTGTGAGTTAAACTGTCACTCTTTTTATAGTTTTTGCCAGTTCTGAGACACTCAAAGGCCTGATTATTTAAGGAGCCTTGTCAGAAGTCCATTGTTTTTTAATTTTTGTGTTATTTTTACTATATTTTAACACTTAAAGCAATAATTTGGTATTCATATTGTAACACTGTCCTCTTTTATGCTAAGAAATAAGTCACCTGGCAGTTCTCTCTCAGGTGGTTTCATTGTTGCCAGCATTAAGTCTGAGTATGATTCAGTGGGCTATATAACACTTTTAATTGTCAGGAAATTACTTGTCTTTAAAAGTTTTGGTTTAATATACTTACCTGTTGATCAGAAATAGCTTTAAACCTACAATTTTTTATTTTGTTTTGTTTTATTTAGTAACTTTCAGGAGGGTGTACTCATTTTTGCAACACAACATTTTATCACTTTGATAATAAAATCTTGTTTTCCTAAATTTAAATTTGACATTCGTGCTTGGTAATTGATCAAGCAGGCTTTATATATCCAGAGGACCCTAACATGTCTTCTAAGTAAAGAGTAGTTGTTGAATTTGTTAAGGTTTAGAGGGGGTGAACTCATTTATGCTGTGCACTGTAGCACACTGAATTAAACAGAAATTTAAAGTAGAAAATCTGAAAATGATTTTATCCTTAAACTTACTCCAATATTCTTTTTTTTCATAATTGTTCTATTGTTTTTTTTTTATTTTTTATACAGTAATTCTCACAATTTTCAGTCTGAACAGTGCAGACACAATGAAATAATTTAGTTAAATACATAAATTGTTGCAAAGATGCAGTTGAATAACAGGCAGCGGCAGTACAGCACTGTTTTGACATGCACAATTCATATAAAATGCAAACTGGTTTCATTTCAAAAGTGAATCAGTGAACATTAGGGCTGTGAATCCATGCAGACCTCATACAATAAAAATAATAAAAAGGACACCACACAGTAAAAAAAAAAAAGCATTTCTGCCACCTATTGGAGTGGAGTATGAAACCCTGGATGATGCACAGGACAGTAATGGCTGCCGTCACAATTACTGTACATATGGGCTTGTTTGTCACCAAATTCAACTGGAGTACAAAATCATCAGGCAGACACAGAAAACACACAGGCAACCGACAGAATGTCTCAATTGTTACTTACTTACATTGTATTGACTTTATCAAACCGGATATTCATGAAGTGATCTTTCAGTGTTCTACAGAAGAATAAGTGACATGAGGCTGAGTCAGTGATAAATGCGGGAACTGTTCATTTCTTTGAGTGAAGCGTGTCACTTGGCAGGATTAAACAGGTTGTCAGACGGACACTGCAAATCACAGGCGTCTTACGGTCCCACACACAGTTCTCACCTCCCCCTAAACAACAACCAAACAGAAAAATGAGAATGGCCAAAAGCATGTGAATGTGCAGTGGGTTCACGTGTCCACATACAGTCATTTCATCTCTCATTTGCTCTTGGCTGAACAGACGCTGTAACAGAGGAATCACTGTGGTCTTCTTGAGCAGACAGATTTTAGCAGCAATATTAGCTGTGAATCATTTTACACACCTTACAGCTCATTAGCTTCTGTCGCGAGGTAGAATTAGTGCTTCTGAGGATTCCCTGTTAGAGAAGCCTTTGGTAAATTAAAACACCTGGATGGTTTGAGATTTAGTACTTTGAAAGTTAGGCAGGGTGAAATAAAGTTGGGTTCAAAGTTGAACTTTGAAAATCATATATATGAGGCCACAAAAATTGTTCACAATATTTCAGTATATTCATGGAAATTGTAACTTAGTTTTGTGTACACCAGAGTTGCATCACCTTATCTAAGATCCATCTGTGAACCCGTACGAGAAGTTCACAGTACGCAGACTCCCTTTATCCCTAAAGAACTGGAAGCTGTAGTGGCCTTCACGCAAAACACAATATTATGGTGAGCAGAGTGTGAGATGGTCACAACCTCAGTGCACCAGCTAATAAATTCACCCGAACAGTACAAGAACAATTCAAGAGGATTTGTGGTTTGTCAGCTGACCAATCTGAAAGACTAGTGAGATTACATGTGACTCTTACTGAATTATCAGCACAGGGAAGGCAAAATAATAAACAGAGTTTGACAAGAACAACTAGTACAAATGAAGTGCATTCAAACGTTTTGGGTTGGTAAGTTTTTTTTGTACTGTTTTTGAAGGAAAACATTTCAGCATTTTTCTCCATATAATGGACTGATATGGTGCATTATATGGAGAAAAATGCTGAAATGTTTTCCTCAAAAAACATAATTGCTTTACGACTGAAGAAAGAAAGACATGAACATCGTGGATGACAAGGGGGTGACTACATTATTTGTAAATTGTTGTTCTGGAAGTGGACTTCTCTTTTAAGTGATCAAACATACAGGAAAATAGTAATACTGTGAAATATTGCAATTTCAAACAGCTGTTTTCTATGTGAATATCTGCTAAGATGTAATTGATTGCTGTGATCAAAGTTGAATTTTCTGGTGAGGTGTGAGGTTTGATTAGTGATACTCGTGTCCCGCATGGTCCAATGATGGAGCTGGATAATACTATTAACCTGATTCATTAAACTGATGTGTACATACACAACAACACTTACTTATGACCACACTTATTTTTGATAACAACATAACAACTAATAATAATAATTAGTCAAACTGCTTTTTAAATAGGGACACTTGTTGGCTACTGTCCCTTTACTATCCTTTCCAACAAGTGTTTTTTACTTAAATTCATACAAAACTATTAGAGGCCTGAGGCAGGTTTGTGTACAGTCAGTGTATATACTGTAACTGTATAGCATAGAACAAGGACGGATTTGTAATATTAGCAAATAATATTAGCAAATGGCCGCGCAAAGACATATATATATATATATATAAAAAATCCTCTGAGGTACGACTTTGGTATTTTGTATGCTGTAATTCTCACTGACAGCTTCTTGAGGAGTACACAGTATGTTCTTGTAGATGCTAGTGGCATCACCTTTGCCACAATATTTCTATCACATTTATATAAATGACACAATTGTTATGGTGCTTTGTGTTTGGTGGCTGTAGTGTGACGTTTGAGACTTGGATGCGGTGTAGAGTGTCGCTGCTGGTTTGTTCTTACAAACACAAAAGCAGAGCATCTTGGTGCGGTTACACTGAGAGGCCAGTCGACTCCGGCCAGCTCGCCTCCTGTGATGTGATTAGAGCTGGCTTAATAGTGCCAGCATGCTTCTCCAGTGAACTTCTGTCACCTGAGCTGAGAAATCTCACTGCAGCGTACTGCCTGAAAACAGCTCAACAAGATACAGGCTGAGTGTTCATCAGGACCAGTGAGACGAGGGCACTATGTAGTCTCCATTCTCTCACCGATGGAGTTTGGGTGCCTTGCCACTGTCACCTTTGGCTTGCGTAGATGGGGACATTATATTATTGGCAGTTTTGTTGACTTGATTGCACAGGCACTGATGGAAGAGAACTGAGCTGGATGATGATGTCACTGAATTCATGATGAACTGACTTTAACTGAAAAATTGACTGCGTACTATTGTCCTCTTTTCAGAGCTGCTTTACAGCAGAATCAATTTGTTTTTTCCGCATTTTCCTGTTTAAAACTGTAAAGTTGCTTTGACTCAATCTGTATGGGATAAAGCACTATACAAATAAAGGACTTGATTATATATGCTGATCATATATGTTTATATGACTTGGGTCACATTTTACAAATATTTGTAACATTATGGTGATTTCTGTTCTAGGCTGACAAAATGACACAAATGTCAAGTAATGTCACACTTTGTACTATACAAATTGTTTTAAACCAGCTTCACATTAATAAACAGGAAATTAACTTACAAATGATTGAAAATTCAGTTATGAAACAGCTTCAGTTGCGGTGATAAAGCAGCGCCACAGAAAACAATAGTGTCCTTATTCAGCTCAGTTTAGCTCAGTGCTGATTCAGTTCAGTTCAGTAACAGGACCAATGTGGTAATGTTCATCAGTTATGAAACAACTGTTCATTTGATGTTTTTGTTGTCATCCAGTAGTCTCAGTAAAATCAAATACATTTTCTGAATACTAATTGTCTCTTAGATCCCTAACTAATCAAACCAGAGGCAACAGTGAAAGGAACCCAATCTCTATCAGGTGACAAAAATGAAGGAAAACAGACAGTTGGTGTGTGATTTACGATTCCAGGCTGGAGCACAGAATACAGTTACATTTACAGCATGTAATATAGCAGTAAATATCAGTATATTAATCAACACTGTTGTTTTATAACATTCATATGACAAGCTTATTAAAAAAGCTTTTGTTTTGAGTAGGATAGGCAACTGCTCATTTACCGAGGTCAGCTAGATTTTTAGATTCAGGCTTTACCCTTCTGGGGTCGACAAACTTCTGGGGAACTTAAATTACTTTGTCATTTTTGACTGTACAGATAATCTGTATTGAATCTGTAAAAGGTCTACTGTTTTGTATACACTCATAGTACCAACAAAACGTTGTGCTTTTGTGAAATAAAGAAAACAAACAAGGTGCGCATTCTTCCGCCTCTGTCTTTCTGAAACGTGTCACAAAATTGAACCAAAACTCATACTTGATGCACAGACATGAGAGATATATCTAGAGCAGTGGTTCGCAACCATGTTCATGGAGGCCCCTCAACACTGCATGTTTTCCCATGTCTCCTTAATCAAAAACACCTGATTCAGATTGTCACCTCATTAGAGACTCCAAGACCTGAAATGGGTGTGTCAAACAAAAGAGAGGTGCAAAATGCGCAGTGTTGAGGGCCTCCAGGAAGCGAAACAAATATTTTCTAACAAAATAATCTGTATGAAACCAATGCGAGATCTAGTCTTTCCCTTCTGAGCCCATTGTCTGTAATGTGATCATGCCCACGAGCACCTCAGCTGTTGGTATGACAGTTCTGATGAGTAAGTCATTTTTTCTATTGCTTACTTTTTTGTTGAGTTATTGTAACATAACTTGTACACATTTTACTAGTTAAACTTTTTTCAAACTATAATTCCTGACTAAATGTACACTGACCAAAATGATAAACGCAGCACTTTTGTTTTTGCCCCCATTTTTCATGAGCTGAACTCAAAGATCTAAGACTTTTTCTATGTACACAAAAGGCCTATTTCTCTCAAATATTGTTCACAAATCTGTCTAAATCTGTGTTAGTGAGCACTTCTCCTTTGCCGAGATAATCCATCCACCTCACAGGTGTGACATATCAAGATGCTGATTAGACAGCATGATTATTGCACAGGTGTGCCTTAGGCTGGACACAATAAAAGGCCACTTTAAAATGTGTAGTTTTAGTGTATTGGGGGGGTCCAAAAATTAGTCAGTATCTGGTGTGACCACCATTTGCCACATGCAGTGCAACACATCTCCTTCGCATAGAGTTGATCAGGTTGTTGATTGTGGCCTGTGGATTGTTGGTCCACTCCTCTTCAATGGCTGTGCGAAGTTGCTGGATATTGGCAGGAACTGGAACACGCTGTCGTATACGCCGATCCAGAGCATCCCAAACATGCTCAATGCGTGACATGTCCGGTGAGTATGCTGGCCATGCAAGAACTGGGATGTTTTCAGCTTCCAGGAATTGTGTACAGATCCTTGCACCATGGGGCCGTGCATTATCATGCTGCAACATGAGGTGATGGTCGTGGATGAACGGCACAACAATGGGCCTCAAGATCTCGTCACGGTATCTCTGTGCATTCAAAATGCCATCAATAAAATGCACCTGTGTTCGTTGTCCATTACATACGCCTGCCCATACCATAACCCCACCGCCACCATGGGCCACTCGATCCATGGCCAGCCTAAGGCACACCTGTGCAATAATCATGCTGTCTAATCAGCATCTTGATATGCCACACCTGTGAGGTGGATGGATTATTTCGGCAAAGAAGAAGTGCTCACTAACAGACAGATTTGACAGATTTGTGAACAATATTTGAGAGAAATAGGCCTTTTGTGTACATAGAAAAAGTCTTAGATCTTTGAGTTCAGCTCATGAAAAATGGGGGCAAAAACAAAAGTGTTGCGTTTTTAATTTTGGTCAGTGTATAATTAAGTGAAACATTATGAAGTATGTTTCATTTCATTGCATCTAAATGTCTCACATCGCCAGCTGTTAAATGTTCTATAAAATATAAAATCATGAAATATAAAAGTAATTTGAGTGTTTACACTGTAACACTATGAATCTTAATGAGTCTGAGAATGTTTAGACAAATGTTTACTGTGAAATACTCACAATATGTAGATGTTTATAACATGCTTAAAATTATTTAGTTTCTCAGATACAAAATATTTTTGTATTGTATAATACATATAAAATCATGACTTATGACTACAAAATTATTTTATTTATTTATTTGTTGGTATGTAAGGCTGGGCGATATGGTCTAAAAAAATTGCCAGATCTTATCACAAAAATTTGTTGCTTTCTCCTGCAGTTATATCATTGGGTAATTGCACTATATATAAATTGCAGGCATCAGGCAGACACTATTAATATGCGGGGCATTGAAAATGCTTTTGAATGCATGATTGCTTTTTTACTTTAACTTTTGAAATTTGTTATCGCACATGATGTGTGTATACTACAGCGGGCAGTACTGACCACACATTTTTCAAGATTAGATGCTTGTCAGTGGTGCTCTGGATCTGCAAATCATTCGCCACCATCTTCAGTCATCTCTCTTTACTGTGTTCATGTTCAAACGCACGGGGTGGGGGGGAAGGCTGAGCCCATCTGGAACTACGGAAGCCCAGAGAGGAGCATCAGTGGATGTTAAAGAGAAAACTGATTTTCATTCAAACAAGTCGACGTAAACTACACATTCGAGTTAATCGATAATATCGATTTATCGCCCAGCTCTATTGGTATGGTAATATAGTAAAATAAGCTCAATGGCTACTTATAATGTGGCTGCTTTTTTTTTTTTTTTAATCAATAGAAAGAAGCAGCGAACACTGGAAATATCAGGTATTGTTTACTAGTTGAACAGAATCTTATTTTAGCAATGGCACAAAGATGTGTTACTGCTCAAGTCTCTGTGTTTAGATCAGTGTGCACAGTAATGTGTCTTTGTCCATCACTGTGTATATTGTTGAATATACAAACAATATAATGTTGTAGATAAAATACAAATAATCAAAACCCCCATTATTTTACTCTCCTCACATTCTTTCTTACCTGCCTCACAGTCACACTGATGGCTCATTAGGGTGACCACCTGCCAACAGATCTGTTGCGGGATACAGATGTGATTTCACGGGACAATGCGTGACACGTGTGAGACAGATACCTTTACTACTGTTATGCTATGTAAATACTGATTTACATCCACTGGCATATGCGCTGATGTATGTTTCTGAGCGTCAGGCAGACAAGCGAAAGTGCATCCATTTTGTGTGAGAGTGAAGAGAATCCACCTGCGGGAGCAGAGATTTTGATGTGTCCCTGCATTTCAACAATGCACTCTAGACATTTGTCATTAAAATAACGTCATAGAAACCACCCCAAACAAACTATTAAAATGAGAAGAAAGTTACATCTGAAAGCTGCAGCGATTTTTTTAAATAGGTAAAATGAATGGAGAATATCATGTTTTTCCGTGGGCGCTCGACCATTTCCGTTGGTTGTGCTAGATAACTTAATGAGGTCCTCAAATCCTTTGCACGGAAACTACACCACAAAAAGAATAAACAAAAAGCTTTCTTAAAAAGGCAAACCAACACATGCACGTTTTCTTAATATGACAATTAAAAACCAACAGAATAATGAAAATGCGGGACATTTTCTCAATATTTTCACAACTTTTTGTAGCAAAAACGTCTTGGTTACTCTCATAACCCTTGTTCCCTGAAGGAGGTAATGGAGACGTTACGTCGACTGATGTAATGGAGTCCCACTTGGGGGCCCAATCATGTCTGAGCTTAAGAAGAAAAGGCCAAAGAACATTGGCGAGTGGAATTTGCATTCCAAGCCACTCCCCCGTACATACAGGTATATAAGATGGCGGCATGCATCCACTCATTCAGGCTTTGTGCTGAGGAGCCGAGACGCAACCCAGCATTCAGCACAGTTCAAGATTGTGGCATGAGGGACATAACATCTTCGTTCCCTCCTTCAGGGATTGAGGGTTACAAGAGTAACCGAGACGTCCCCCCTCAGTCAAACACGTTCGACGTTACTTCGACTGACGTCATGGGGTCTCTCTGGAAAATGCCACAACCTGAACTGTGTTACGTAATTGAGGAACAACTGCTGACAGGCAAGCATGTCAAAACAAATGAGACTCAATACGTAACCTTCCCAACGCCCTGAGAGCCAAATAACTGACCCAGGTTTCTGAAGCAACCGTTGGGGGGCGGAGCACATGACAGGATGTAGAGTCACGTGGAAAGTTTTTTTTTTACACTTTAGAAGGGGAACACGGTGGGAATGAACCGTGGAAAAATACTGAGACATGATGCCACGGCTGGAGGAGGAGAAGGAGGACCCCTGCAAGCACAGTAGCAAACTACTCTGCTTAGTTCGAATTTGACACTGGTACGCCAAGGTGATGGCATCTACCCCCCAATGGGCCAACCTCTGTTTGGAGAAAGCATTCCCCTTCTGCTGACCTCCAAAGCAGACAAAGAGCTGCTCGAAGCATCTAAAGCACCGGATGTGTTCCACTAGCAACGCTAAGGCCAGGTCTGCCTCCTCCAGTGGCAACGCTTGCAGGTTCACCACCTGATCTCGGAAAGGAGTGCACATAACCAGGCCGGGGTCTCAAGGTCATGTGAGAAACAGCTGGACTAAACTCAAGGTACAATCCGTTGATTGAGAATGCGTGCAGGTCCCTCACCCTCTTGATAGAGGTGAGCGCGATCAGGAGCAAAGTCTTAAGTGACTTATTTTAGCTCAACTGAATCAAGTGGCTCGAAGGGATCTCTCTGAAGACCCAAGAGGAGCATAGAGAGATCCATGAGGTGATGAGGTGTGTCCTGGGAGGAATCAATCTCCCTGCAGAACCTGATGATCAGGTAATGCTTCCCCAGGGATGAATCATCCACTGCTTCATGGTGAGCCACGATGGTAGCGGTGTACACCATAAGTAGGGAAAGCAGCACACTGACCATGCATCTCTGAGAGTCGTCATAGAGCAACACCATTTCAACAAATAAACCCCTCTTCAGCATGTAAACCTACCTCATAGAGGGGGGTTAAGCCTGATTGATCTAAACTATTACGGCCTACAAAGGCCATTGAGACAAAAAAAAAATCGAGACACGAAAGTATGCACACTTCAGGTCAATAGCTGCGAACCAGTCCTGGGGCTGGCTGGACCCACCGGTGTCCCTGGGTATGATGATCCTGGGACAGTAAGCCCTGAAATCAACTCGGCCGGAGGGAGGGCTCTGAGCACTTGGCGAGCTGAATCGCTTGGCCGAGTAAGATAGTCTGAAAGCCAGCAAGACAGGCTGGAAGCATAAACCATGCCCACAACCACCATACAAGCCGAATTAACAGAGCGGAACCGACATACCCACGGTGGAGCAGTTAAGGAGTTCTAAAAGATGGTTCAACCCGGGAAGCATAGCGTCCCGAAGAAGAGATGAGCTGCAGATCCCAGGATCACGCAGTGAAGTTGATGGAGTGTGAGAAAGCAGCACGTGCTGCCACCCAAGTTTAAACGCCGAGACCATGTGCTGCGTCTGGGCGGGAGGAACCAGTGCGTCACTTACACTCAGATCCCAGCAAATACCCAAAGATAAAGGAAATTGTTCTTAAGAAAATTGCTCTTTTATTGAAAGGGTGGGTACTGCCGACCCGGAAGACAGCGACGGCAGCGAAAGAAAAGCCTCTGGCCCTCAGATCCTGAATCTCCTGGTAGCCCATCTCAGTGATGCCCCGGGTCTTTCGAGAAGACTCAAGGGCCCCAAGAGATGGACTGCGCCCCCTGCCCGCAGTCAGCTCACCGCCCCAGCAGAGGAGTTATTACCCAGGATCTTTCAGGGGCGGGAAGAGTGAAATTGCCTCTGTCTGCACATGTACTGCCAGTGACTGCTGGGCCAAGTCCCTGGCAGTGTCGCCAAAGAGGCCAGCCTGTTAGACGGGGGCATCGAAAAACTTTCTTGGCGTCACACGTCTCAAACAGGTTCAGCCAGAGATGGCGCTCCTGGACCATGAAGATGGACATCACCTGACTGGGGGATTGCGCCGTGACTTTAGTCACTTATACAGCGAAGTCAGTCACTGTACACAAGTTCCTGTATCAACCCCAATCAGAACTACTCTCGTGCGACTTTTAATGTCTTGGCCTAGAGCTTCTTTAAGCTTGCAGGATGGCCATGATGTGCAGGCGGCCTGGCCCACAGCGTTGTAAGCCTAAGCAGCAGTGCTGACAAAAGTTTACAGACTTTGGATGCAAGGCGCGGACGGCTCCACAGGTGGCTCCACCTCTGAACGTCTACGCACCCCTGGCCGCGTGGAAGGTAGTGAGGAAGGAAAAGTGTCAACATGTAAAAGATTAATGGTGTTACGTTGAGAGGAGTCAGATTTCCATGGGGGCTGGCCCGACAAAACATTCCTGACTGTAATCTTCGAGTCTCCCGTGCCTTTAACCGAATGCAGTGCCGGGGGCATGCGACCTGCGAGACTGAACTGGGTAAAACGCAAGGGCGGCCTCAGAATGAATGAGAGCCGTGACCGAAGCATAACAACAGGCATGCACTCCATTACCGGGCATGAACCATCCACAAATGCCGTCTCAACGCGCTAATAACCCAGACATGTAAGACAGCAATCATGTCCATAATGAGAGGTAAGGAGTCTACCGCACCCAGAAGTTGACAGTCAGAAAGACATCTTGAAAGATGCTGTCAACAACCGTGTATGCTGTAGGAATTTGCTCTTTTAGGCTGGATTGCCCTGGGAAGAACTGCAGCACTTATCTGTGCTCAGCAGGGCGATCTCTCTGCTGAATGCAAGAAGGGGTTTCCCTCACAGCCGAGAAACTCCCTCAGTGACGAAAGGTATCTTCTTTCTTCTTCATAGTAGCAGCTCACAAAGCAATTGGCTCCGAAGCAAAAATCGGAAAATGAATGAGTGGATGCACACCGGCATCTTATATACCCATATGTACAGTGGAGTGTCTTGGCATGCAAATTCCACTAGCCAATGTTCATTGGGCTTTTTTCTTAATCTCAGAGGTGATTGGGCCCCCGAGTGGGACCCCATGACGTCAGTCGACGTAACGTCAAAAGTGACTGACTGAGGGGAAACTCTAATCTGCCACACCCAGTTCTCAAAAGTAAAAATTTTTGTTTTTCACTAACCACACATAAACGTTGTTTTCTCAAAAACACAGACATGTACATTCATGCTGCTCACATATTATTGCGGCCCAGTTTGTGCTGAATACAGTGTAATCAGTGCAATTGAGCCATTAATATGTTTTTAAGATCCTGAAAAAAAACACAAAATGTCAGGTCATGTCAAAACTTCTCCAGGGCCCCAAAACACCCTCAGAGCCCAGCAAATACTAGATTACACTGTACCAGACTTTTTAAAACCTAAGCAGACTATGAAAATACTAGGTGTCACACAATTAGGTCTAAAAATTTAGGTCTCTAATCTTCAGCAGAGAAGTGAATTATACCAAATCTTGTCTCCTAATGACTACAGCCCCACCAACTACCTTTCGGTGCACTGATCAGATTAACTCTTGGATGTGCCAAAACCTATTCCAGTTAACCAAAATCAAAAATGAGGTCATCAAATTTGGCAACAAAAATTAAATTCTCAAGGTAATAACATGCCAACTGTAGGGTTCAGCAGAGGTCCTCAGGTCTTTATAGTGGCTTACTTCTTACTTTTAAACTTAAGAGTAAAGTTAAAGGGGTCATCGGATGCTAAGTTCACTTTTACATATTGTTTGAACATTAATGTGTGTTGGCAGTGTATGTACAAACCTACCCTATAATGATAAAAAATAAAAAAAATCCATGCAGTGGTTTTTAATTAATCTGTAAAATCGAGCCGTTCTCAGATGCCTGTGGCGTCACACCCACAGAGGCCACTCCCACGATAGTTGATTGACATGAGCGTCTTACCTCAGATCAGTTGTAACAGTCCAACCTCCATGTTTTGATGCCAGAGCAGGGATGTAAGTTAGACAAGAATTGAGCGATTAAGGTGTTGTGTCCCAACATCTGAGCCACTGAAGATGCAGTGGATTACGTTTGTTTGTGAAGGGAATGAGCCTCCCGATCTACATATATCCGTCTATGTTCGCGCAAATCATTCGTGATCCAGCTTCACTTACAGCAGGAGTGAGTATAAGGGGCTTTTAATGAATCTTTGCGATCGCCTTGCCTAATAATGTGCTAGTTAGCAAGTTTAACGGCTAAACGTGGGTAAAGTAAACAGGCTCATCTCTCCATAGAGAGAAGAAAGGGGCGGGGCGAGCAGAGCTCATTTGCATTTAAAGCAGCCTCTACCAGAATGGGATGATTTTTGCAGAGCTGATTTTGGCAAGGTAAAAAGGGTGTTGTTTTACACAACCATTGAGAATTTTTAACCAAAGTATATTATAGACTTTTCATTAAAACCCTAAAGAATCATATCAACTTGTGGAAAATGGGCATCCGATGACCCCTTTAAGAATATATTCCAAAAAAACATCCAAAAAAGTATGTTCTTTTCTTTTATTGAATGACTGATCTAAATACAAAATCTAAGAATAATTAAAAAAAAAAAAAAAATCCTACTATAGGACAACCATCAGCTTGTCTTCAATCCTAAAAGGTAATATGTTTAATTTAATGGGTCATTTAAAATATAAATCACTACAACACAACATTAGAAGACAGCCTTTGATGTGTTTGAGTTGATCAGTTGATCAGTGTCTTTAGTAAGAACCACCAAACAGGTAGACAACATCAAAGCAGGAAAAAAAGACATTCTTAAGAAAATATTTGAGGACTTCTTAAGATGCCTTTAAGTAATTTCTTAACTTCTTTCTGTGAATCAGACCTGTAATCAGCAATATGTTAAATCAGCACCCAAATTCAGCAGTAATTAGGGTCATATGTGTTTATCACTCGAAGGCTTCAAAGACAAGGCTGAGATAATTACAATAGTTGCCATATAATCATTCCTGGCTACTACTCAAGTGATTGGCATTTGTAATAGTATGTGTTGGTTTTCTTGTAAGTATGAGTGTGTGGGTTGCTTTCAGTTGCTAATGTCATCACGGTGAAAAGCCTAGTACATGCTGGAACGTTTCCATCTTTGTTTTACAGAACTTTGGTAACAGATAAATTGATTGATCATTCTTGCCTGTAGAATGTTGTATTTTTGGATTCTCTGGCACAGGAAAGGCATGCAAAAGCAAGTCTAGTCACATTGATTTCCATAGCGCTTTATAAAATACGGATTGTCAAAGCAGCTTCACATTGATAAACAGGAAACAGTATGCGTAAGTTGTAGTATAAGTTGTATATGTTGTAGTGTGTCCAGCAGGTAGTAGATGACTGGCTTATCAGTGGCCTTAAGTACAATGAACGTCCTTCGTGGTAAAACTGCATTTTGGTCCCAGCTGGTCCTGGCACTACGCTTTCATTGCTGGCCGGAGGAAACCGTGCCGAGGGCTTGTCTAGACGCCAAGGTCTTCGCTGAGGAACTGTCCTCAGGGTTTGTGCAGTTTCCGAGGTCTTTGCTGAGGATCTGTACTGATGGCATGTCTAATTGTCATGGCCTTCACTGATATTCAAGGGCTGTGTTGTGGTCATTCCTGAGTGCAGGTCCACCATCTGGTCCACCATCCGGCTGACCACAGTAACCTTGGGATAAGGCTGAGAAAGACAGACTAATGCCATTTTTTGCCATTTCTCTTATGATGAAACATGGGTCTTTAAACTGACAGAGTGTGTCTGCTTCCTAAACAGTGCTATTGTAAGTAGACTGTTCCAGAATTAGGTTTAAAAAAAAAAAAAAAGGAAAAGGATCTACTGCCCACAATCAGTTTTGATATCCTGTTTATTATCAACTGGTCATAATTTTGAGATCGCAGTGGACGTGAAGACCTATAATGCGATAAGAGCTTGCTCAATTACTGAGGAGCCAAACTTCAGAGATTTATATGTAAACAGTAAGATCCAGAACCAGGCCGACATGGTCATACTTCTTGGTTCTAGTGAAAACTCTAGTTGCTGCATTTTAGAGCAGCTGGAGTTTGTGTAATAAACCTACAGGGCAACCACCCAGTAAAGCATTACAGCAATCTAGCCTTGAGGCCATGAATGCAGAAGTTACTGTTACTGCATTTGAGACTGAAAAATCTTTTTAGAATGGAAAAACATGGTTTTACAAATGCTGGAAATGCTGCTTTTAAATGACAGACTGCTATCAAATAGCACACCTAGGTTCTTGATTGACGACACAGATGTGATATGACAGAATATCCAACAAGAGTTAAGGAATATTCTGCTACCTTTTAAATTGGTATGTTTTGTTGGGCTTCTAAGAAATATAGGGCTGAGTATCATCAGTGTAACAGTGACAAATAACTCCATGTTTCTTATTGACATCTCCCAAGGGTGGAATGCATTTGTCCTAAGTACTGAGCCTTGTGGGACTCCATACCAAACAGTCAGATAAGTATGATTTGAAGCATGCCAACATAACACATTCTCAAAACACTTCTAATAAGATACATAGCATACAGGGTCTAACATACATGCTGTTGGTTTGCATGATTTAGCAATTTTAGACAGTTCTTCTTTTCCTGTAGCAGAGAATGAATGGAATTGTTCCTCTAAGGATCTACAGTGTGATGCGATACTATAGCAGATGGTTGCATGGTTACAATTTTCTCTCTGATAGTATCAATCTTGTAAGTAAAATCAATCTTAAAGTCATTACTATTGTACTGTTAATGTTAAATTTGTTGTTAATTTAACCACTATATCAGATAAAGTGGTGTTTGTTTTCTTCTAAAAGAGTAGAAAAGTAAACAAATCTATCCATTTTTAAGGCCTCTCTGTAGTTAGGAATACTATCATTCCATGCAATACTAAATACCACTAGGTTTGTTTTCTTTTATCTTCAGTGTATTTATTCTAATTAATACTATTATGAAGTAACTTTTAAAAATTCTGTTGTAATAGTGTCCACTTGTGTTTAGGATATTGTTTTTTTTATACTTATGCTAACATTAGTATTACATCTCACTAATGCTACTGTTAAAGTAAGGATTTTATGAAGAACTATTGTTACGTTTCATTATGGCAACAACAAAGGATAATTAACAAAAGAGCTTTAAAGTTTGGATCTCATGAATGAAGGACTTTCTTCTCTTTAAATATGTTTAGTTCCAATGAATTTCGATTCCAGTGTTAGTTCAGGAGCCCTGTGGCCTAGGGTCTAAAGTGACAGTGCTGTTAAATTTGCCTGGCAAAACAAACAAGCAAATAAACCTTTAGAAGCCCCAATGCTATATTTTGAAAATAGGAGTAATATATTGCATCCCACAGTGTTGTGGGTGTTTTATTTGAAGCACAGGGTCAGGATCCTGTGTCTTCTGTCTAGTCTAGTCTGAAGATCTTGGCACATAGCTATGCACCATTGGCCTCTTTCACAAAGACTTTAAATATATTGCAGTTCATGCTAGATTGTGAATGGCTTTAATTTTGAACAAGAGATACAGGGGCAGTGAGTTAATTGTGTCAAATATATCTCTTTGCTCACAGTTGATTGGTCTGTTTTGGTTTGTGATCTCTTACCCAGAATAAAACCTGCTGCGGTGCAAGTTAGCCGAGTAAATTACCATGGTGCATATATCTGTTGCAATAAATTCACTCCTCTTTTATCTCTCGCTGCAACAAAGGCAGGTCACAAGTGAAAGATTTTTTTTGTTACCTATTATTTTCATTAATATTTTTTTATATTATTCTTAATTCGTTAAGGGCTCACCAGCAGTGCCCAATGTAGTCATTTTTATGTATGTATTTAAAAAATTATACTGTTTGTAAATAATACTTATGTAAGATTTTGTTTGCTTGCTAGTGGAATAAATATTTACCTATAAATTTGACCATTGTGCCAGAGTTTATTTATTGTTATGATATTGTTGTTTTTAGGATTTAGATAATTAGTGCTTTTGGTTGCTCCTTATTATAGTGTTTGTTTGTTTTTTTTTCTGTGATTGTTGAAATGGGATAATTTACTTATTTTGGGTGTTTCGCATGAATGAAGTGTTTGCTTGTTTGTTGCAAGCATTTTCAGGTGTGAGTATATATACCTTATTTTTAATGTAAGAACAGTGTGAAAATAAACTGTTAAATTAAAAGTGTGAACATTTCTGGTGTCATTGGCAGTTATTGTACCTGTACAAAAACAATATAAATCCATAATAATGTTTACATTTTAAAGGCTGTAAATACAGTGTGTCCATATTGTATGTTTCATCATCTATGGTATAAAATATACCATTAGATCATTTAAGGTCAGCCTTTTTTTACTTACCAAGGATGCTTTAAATCAATTAAATCTGACTTTAACATTGTTACACACACACACACACACACACACACACACACACAAATTTATATATATTTAGAAAATATGATTTACTCAATGTATGCTTAGGAAATGTTTGACATGCACATGCCATGCCGTTTTTTTTGAATGTATACAGAAAATAGACTCTGATTATCAAAGAATGCTTCTAAACACATAGATATAATGCAGTATACCCTTTTTGTGTACAAAGGTTTTCTATGGACAATTCATAATGATCACTAAACCTATTTGAACCACTATGCCTGAATTATATTATTAGACAAACATGTCTGTTTTAATGACTTGAAGTTCAAAGAATAATTCTCTGTATTACAAAGCTGCATTTTGGTAAATAACTCGGTCCTGGAGGGCCAGTGTCCTGCAGAGTTTAGCTCCAACTTGCCTTTACACACCTGTCTGGAAGTTTCTAACATGCCTAGTAAGAGCTTGATTAGCTGGTTCAGGCGTGTCCATTTGAGGTTGGAGCTAAACTCTGGAGGACACCGGCCCTCCAGGACCGAGTGTGGGCACCCCTGGATTAGACTGAGCAGATTGTAAAGTTATTATATTGTGTTATTGTGGATTTAGTATGAAGATACATGTCTAGATGGACAGATACAGATAAAGCACTTTTTCATTTACTCACCCTCAAGTGTTACAAAATCATTTTTTTTTTTTTGATAAATAATGATTGACACTACTACTTTTTTTTTAGGAATAAATTTGATTGGACACTAATACTGACACAGTTAAACTTTCATCATCAGCAGCTTTGCCACATCTTTAGGTGGTAAATGATTATTTAGCCATTAATTGGATTATTTGGATGGATCCTTCTTGTAAACCAAGAAAAATACACTAATAATTAATTACCACCAGTAATGTATCTTAATCCATTTAGCGAGATTCTCTATCTTTTCAGAACGTGGGTCTACAACATAATTGACTCTCCATTGAGACCATAGAAATATGAGTCATTTGGTTCTGTGATGTACCACGCTACTCAATTAACAACAGCGCCTCACCAGTGAAACGTTACATCATGGGCTTCGGAAGCAAAATAAATGTGGGTGGGTCCTCCTCCTAAAAAAATTCCATGAGTATATGCCATTTTCTGTAGTCTGGTGCCTTTTATTATGTATATTACCTCTCTCTACTAACGTCACAACATTAGAGATGACGTCTGTTTGATCATGTTTCCAGTGGCGTAAGCGGTTAAGGGAATAGCTTCTATTTTTTGACGCAAACGACCCGAGTTCGCGTCCGCCTGTTGTCGAAATCGTTCTTTTTCTCATCTCATGTTGCATCGGAAAGGCATTTGTTTTCAATAACAATAAAAATGAAGGAAACAATCGAAAATTTTGAATAAAGTATCGGGTAGGCTTCGGTGTATCTGAGCAGCAGATACTTTGCTGTGTTACAGGAGTGCAGCAGGCGCGAATATTCTCTAAACACACCCAGTAAAGACAGCGATGTGCCTGATACGCCCGCGCCCACTCCGTCCACTCCTCCACCCCCAGATGCTGCCTGTTCATACACGTGAGCATAGAGCTTAACCTATTAGCGCATTCGTCATGTGGAATGGATTTGACTGATGGCGCTCTAAAAAGTGCGCAGACATATTCGCCGAAGATGGTAAAAGTGGATGGGTCCAATATCATTGGTCTTCAAAAGTGGGTGGGTCCTGTCCCACCCGCATTCAATGGTTCCGACGCCCATGCGTTACATGATTAAAAATAGTGATCAAAATGCGGGTATCTCACATTACAGGTCATTTTCTACGATTTTTCAATAAATAAACAAATCTTTGTTCGTTTAATCAATAATCAAAACTGTTTTAACAAAAAAAGTTTTGTATCTTAGTGTGTTGGTACTGACACGTTTTGTCATGAATACTACCTCAAATCAAACGACTTGTTGAGGAGAGAGATGCTGTTACTTTTTACTTCATCAAAGATATCAAACTTCTCTTCATGGTGAATGAGCTCTAGAGCCAACCAATCCGCCCAATCACCATCTAGTGAACACCATAGCAACTGCCTAGCAATACAATAGCAAAAATGTAAAAATTAAGTTCATGTTTACAGTTGAACAGTATTAAATAATGTGAAGGGGGAAAAAAAAAGGCCAATGCAGCCTCATCAGCATTCCTCCTGTGAGCTGTAGAAGACTGATGAGCGAGGCTGCATCGATCAGGTTAGCTGAATATCCTGGTGTAGAAGTGAACACAAAAGAGTTCCCATGAGGCCCGGCTCTGGCCTCAGCCCGCATCAGATGGAGTCAGTCCTGCGTGTTACACCTCAATACAGAATTCACTTTCAGCTGCGCTCACCGGGGAATTCTATCGGCGGTAATTCCTCCAGAGTTAATGCTGCCCGAGCAGATGGCGGCCCGTATCAGTGAACACTGTGAGCGTCTCAGACCTGTGCCTGATTTATTTGAGAATAGCTGTGTGTGTGGCGGCCCGTTGGGAGGAAATCCTGCAGCGATAACCCAGTGGAGAGCTGCGTGGATGTTTAGCAGCATCAGGGGATGGGGTGTTTGAAAACGCTCCTGCAAAGATACTGTAGAAAAGTGTAGAAGGCTAAATCAGACCGCCTGCAAGCTCAGCTCCTGGCAGCAAGTTTGATGCAGAGAGGTTGTTGGTGAAGAGCTGTGGCCTCGCTTGTTGTCGATGTGTTCTTTCCTGGGAAAGCTTTGAGAAAAAGTCTTTGAATTTTTCAGTGGATCCCCTAAAAGAGTGCTTAATGGGCTCTCGGCTGGTAACAACGCACCCATAAACAGACATGCGGCTTGACTCGCGCACATACATATAGCTTCTTGTAGCTTTTTACATAAAAACGTCTCTGTGCAGCGCACTTTCAGGAGTTTGCTTCAGCTGTTTTTTATATGCAAGTTCTTCTGAGTTTAAAGCTTTTAGATCAAGCAGGGGAGCGACGTTTTCTAACACAGGGAAACTCTGGTCCCCTTGGTCTTTTTTGTGTGTTGCTTAAATGTAAGTGTGTGGTTGCTTTTTGAACGTTATAAAGCCTTTTTTATCTTTCCATGATATCACACACATCTGGAAGAGTCTATTTAGAGCGTTTGTTCTTCAGGAGCACGTCAATAAAATGTTCAGTATTGGATATGGTCTGTCATAAACGTCTTGGCTACTGGGTAATCGTGTGTTTGAATGATGTAAAATGAGTTCGACGCTAGAGATGTTTTTGATGACAATATTCTATTAATTGCATACATGAAATCATGTAAAAGGTAACTGATAGAAAAATATGCACTGATGTTCACTATACGACCAAATCATAACAAAAGCAACAGCCGCCAAAGACATTTGACCAAGTCTTTGTAGAATCCTCCGAATTAAAATGGCCACAGAACACCATATAATTGGTGCATAAATGTCACTAGATCAATGTTCTTCAGCTTTGTGTGCTCCATACCTTTATAGCAGTGAGGCTGGCCCTAACCAGTGGACCCTCTGCTGTGGTTCTCATGGTCAGTCATGTAACATCCATCTCTTCTGTAACACCCATTTCACACATGAGCCATTTGCAGTACATATGTGGTACATATCAACCATTCATATTGATTTAAAGTTGCAATCAGAACTCACAGTTTTCTCTACAAAGCTGAAGCTATTGTCCCTGTTAAATAAACAAATAACAAAAAATCAATATACTGCAGTGGCGGCTGGCGGAAAATGTTCTAGGTAGGGCACCGCATCCAGCAGTTTTAGCATACGTCCCGGTGTGATTTATCCTGGACGTGAAACATTTAAATAAAGATAATTGTTTTACCAAGTTCAAGATTGCAGATGCAGAGTTAAGCTGCAATACCAAACAGGACCACACGGAGATGACAACAGACCACTATACCGGTTGCCTTAACCTGACTGTATATAGACAGATCCATTCAGAATTATTAATCTGAGCAAAACATAAATTGACTTGATTTGTCGAATGTGGTGATCAGCTCCACATGATCAGTGAACAGTTTCTCTGTTAGAGTGAGTGTTCGTGTCTGTGTTCGAGTGTCTACATAAACACCATTGACCACTGCAGACTACTATAAAAACACGCTTCTTCATAGAGTGTCCATTATAAAACTCTTGCCAGACATGCGACCATACTGAAATGTGCTTGTGCAAAAAGTTTGACAATTAATCGCCCTATCGCTCTCATGAAGAAACCCTCGATCTGCTGTATGTATGTGGTGCAGAAGCAGCACACGCTCATTGTGCTTTCACATAAGATCAGTTTGCAGTGTATAACACATCTCGTACTCCAGCACTTCATATCACTATTGCGGTGCTACACCGGGTGCGCTACCGCGCAAGTTTACTACGTCAGAAAAGGCACACATACAGAGCTGATAAAACAGATAAATCTGTTTTGAGCTCATAACCAGGGAGATGCTCAGGCTTCATGATGTGAGCCACTGTCTTTCACCCTCACGGGTTGATCGAGCCCCTATAGCACACAGAGAGATGAGTCCGTTCTAAAATCATTCTGCAATCACTCTTCTGCTTCAGAACCATGCTGGCATTTCCTTTTCTGCTTTGTTTTTGTTTCTTTGGTAGTGTTTTGCTTCTTTTCTGCTAAGTATTGAACTTATTGGAATGTATATGTGACTTTTACATGTATGTCACTCCTAAAATGTTGCATTCTGGTAGCTATTGGTTACTGGTAAACAGCTTCAATACAAGCAAAACTTGAGGGAACATTTTGTAGATATTTAAATGCTGATTCCTCCTCAGTATCTTTGTCCACCTGATTATCTGCCCATGAATTCGTCAGCTTCTGCAACACATCTTCATTGGCTCTCAGAGGACAGTGAGCTGTGTGGCATCTTCGTTATTATTCTTTGGTGCATAGAGGTCAGTTCAGGGCTGTGATCAGTTCATACTTGAATCTGATATTGGCCACATTTCAAAACATAACTTGAACATACATACGTACACACACACACACACACACACACACACATACATAAATAATCTGAGCAATCACAATGAACAAGTGAATTAGTGCTGAACAATCAGTCGTACATTAACACCATCACGATTTCTGCTTTTCACAGTTAAATAATGTGTGAGTCAGTGGTACTGGTGAGCTAGCAAGCAAGGCAAAAATACAAAAAAAATATTTTGTTTATGTTCATTCTCATTATGGTCTGTCTAAGAACAATAGACTGCAAGCTCTTTAAGGTTTGTTAAAGCTGGTGTGTCTCTGGCGAGAGTGACTTTTTTTCTGCATTGCTCACACTGTACAGACAGTGTTTTAAGAAATGCACTATAAACCTATTTATCCACATGATTTTTTGCAGTACAGGCATTTATAAAGCAGGACAAGACACTGAGACAAACTGATCACCCTGGTGAAAAAAACAGGTTAGGTAGGTTTTGATGCTGGTTTATGCTGGTCCTTTGCTGGTTTAAGCTGGTCCTTTGCTGGTTCATGCTGGTCGTTGACCAGCAACATGACCAGCAAAAACCAGCAAAGGACCAGCTTAAACCAGCATCAAAACATACCTACCAGCATATGCTGTTTTTTTCACCAGGGCACACTGCTTGGTAAAGGTTTGTTATGCCGATGCAGATTAAACGCTAACAGTATGGTAACAAAACTGTACGGTTGAGCTGATTCACCCTTCAAATTAAGCAGTTTAGGTTCTGGAGTTTGATATTTACACCAAGAATTTTCTAAGATTTACACATTTATATTATATGGCAAATTATCATAAAGTGGAATAGAGTAATCTGTAAATGGTATCAAGTTTCTATAGGATAAAGTGTAGACTGTGCAGGAATGTGCATTGTCAATTTAACATTTTATTTTTAATTACTTTTTTGTCATTCTCAAGCATAAGGAAACAGTATGCTTGTGTTTGTGTGTGTAAAAGTTGTTGGTGTTTTACTGCCACTGTCGTGTTAATTTCAGATGTAAGCTGCAGTAAAGTGTACTGTTTGTACACAGTAAGTATTTGCTAGAATCTGTAAACACAGAGAGGTGCAGAACACAAAACACTATACTGAAAGTCAAGCTCAAATGTAGAATGGGCTCGGCAGAAAGGACAGACGGGAGGTCAGGCGGGCAGGGGTCGAGAACCAGGAAATCAGTCCAACATATCTAAAGTAGCAGAGGATGAGATGAGAGCAAAGTCAGGGACAGACAGAGTTCATGATCGGTAATCAGTCCAACAGGGCAACATAATCAGAAGGGTGAGCACAGCTGATAGTCAGAGAGAAGCATAAGTTCAGATCTGAATACTGGAACCCTGCACTGATCTGGGCAGAAAACCAGCATGAGATCATCACAAATAAACAGCAATTACTAGAGCGATCGACCGGCGACAGCAGAAGGTGAACGCACAAAAACAAAGCAGCGCGAGCACAGATACGGGTAATAGTGAGACAAACAGGTGAAAAGCCAACGAGCAGCTGATTGCCAGTGACATCACATCCAGTCCTGACAGGTGCATTTCTGGAGTTTACAGAAATACAGGCAGAGACGCATTTTTCCAGTCACCCATGTTGTAATGATGACACACCAACAGACACGACATAAACATACTGTAGAAACAAAGTCTGCTCTTTCTTAAATATTCAGAAGAGAGTTCTTCAACATTTAAAACACTTTGAACTGAAGACATTTGGCAGTCCAAAATGCTTCAGAATTAACTTCTGAAGAAGTTTTGTTCACTTGTTGTACTGGAGAGTTTTTTTTCTCTCTTTTTTCCTTTTTGCTTTCTTGCTGTATTTATTTATTTTTTATTTCACAGTGAACAAGCTGGATATGTTAAAGTTAAAGGGAGTCAGGCCTTATTCTTCTGTTTTCTGGTTTCTTGTAGTTGCACACGACTGGAAAATGAAGCTCGCTGGATTTATGGTTCTCCTCATCAATTCAGCGGCCTCCATCAATCTCAAATACATCTCCAAGAGGAACTCAGGTATGACCGTTATTTTACTGCACTTACAGCGTTGTTTCAGACCAGGAGCATGCGCTGGAGAGTCTGACGTAAGCTGCCAGTGTTGTATTTTTTGGAGGTCGAGCCTCTCCTGCGGTTGGGTTCATACTCGTGGAATGGTGGGAACGTGGAGTAAATGCAGCATTTTCATCACTGGTGAAAAAAAGACACTTGGATTCTATTTGAACTGTTTACCGAAAAGTAATGGAGTGGATTTTTGATGAAATTTCTCTGTGAACCGTTGTGTTTTTTCAGCAAAGAATCCGGGCTCTCCACACGATCACATAACTGTTTTTCTCCTGCTGCATTGTGTGTGTGTTTGTGTGTGGGTGCCGTGTGCGTTCAGCAATTATGTTATCAGCACCAAACGGGCATTTATGTGGGCGGTAAAAACACAGAGGCAATCTCGACTGTCAGCTTCTCACCCAGCCACAGATCTCAGAGTTTGGCATGTACGGTTTACTGTGCCACCAAATAAGCAGAAATGTTTCCTGCGCTTTAATATGCATGATTAACATGTGAGACACCAGTTTATAGCAGTTTGTGTGTGTGTGTGTGTGTGATGCTGTGTTAAGCGTTAAGTAGTAGTGCTTGATTGTAATAGCACGATACCAGCATCAACAGATTGTATGTTTTAGGATAAAGGATGAATATCTGGTTTGAAACTTTGCGTAACAGCACCAGGATGAAACTATGATTCTGTGGTATAGTATTATGTAATCATGAATTGCAATTTCCAAAGCAAATCTAATGAATGCTTTAAAAAGAAAATGTAAATCACATGTGAGCGATTGAATAAGTTTTATCTGAATAGGGTTAGATTGTGAGTCCCCCCTTTTTATTTCTTTTTTACTTTTATTGAAAAAATATCTTTTTATATAATTGCAGCAAACATTACCTGTAACAAAACATTAAAGGGGTCATCGGATGCTAAGTTCATTTTTTCATGTTGTTTGAACATTAATGTGTGTTGTCAGTGTATGTACAAATCTACCCTATAATGATAAAAATCCATGCAGTGGTTTTTAAATAATCTGTAAAAATAATATCCCCTTTTTCAAATCGAGTCATTCTCAGATGCCTGTGGCGTCACACCCACAGAGGCCGCTCCCACAATAGTTGATTGACATGAGCGTTTTACCTCAGACCCGCCCTAAATCAGCTGTAACAGTCTGACTTCTGTTGTTTTGATGCCAGAGCAGGGATGTAAGTTAGACAAGAATATCTCTGATTAAGCGATTGAGGTGTTGTGTTGCTGGATGTAATAATGAACATAGTGGTCGTCATTTACTCCCGACATCTGAGCCGCTGAAGATGCAGTGGATTATGTTTGTTTGTGAAGGGAATGCACCTCCCGATCTACATATATCCGTCTGTGTTCACGCAAATCATTCATGATCCAGCTTCACCTACAGCAGAAGTGAGTTTAAGTGTTTTTTTAATGAATCTCTGTAATCACCTTTCCTAATAACGTGCTAGTTAGCAAGGTTCATTGCTAAACGCGCTAAATGCACTAAAGTAAAAAATCTCTCAGAGCAGCTCGTCACTCCACAGACAGAAGAGAGGGGCGGGGCGAGCAGAGCTCATTTGCATTTAAAGGAGCAATCCATCAGAACAGGATGATTTTTGCAGAGCTGATTTTGACAAGATAAAAAGGGTGTTGTTTTACAAAACCGTTGAGAATTTGTAACCAAAGTATATTATAGACTTTTCATTAAGACCCTAAAGAATCATATCAACTTGTGGAAAATGGGCATCCGATGACCCCTTTAAGATATGTATGTTTTGGTGGTTTAATGGAAGGAATAATCCACAAACCAAATGCATCGCCACATGAAATTCTGCTGATGTCTTTCTGAAGATACAAGTAGCTGCATACATTTCCTTTGTAGATGGTTTGTATGTCTTGAATTTGCAACTCTCACATCAGTTTAATTCATCTGTTATGTGATTCTTTCACTTGAATCTGGTGCTTGGAGAGTTTTCATTTTAACCTTTTCTCCTGTCTTTCTAGTCACAGATAAGGTTTAATCAAAGCTTCTTTCAGCTTTGTCATTTTTGATTGAAACACACAATAATTTAATATTGATTTTAGGGAACCTGTCTGATCGAAGGGGGTTATGTCAGACGGCACTATTTCTCTGTTCACTGATAGCTTTGGTGGAAATCAGTTGCTCTCAAAGAGGTTCTTGCAAAATCTCACACATTACATCTTAGGATCCAAAACAAACAAAGGGTCAGATTGACTAAACAGGGTAAGCTAGCATGAGAGCGCTATAATCCATAAAAGCACCGATGGGAGTGTAAAGTGCGGCTGATCTACTGACAATGAACAAATGAAAGAACACAGATGCAAATCGTTTCGTTCTCACGAGTTAATAAGTTGTGAGTTCATATCATATATCAGGACATTATATCATAACAGAGAGATTTGTGACTGTGCCAAGGTCTGTACAGAAAGTCTCTTTTAAACCTTGTTCATAATTTGACCTTTTTTATGTCAGGGCAAAGTTCAGATTGTAAAATGTCATGTGGTGCAACAGTCAGCCTAGAACATTTGCATCTGTGTTTTAAACTAGTTTGAGAAAAGTATTTTCTTTTTCATGGACACGTTTTAGTCAGTCATGTGTATAGGTGATATGTAGAAATGAGAAAATGTGCACATTTTGTACATGCAAATGCTGTGTGTTGAAGTCTATTTTAACACTTAGTTTAGAATTTGCAGTCTTGTCTTCTACATATACTAAATATAAATGATTAAATACATTATAAATTCAACATTAAAGTGATAATAGATCAGGCGTCTGCTATAGTCTTAACTTTCAGCACTATCATTTGTCTTCTCTCCAGCGCCAGTACACTGATGTATCCAGAAGAAAAGCCCTCTGTGAAGAACTGGGTTCCATCTCCTGATCGATGTTAGCTCTAAATAAATAAACAAATATTTAATTTTCACGGTAGTTATCTAAGTAATTAAATATTATTTAATTATGTTTAACTTTGCTCAGTAGACGTTCATCAATCGAGTGATGCTCTTTTATCCACAGAGTGGTCATGATGACAGCAGTGCAGTGTAGGCGCCAACACATCTGGATATTAGAGAGAAAGAGCTTTAATAAAAGCGAGTTATTATGGCTATTATTCTCTGGGATTGGCCTTATTCGTTGGGTCGGCCACTGGGCAGCTCTCACCTCTTTCCTTACTGGACAGATGGAAAGATGTGTATGAGACTCCTGTTCTGAAATTGTTCCCAGTCCGGCCCTGATTTTAATGTATGAGACAATCAGCCTAGTAACAAGGTGAACACTGCATATATATATATATATATATATATATATATATATATTACGTTATTAATCTGCAACTGTAATGTAATTATCCTCTGTGAAATTGTTGCATAATATATTTAGTTACAAAATATCCTATCTTCCTATTTTTTTTAAATTCTTTCTCATCTAGTACATTTCTCTAACCTTTTTTCATCTTCTAAGTGTTTTTTTTTTTTTGACCCTTTAAGTATCTATCAAAATATTTGTGATGACCATAAAATGATTACTGAAGGTCATTTCCACCACTGTAAATTGCAAGATGAGCTACAGGATTCTCATTTGTGATGTATTAAATGCATGTTGCCGCGGTCAATAGTGAATACAAGTC
Organism: Labeo catla; assembly: GCA_012976165.1. Lineage (NCBI taxonomy): Eukaryota > Metazoa > Chordata > Actinopteri > Cypriniformes > Cyprinidae > Labeo > Labeo catla. The sequence goes on from VONZ01000861.1 coordinate 60,355, forward strand.
ACACAGTCTTTATGCAAGAGCATGTGCACTTGACCAATCATAAACAAGTATTCCATATGGTGTTTAAAGGTGTAGAGTCTTCTGTTCAAGGCCCACCATGCATCTGCAGTGTAAATGTAACCTTTAAAAGCTTTAATCTCTCACTTTAATCAGCCAAACTGCCCTTGACAGTGAGTAAAAACACAATTTTCCCTAGGAGAAACAACATGTCTTAAAATCTGGAAAATAAGCTTCTCAGTGTTTTGCCTGAAGTCACCCATCAGAAAATTAATTTTCTTCTATCTACACCTTATGAGGGCCTTGGGAGTGTAATATATGTATTGTAATTTAATTATTAATGAACCAAACAAAGTGTCCCTCAAGTGTCCTGAGATTGGGAAAATGCATCTGAGCTGCTTATGCTTAGAGAGAGTAATTTGACAAGAGTAAAGACCTGAAAAAAGGGATAAACAGATTATGCGTACAGTACAGTAAATGTAAATTAACTTCGATCTGAACAGCTAACGTAACGTGCGAGTCTGTAATGCCAGTGTTTGCGGTGCATTTGTAGGCTCCATTACAATGTGAAGCATCGAACTACAATGACTCGTTACGCTCATCAATGAGAAACACAATAGCTAAAACTGAACCTATTTTAACTTTGACCCCATTCCAGCTACATCTAACAGAGACATCTGGTATCTATACATCTGTATTCTAAAGGTGTTCAAACAATTTCTTTATCCTTCTGAGCTCATTTTAGAAGCTTCTCTTATTTACATGCAATATTGTCCACAAATATTGGCACCCTTTGATAAATATGAGCAAAACGTGTTCTGGGACTAATTCTGGTAATGTTACTGGGTCCTGACGCCAGGATCAATATTCTGATATTGTAGTTCTAGTTGCTGTCTCTGACGGTTTGACCACTATTGTGCTGAACTAAAGCCCATTGTGAATGTAGCTTATGTTGGGCTGAACTCTGCCCAGCTTCTCTCAAAAAGGAGACCATGATGTATTACACAATCACTTGCGGTGGCTCTCATCTCATCTGTACTCTCCAACTCATCTGTCTCTGGAAGGAGTTTGGGATAAGTGACATGTGGCAGTGAAGTGCTGTGGGACGCTGATCTTCTGGAGCTCCAAGAGGCTCCTAAGAAATCTGGAACTCACAGACGAAGGTTCAGAAGGTCCTTAACAGTCTGAAACGGAGACTCTCTGGGCCAGAGACTCAGAACTCAGTCTGCTTTTGTCTCTCTGGGATGCAGACTCAGGATGTGCAGCATCTGCTGTTGTCTCGCTGAGCGAAGACTAAACGTAGTCTGTTAATGTCTCTTTCCTCACAGGCCGGAGAACGTGGTCGTACCTCTCGCTGCCTCACAAGCTGAAACTCAAAGCGTGGGATCTGTTATCTTCTGTTCCTTCACAGGCTTGAGACTTCATTCGTCATTGAATCTGTTAATGTCACTCTGGACAGACTGGAGACTCAGCTTGAGGTTGTCTCTTTATGTCTTCTACCACTCAGTCCAGAGAATCAGAGTGAAGAGTTTCTCTGGAAAGAGTTCAGAACTGCTACTGTGTGCAGAACAGCTATGCACAGCAGTTTCCATCCGCAAGTAGATGGAGATGCTGAACCAAAACTTCTACAGATCGAAAGACCTCATGCTCCCGTTGATGCTGTTCAGAGTCTGTCGGTCGTGTGGAACGCGATTAGAATAACTTGGAACATCAGCTGCAATCCAGTGTCACCACCACACATGCTCTTCTGTCTGAACGGGAGCAATTCCCTGCATCCATTTTCCTTAACATAAACAAAGTGAATAGTTTAGTGCAGTGTAGCAAAGATCTTCAGCACCGATGTTAGCATGTGAACCTGAAGCAGGGTGTCCAATCCTGCTCCTGGAGGGGCCGGGGTCCTAAAGAGTTCAGCTCCAACCCCAGTTAGACAAACCTGAACCAGATCATTAAGCTTTTACTAGGCATGCTAGAAACTTCCAGGCAGGTGTGTTGACACAAGTTGGCACTAAACTCTGCAGGACCGTGGCCCTTCATGACCGAGTGTGGATACCCTTGACCCGGAGTGATCAACCGTATTGTTAAATGGGCTACAAGCAATACATACAGTAATGTTATGTGCTCCCACTGAATATCTGTGAATAATCCCACAGAAAATCTAATTGTATGGGCCATTAGGTTCACTCCTTTACAGACAGAGATAGAGCTGATTGTGTCTGAGACACAGTCACAATGTAAATGCACCTGACTGCACATCATTTTAAAGACAACACTGAGATTTCCTGCCGACTCGAGTTTGTCTGTCGTGGTTAAACATGAGATATGGTTTGTTTTGGGAATATTTAACAAAAAGTTCAAACGTTTACAGTCCCCAGCTCTTAATGCAGTTTGTTTCAGTGAATCCTTTCAGTTTTTGTAATAGTACGAGTCCATCCAACACGTTGTCGCTCCCGGCTCGTCACATATGGACGCTTGGCTTTGCACTTTAACACGCTCACAGTAAAGACAATGATTGTGGCTGTTTAAACTGAAATCGTACTACAGCATATACACCGCAGTATCAACAAATTGCTATAAATATGCACTGCTATTAAATGTTAAAAAAATATTCAGTTCATCTTATGAATTTTCCTGAAGATATTGTTCATCTTCAGCTCATCCATATTAAAGGTTATTGGATGTTGACTTTCAACAATATTGTCAGGAAGACGGGGTGTTTTGATTTTGATTAAAATAATAGCAATAATAAAGGAAAGGGCTTTTTTTAGTGTGAACGCAAATCCCATGGCAACAGCATCTAGAATCAATCATAAGTCAGTCTCCGAGACATCAAAGCGATCCATTAACTCATTCCCGTCTCTCTCGCTGGCATTTTCAACCCAGTGTCTGAAAAATTGGGCACAATGTGATAAGATTGCTTTTTATTATTGTGTGGAGCAGCAGAAGGAGTTTTTCAAACGGTGATTAATTATGAAGTGCAATCGTGTGCGTGTGGTCTGAATGTGAACCTGCGGCTGAACTCTGCTAATGAATGACCTGATCGCAGCCACGCTCGCAAAATAAATAAATACAAATACAAATACAAAGAATAGCAATCTGATCTGATAGTATGTCACACGTGACTGTGTGTTCATGTTCCACTAATAATCTGCTTTTAAAGAAGTGAGAATGGGGTTCAAACTGTAATCTTCCTGTGATGCAGCACGTCTTCTGAACATGATCTGATGAACTACAGCATCCGCTCGCAACAGGCCTCTGTTGTAAAGCGTGTCAGCAAAACGTGTTCATCAGGAACATCAGTAAATATCAGTTTACCATGTACTCGGTGTTAATAAGGCAAATGATTCTAAATACTTAATTGTTATAGCACATCATTCATGAAGAGGTCTGATGAATCTGAAATCAAAAGAAACATATTTCTTTCTTTCTTCTTCTTCTTCTTCTTCTTCTTACTAATATAGAGTTAGGGCTCATTCTGACTATTTATTTGAGCAGTAACAGAGAAATAACAGAATCCCAGTCAAAGTAATAAAGTAGTACTTTTAATTAAATGGATGTTGTAATTGCAGTAAACAATGGATTCAGATTAAATGATTAACTAAATGACTAGCTTATTCTAGGCTATAAGTAAGATGAGGATATATAACATTTTTCACTCCAAAAGAAAAACAATAGGTCTCATTCCCGAATAAATGCATGGATTACACAGAGCAACACATGAATTTGTTCTTAACCTCATTCTAATGTTAATGAATTTCGAGTACTCTAAATGAGCGTCCGCATGCCCAGAGGTTGGTCGTTATCATAAAACACAGTCCGCTCAGTATTTTCTTTACAGTGGCTCGTCACGCAAACGTATGACGCTCTCTAAAGATGCACTGTCATATAAGATAAATGTTTACAAGGCACCCATAGTATGTGCGTTTTGTGTCCATGTGGATTTACTGGTTCCTACATTTTTTGGGGGTTTGTTTGTGAAAATGTTCATGCACAGATTCCACACAACAGTTTCTGTGAATGCCTGATTACTGAATAATACCTGATATTTGCTTAAGCTGCAGGAGTGTCACATCAAATCTGTGAGAATCGACATAATCCCTGTAACATTTGCAACAAGTTTGACATTAAATCTAGATTAGACCGACTAATTATAGACCACTTTACGTATTTACTAGTATGCTGTTTTAACTCTTTATATGTTGTGCTTCATATGTGGCATTGTGGTTCATATCAGAAACTGGTGTTTGTAGACAGTACATTTTAAGTGTTTTTATATATAGATAGATAGATTTTGTTATAGAAGGCTTTGTGCTGGCATTTTTTTTTTCCATGTGGCAAATGTTGAGTAGATGTGATATACAGTTGGTTTTGTACAGGGTTTGTGTTTACCCTCATTTGACGTCTTTTTTTTTCTTGCCGTGTATCTCAGATTAAGCACACAGGACACGAGACTGAAGACGACAGCGCTGAACTGTCTGCTAGTTTGTAATTAAGATGCTCACTGATCTCGCTGAGTCCTCTGCTCTGTAATTTTGCCAAAGCTGAATCCATAAAGCTGTATATTATATAATTCAAGTGTTTGGCTTTAGGGTCACGCTCAAAGATGGAGAAGAGTTTTTTTAAGGACTAATTTGGAGGCAGTTGTGCGGCAAATTTATATTAACCTATGAATCACACTGTATATTTCCTTTAGAAATCTGAATACAGGTCAGCAGCGAGAGATGCCTTGATCACACAACCCCACAATTACGAGTAGACAGGCTGCAGAAATACAGGGCTGAATATCCAGCCCATCGCAACTTCTGCAAGGGGGAAAAATGCAGTTATCACAAAGCACAGTAACAGCACGAGTAAATCATGCTGTTTCGTGTTATTTGCCGTTTAAGGCTGGAATTAGCCATTTTAACGTATCTTCATACGGTTTCAGGACATGAGGGTGAGGAAATAATCTGTAATTTATAGGTGAACTCTCTCTGTTACAGTGAGTTTTGGTCTGCAGAGTGATAGACAATAGACAATAATAACAGCATGATTTAATTCCTGATTTAAGATACCTCATTTCTATCATGAACCAAGCAATAATGATTAATCACTTAATAGTTAAGAAATAATTACTGTTGTGTCATAAGAACTACAGTGTGTCTGAATAAATATAGGGTTACACTTTATTTTGACAGTCCACTTTAGGCATTCTACTATCTGTAAGTAACTTTGCAACTACATGTCAGTTAATTCTCATTAATTTGCAACTGCATGTCTACCAATTCTCAGAGCAGACTGTTCGGTTAGGTTTTGGGTTAGTGGAATAAGTTGGCATATACCTGCAAAGTTTAGAAGAGTGTTAGAAGATATTACGCAGACAGTCTACTAACACTCTAATGACTAGTTGACATGCAGTTGCAAAGTTACTTACTGTTAATAGAATGTCAAAAGTGGACTATCAAAATAAAGTGTTACCAAATATAGTTTTATTTATTTAACAATGTTATTACAGGTCACAGTGTTTGTCTGTTTGTTATTTCAGTTTATTACAGCAAAAATTGAAAATTTAAAGCACTTTACCTTTTAAAAATGTTAATGTAAATGTCCCATAGCTCTTACAAGTACATAAACAAAACGAGCGAGGACTGAGAGAGGAATCATGTTTATTATTGTCCTTGTGTAACTCTCTGTCCTGAGCGGCCAGAAATAAGACAGGTGATCTGCTGAGGCATCTCTTGTCGTATGACAGCAGCTGTGAATACTCTACCACATACCGTGTTATAGTGGTAAACGCAGTTTGATGTCTGTTTAGGTGAAGCACATTCACTCCTGCCTCTGTTTGTATGCGGTGGATTTCACAATCTAATCAACAACTGAAGTCTCAGGCTCCTTCATTTTCTCTAGTAAATCACTCACAACTTCCGTCGCATGCCGACTTTTAATCGACAAAAAACATTTTCTCCTAAAAAGTGGTGAAGCTGTAATGCGTTTTTGAAGCTGGTATAAAGCAGATATTAATCCGCTTCAAATATTCTCGATGAAGCCTGTGATGATTTTAACCCCGTAAAACAACAGAGCAACAGTAAGTATGCGATGTTGTCATGGTAACCAGATACTGTAACTGTCCACTGATTCCCTGTAAAGGCTGTGCCGACACTCAGAAATCCAAACGATCCTCACAGTCATCACAACATTACGATGGAGCAGCACATCCATTACTGATTGTTTATTTACACCTTAAAGTCAAATAATGTTTCGATTTCTGAACAATGCTTTGATGTCACTCGTGTTCTTTATTGACGAATCTGAATGTGTTTATTTCATCACTCCAGTAAAAGTACAGGTGCTGTGAGGATACTCACACTGGGTATGTTTTATAAACACATTCATATTTTAAAAAATTAAATGCTGAATAATGAGGGATTAGAGAGTTGTTTTTTTTTTTGTTTTGTTTTGTTTTTTTTTTTGTTTTTTTCTATGTAGTGATTTTTTTTTTTTTCTGGGACTTTACACCTGTACCACAACCTATAAATATGAAAATGTATACTTTTTGTTTGTTTGTTTGTTTAAACAGTGTTTATTTACTGTAAGTCCAAATAGTCCGATTTGTTAACCTAATCAAAAAGTTGAAAATAAAGCTGTCGGGTAGGGTTAGGGTCGGCGTAGGTAGGGCTTATATTGTGCCAATAAGGTGGCATCCATTTGAGTTAAAATGATCATTTAGACTAAAATATTATTATTGCATACTGTTTTATAATGTACTACAGTACTGAGGTGCAGATATCCTGCTAAGGAAAGGGAAAGGAAAGGAGTGTAAATAGTGTAACTAATTTGCATTTATCACGAAAAATACTACTATTTTTACTTAGTGTACATAGAATCCATTGATGATTTATATGATTATTAATGATTTATATGATTTTATTTCTAGCTAGGAAATAACAAAATTGCACAAATCAGGATTTTAAACTACACTTAGACATTTTGGGAGCAGGGCTGCAAAAAGTGCAAACTTCATATAAAATGAATAAGCTCATACAATATTCACCGGCACTACTGTGGTTGAGGATCAACATTTCCGGAAGGTTAAGCAGCTCCTTTCGGTGTCCATTTGTTGAAGAAATATAAATAAATAAAAATAAAAGCCTTTTTATTAAGTTGTATTTGCTGCCAGATAGATAGATAGATAGACAGACTAACATGAATGCTACAAATACTACATGTTAAAATGTTTTCAACAGAGGTAGACTGAGTGTTTGGGTGTATGTGTATTTGTCATCAGGACGCTGGACCCTAATAAGAGCGCAGCGCTTCGCCGGCTCAGGTTTGTGTGCGTCAGACGAGATCCTGCAGGCGTCCCTCAGGCTCTGCTTGTGCTCACTCCCCAAAATATGCATTGTTTTTATATTGAACAACATCTTGTGCATTTTCTCAGCATTGATGCTGGTGGGAAACGATTAGATGGTTTCGGCTTTCATGCTTGAGTCGTCGTTCAGCACGGTCTGCTGCGCTGAGGCTTCGGTATCTGTGAACATCTGTACCTCCTTCCCTTCTGCCAATGAGCACTAATATCCAGCCGATCGACCTCTGCTCTTCCTCTCCGCTCCGGCCAAACGTCTTCAAGGAATCGTCACGCTCCCTTTGATCGGGGTTTTTCCACGCGCTCCTCTCGGCGTTTGGAGACGCCGGAGTCCCAGAGGGCGCCGTAGGTTTCAATCGGAGATAATATTTTTGTGATCTGACGATCCTTTATAGTTCCCATAGAAACGGCGTCTGAAGGAAGCCATTACGGTGAATCATTTACTAGAAGTAACCGGCAGAAATGTTTAAGGAGCACTCGTCAGCTGAGAGCATGTGAAAGGTTTGGCGAGTTAATATTCATCTGCTCTCATTTGGCCGAGTCGAAAGGCCGCCTTAGATAGCGCTCCGCATTTAGCCCGGCATTGCTGCGCTGCTGTCTTATTCCTTAGAAAGTGTTTAACCAAGAGGAAATAATTTGTCTTCCAGCTGAACAAGCTGCAAGATAATTCAGGTTTTGTTTTCTTCCCTCTCCTGTTTTGTAGTGCTGTTTTAAGAGCGCGGGAGGAGGCGAGAGCGATGATAGGCCAGACAAAGAGCTCCTTCTCTGGCACTGAACCTAACATGCCAGAAGACGCTCTCTTCGAGAGGCCGCGCATAGAGACTCGCTTCTTTCCTTTTTCTCTCCTCCTGACTCCTGAATCCCCATAGCAATTTTCTGGCTGCCTTAATAAATAGTAGTAATATGATTTTTGCGAGAGTACCGGCGCTTGAAGCCAGCGTGGCTCATGGCGGGTGGGGATGGAGGGAGGTTGAGAGAGCACAGCGTTTCTGAACAAAAAGAGATGGGAAACTAGGGCAGAACTGAAGAATCGGCTATTATTTGGAGAGCGCGGTGTGCCAAACGCAGCAGTGTTCATCTCGCCTCGAGAGAGGCAGCCGGAGACGTTCAATAGCACATGCATAATTGCTAATGAATCCTTCAGGTAGCGCGGACGGCGTTTGCCAGGCCGATAATGGAGGAGGAGGCGCTCGTCCCGAATCCCACTCGACTGAGACCGCCGTCTTTCACGAGGTCAGATCTGCCCAGGGTTCACATAGCTGAGAGATTTATTTTTGCTAAATATAGCCCAGTTTCTTTTACCTTCTACCAACACCGTAAGAGACCGTTCACACACAGTGCTTTAAGAAAATGAGACACGGGCAGAGGGATGAGGAAAAACACAAAGCCTCAAGACACGCGTTGCTCTATGTTCGGATGGAGTTTTGTGTGCGAGACACTGCAGAAGATGCTAGAAAAACATCTAGAAAAACAATGGAAAAGTAGTATGGTGGCATGGAAAAGTGCGTTCTGTGTGAACGACCCCTAAAGAATCAATAAATATAGGACATATTAAGTATTAATGCACAATGAAGGTGCTGTCAGCCAAGTCTACTGACAGCATCTGTTAATGAGACACAATCTTTTGGACTTGTATATTTTTGTGAATGCAATAACATCAGCATTTGTTAATTGATGTGGGAAGATGATTCTCCGGTTAATTGTTCTAGTGTGTACAGTTTATGCTGTATGATAAAGCAGTTCTATTACACTCATGTACATGTTAATACTGCTAACTTGTTGTCTTTTAATGATTATTGCCTTGTCTCATAGGCTTCCTTTATACAGTAAGTGCATTACTGCAAACAAGATTTCAGACATTGGTTAAAAAAAAATCATTTTCATTTTTGTTTCATTAAAAATGAGAAATGTTGCACTGAAAATTTGTGGAAATCAACAAAAAATAATGAAAATGACAAAAACACACAATTACTAAAAGTATGACAAAACAAAATTGCAAGAACAAAGAAAGAAAGAAAGAAACTAAAATACTCTGACAGTGTGTCTGGATTATATGCCGCACGAGAAAGATCAACAATGTGAAATAATGCAGAAGGTGAGTTTCTGCGTCAGTGTGGCCACTGCCGGTTTGCGGTGTGTGTTCGGTGTGTAGTGTGTAATGAGCAGGACTGGTGTGTGAAGATGGGCTCCTGCCAAACCTCAGCCACAGTGGACGTCATTAACAGCCAGAGAAGATTAAATGCTCGTTTTGAAATACAGATGTTATGGATAATTACCTTTGGGTATAATTGGAGCTAATGTGAGAGCAGACACACAGAGAGCTCGCTCACGCTCATCTGTTCCTCGCTATGCCTGAAATCACACCTCTTATGTGTCTTATTTGTTTGACTGAGCAGCATGAGTACAGTTACGTTGACAAAATGGACCCAGTCTGCTCTGATTCATTAAACAACGCATGAACCAAATGATGATGTTAAGAGCAACATGATCATGACTTAGTCGGCAAGATACGGTACATTTGGATTGTCTAGCACAGTTACTTCAGTGGAAAAGTCATGCCTTTATTTAGATTTTGAATTTGAAATAAATCACACATCACACACTGAAAAGGACAGTACTTATGCGATGACGGGATCTAAACCGTAAATATTTTACATATGAACAGTTTAACAGCATAAACCATAATATTTAAATATTTAGATGAATATTTTGAGTAAATGTTATAAATTAAACTACCTCAAAAGAATCTGCGGATTGAGATGATGCCAATTAACCTGATTATATATTATATGTTGATGTTATATTATATATTATATGTTTCTTCCTCAAAGTTGGCATTAAATCCCTCTTCTCCCTTGCTGAAACAGGCTTTTATGACATCACTCCTTCAATAATGATGCTACCAAGACGTATTGAATGTCACAGCATTTTTTAAGTTTGGTGTGGTCAGGAGTATTTCCTGAAGTGACCCCAGCACCCTGTTAGCATGTTAACATAATAATATTGCATATGTTATCAGAAAGACCATGCTCAGAAATATTTGGTGTATATTGAAATAATATAGCCTTTTTTAATCAGTGATGGTGTAGGCAAAATAAAGTGATGATCGCCAAGACCAAAACTTGGAAATCTAAAGGACAGAAATAGATCTCAGCCTCTTTTAATATATATATATATATATATATATATATATATATATATATATATATATATATATATAATTTAATCTAAATACTATATAATATAAATTTAAACTTGTATCGGGGATGTCAATCCAAATTTTTGTTCAGATAATCATATGGCAAAACCTGCCAAATTCAAATTTATGTAACAAAAAGGCAATGAGCAGGGCTGTATGTTAACTTTTTTTTTTTTTTTTTGCACATAGCACTGGTGCTACAGGGGTGAAAGTTTTGTAGCACAGGCCAAACAGTTGTAGCACAAGTTAGGGGTGGGTGATATGGCAAAAATGTAACAATTTTTTTTTGTTCAGGAATATCACGATTCATGATTTTATCATGATTCTTTGTCATATTGGCTTTTTTTAAAAAAAAAATTCTTAAAATGCTAATTTTAAACACGCTGGAGCACGAATAAACGTCAGTAGCCTTTCAATGAAGGAACACAAGGGATAATCCACAGAAAAGGCTTGATGTGACACACATAACAACAAGACCTGACAAAACACAGATGACGGGAGAGACCAGGATGGACCAGACGGAGACAGGAGGGATTTGGAGCAGGAGGAACCAGGTGGGCCAGGCCACAGCCATGATGACGACCCATGGAGGAGCTAACGGAGGGAGGAGACGTGGGGAAAGAAGGGCTGGCGAGTCCAGGGGGCTGACCAACGGCGGCGGAGAAGGTGGCGAGGGAGCCCGAGGCAGAGACAGAGAGCCGATGAGCTAGGGTGACCAGGAAGATCCGGAGGGCCAAGGTGGAACAAATGGTTCCAGTGACTGATACGGAGATGTGGATCTGGGAGGCCATAGTGGAGCCAGAGTGACAGAGGACCAAGGTGGAGTCAGAGGGATGGAGGAGCCTGACGGAGCCAGAGAGAAGAGGCAAAGCCGGATGGACGGCGACGACAGCCCAAGGCGGAGCCACTGGACTGTCAGGCCGAGGCGGAGTCCTGACTCTGAGGCTGAAGGAGGAGGCAGTGAGCGGAGCTCCCCTCCGTGATATCACTGGCCACGGCCAACATTGGACCGACGTCATGAGCAGCTCCGGCTCCGTGGCGATCTGTGGCTTTGTCGCTCAGTGCGGCGATGGCTCATCAGTCATGGCGGGCTCTGGCTCTCCGTCAGCGGTGGGCTCGGGCATGCGCTCCGTGCAGCGGGGAGATGGTGGGCTGGGCGCTGGGTCCGAAGTGGGACTGGCGAGATCATCCTCAGGTCCAATGGTGAAAGAAGATCCGTTTCTCATTAGTACCCACTCCACAAAGGTGGCGAAACTCTCCTGAGGACCATCCTCCGGCGAAGGCGCTCTGTCGTAGAACGTGCAGGGTGCGTTGTCCGGGTAGCTGGTGTGATTAGCTAAAGCCAGGAACAGTCTGGTGGTCCTCGAGAGATTGATTCCCCTGCTCCAGCAGGAGGAGGAGGAATTCGGGACACGTGATAGGGTCCATGAAATGACAGAAACAAAAACACTGTGAGAAAACGAGAAATAAAAACGAAGGGTAGACACAGGGGTAACTGTTGTGGATCGGGTCTTCTGTCAGGATACGCTGTCAACAGAAACATGCTGGAGCAAGAATGAATGTCAGTAGTCTTTTAATGAAGGAACACAAGGGATAATCCACAGAAAAGTCTTGATGTGACACACATAACAATGAGTAGACCCGACAAAACACAAATGAACAGACAGGAACTAAATACACAGGGTAATCAGGTAAACACAGGTGCACGGGATATTCAGTCAAACTAAACAAGGAACTAAAATAGGAACATGACCAAATAAGGCAAGACAGGAAATGAAACCATGGCTACACAAGACAAAACAGGACCATAGTCCTGAAAATATATATATAGAATTATTATTATTATTATTATTATTATTATTATTTTATTTTTTTGTAATATATGTGCTCAGTTACTGATCCACTGTGATTTTTCCCCCCCTAATATTTAGAAACAAGATATACTAAATACTACTACTACTACTACTAATAATAATAATACAAACATTAGATCGTATTAAATTGTTTTGTTTAGTTTCTGCAGCATTCTTTGGATTAAATAAAATAAAGTAAAATAATGACTGACATGAATGAGTCTTATTATTGTCATTGGGAAGTGGTTGAGAAAGATAAATTATTACCCAAAAATCTCTAAACTGGAAACAAACCAACAACTATTGTGTTTAGATTTGAATACAGCAGGCCGAAATCTGAACGCCAAAACTTTCGTTGCTTAAAAGATGTCAGATGTGCTGAATGTTTCAACTCTGATGGCCAGTGTGAAAAAAATTCAGTCCTTAAGCTTAAAATGAAAATATATGTTTTGAGCATTAGGTTGGTCACCAAAATGTTCAGAAACAGTCCTGACTGTCGTGTTAATTACATCAGTGATTAAGTCAAAGGCCCAGGCCAAATCCAGTGGTTTGTTTAGATATTTTACACTGACTTTTAGTAAACATGATACGGTAAAATGTGGCACATGGAGCTTAGAGCGCTTTAGTCTTATTGGCTGCCAAAAGTGTAATTAAATCAGTCGCAATATTTAACAATGCAGTGCAGAAGTTTGTGAATGATAGGAACCAGACTCTTTCTGTGGAAATGTTTCAGCTCGCTCGTGGGCTCGGTCATGGTGACACAAAATAAGACAAAAATAGCACAGACTCCTGACAAAAAAGCCGAACGCAGTTCACCGCAGAGCTGCTGCTGCATGTTTCCACTCCGCTGAAATATACAGATGTGCATGAAATGCTAGCGTGCTCTGCTTTCATTTAGTACCTAAAAGGATTACAGCTATCATTTAATTAGAGCTGAATGCCTCTGAAAGCCTCTCGTGAAGTGTCTGCTTGTGTGGATGTGGAGGCCCGCGGAGCACGTGTGCACGTGCCTCGTGAGGGAGCGTATGCTTCTCCTAAGACATGCCTCTAATGAAGCTTCTTTAATTACATTTTGATGTACCTGAGCACGGCAGCTGCGGCTCTCCTTACTCGCAGAACTACTGTTAGTGCATCACACACACACACACACACACACACACAGGCCTGCTAAACAGACTGCCCTCTGCTGCTAATAACCGCTGATTAGGAACTGAGATGAACGGCTGAAACACAGAAGGGCCAAACCCAAATCTTAAGCTAGACTGCTAGTAGCATACAGCTGGCTATGAGGCTACTGGATATTTAAAAATATAAATAAGTATGCCGTTTCAATAGGAAATATGTCAACAAAGAAAAAAAAAATGTGTTATTGAAGTAATTTAATTTGAACAAAGGTAAATTTAAGAATGGTGCAGGACAGAACCATATTAAAGTCTATAACACAGAAATCTGTCCTGTATTTGAATGGATCAAGTGACTTGTGCTGTTTATCACATGATAGCACAGCATGAGACATTCTACTGCTGCAGCTGGTGGATACACGCATTTATCCGGTAGTTAGTTAAGTTTATGTAGTTTAACAGGGACAGTTGTCATTGCATTCGTGCGCTCAGCAGACTTGACTGTGATTGACTGAGCACTTTTCATGATTAGTTCATTTCAAGTCTGACATCCAATGCGTATCTCGTGTAAAGATGTTAGCCAGTCATAGCAGTGTTTGTTGGCTGCTTAATGTTTATTTTTCCGTCCTTAACTTCTGTGACTCACCGGATGAGAATCACTGCTCTATAACAATCAAAAGGCAAACATAACTTTACATGTTTAGCTCCCAATTGTCTGCTTTCCTCTTCCTCATCTCACCTACAAATACTAATTAGTCACCGTGGGTAAACACACAGTTGCCTGCCAATGCAGATTGCATTTACTGAATGACTAAATGACATCGTGGGGCTTTCTGAAGTCTCAGTCGCACGCAGTGTTTTGGAGCATCGACACCTTTCATTAAAAGCTTTCCAACGACAAAACCAGTCAACAGTCAGCGTTGGACTGACTATTTATAAGTTATATTTATAACTTCATTTACCCTGTAAAAAATGGTTTGTTGACACAAGTTGACCCAGAAGACATGAAATATTAAGTTAATTCATCTTACATTACGTTGTTGAAATAGCATGCTGTAAATTTCTGATCTTCACTGTAGTGTTTCACAGCAGTTAAAGGTAAAATGTTAATTAGCATGTTTAGTTTCCTCTAAAATAGTTAAATGTGACAACATTTTTTACATTAACGCACATATCACAGCAGTTCAGAAAGTCCAGTGAGTGGTGCTTAAAATTTAATGCTATTTTGAGTTTGAATATTTTTGAGTTGCAGCAAACATATTGGTGTACGAATAAAAACACTTTATTTGAAGCAACTGTGTCTTTTTAGGCTCATAAAATGACTCAAACATAAGCGATGCTGTACCAGGTGAGCTGCTAAACATATTTTCTTGTGTTACTTGTGTTAAAGCATTAAATGGAATCACCGTATTTCAAATCAACCTGATTTTACCAAGTATGACATGTTCCTGGATCAACATCTTTGTTGACCCTGGAACAACATTGTGATTAACCAATCAGATTTGAAAAAAAACAGTTTATAGTTTTTGTGAAGTTTAGGCTCACAATCAGCGTTTGGTGCTTGTACATCAGTGACATTCATCTATCATTTGCTCTGATTTTAGGGGTTACTCATGGGTAAGGTTAGGTTTAGGTGTAGGGATGTGGTCAAGATTCAATTTTTGGATTAAAATGTTGTTCCAGGGTCAACAAAATATGTTGACCCAAGAACACATCTAACTCAGCAAACTCAGGACGTGCGAGATGTTGTGCATGAGCATCTTCAGTGTTGGTCTGAGACTGTAATATGCTGATTCAAATTATTCAAATTATTGAGGTGAACTTAATTTATCTGCTCTGTGTCAGATGTTTAAATTCAGGTACTTGTCAGACAGTTTTTTTTTTTTTTTTTTTTTTTTCCCAATAGAGCAGAAAAGCACTTGACTAAGCATGCTTTGACTGTTTACTCTCTCCAAACCCCCGGAGAGCTGAAAGTGTGAAAGTGAATCTGTGATGTGTGCCTGTTTGTGAAGGGCATAAAAGCTTTTATTAAACTGGAGCTGTGGTCATGACTTTACTAAGAGACACTCTCTAAGTGCTTCTCAACGCTCAGGACGCTCAGCACAGCTCCACAATGAGAAAACATCTGCTCGTAATGAATGCCATTGTCATGACACTGTTTAAAATCGGCAGATATAACGTTCTCGGCTGATCGCTGAGCGAGTGGGGCATCTTAAAACCCTGAGTTTGTTCTTTAGATGAACTGTCTGACTTTTTTTGCACAAAATCAAGGTCACTCTTGGCAAGAGGGTAAATGGAATTGACCCTTCAAGTCAAGGTCTAGCACTATAGAAATGAAACAATAAGCCCTTGCGAAAATTGAACCCCAGACTGTACCGTTACGACGGCACCTCTAGCTCTGAGGCTGTTTAGTGTTCTTCATCATTTGCCAGTGAGATTTAAGACAGAACAGTGTTGTTGCAGCTGCTCTCCTAACACTTTATTTTATACTCCTGTTCCACATACTGTATTATAGTGATTACAATTACTGGCTAATAACTAGGTACTAACCCTGAACCTGCCCCTAAACCTAACCTTAACACGTGTAGCTACCTTAATAGATTTATTTCTATATTATATTAATATTATATTTATTGATAGTACTCTCTTAGCTAAGGCCAAAGCAAGTACATGTAGCATAAAGCGCAACCTCCAGCCCGCTGTTGTGTGTGACCCTTAAACAACAGGGGAGCGGGCTATACAGTCCAAATATAATGTCAGTGATGAAGTAGATAGTGTAAGTGTCTTTGAGGCCCATCCAGGATTGAACACTAAGTCTATCCAGAAGCAGCAGCAGTTCATTCTCTGTAATGAAGACTGAGGAAATGCAGGTCTCGATCCACTGAAAAGCCCCTCACAGGCTGCCTGGAGCAGGTTGTCATCTGTAGACATCAGACAGAAACATCTAGCTGGACAAATAAGTATGTATGTAAGGAGGCATTTACACGACACAAAGCACGTCGCTCATTAATTTACACAACAACAGCATTTTGGGGGCTTGAAAATGCACACTTTTGAAAATGTACATTTTTGAAAACAATACCCTCATCATCCCTGTGTAAACTACAAAAGCGTGAATTAGTGAAGTCTATATGTATGTGCACAGGTGCAAGGTGTTTCTTTACAAAGTGACATTGCATTAATAACAGCACTTTTAGTCATTTTTACAGATCTGTGTGAATGGAGATTGTTTTGAAAACATTGTCTGTACAACTTTTTAGTTTTTAATACGTTGTTGTCATGTAAGCTTAAAACAAGTTTACACCATAAACGTAAAAAGTAAAACCATTCAAATGTTCTTTGAAGCAAAGTACTACAACTACATTGTATTGGAAGTGCAATGAAATGGATAATAATAATACTAATAATAATAAATTAACCTGCTGATACGCTTGGCCCCGACGTCATTTTGTTTAGTTTAGTTATACTTTATTGTTCAGCTTTGGCTGAAAATTGATCTTTGTTCTTGCTTTACATACAATAACAATACAATTCACATGACACAAATACATCCTTAAAACATTTACCCTCCTAAAACACTACAGTCCTACCCTCTGTTCAAAGACTTACTGTATATGGCATAAAGGTTTGGACTGCTTCCAAACAACAAACAGCAACAAAACAATATACAAACATATACAATAAACCAGTTTACCTTTGTTTACATGGACTATATAATCAACCGACAAATTATACATTTGAAAGGTCTGTGGGTTTAGTGTCAGTATCTGGTCTTTGTCCTATGACAGAAATGCTTTAGCAACAGTAATAATATCAATAGCATATGTAAACATGCAGAATCACAACAACACCCTATCTTCATCAGAAATCAGAAATCACAAATCTAATAATCAAATGCATCACACTTGGATAAACAGTTAAAGTCAAGTGTCCATTTAACGACATCCACTTTTATCCTCAAAATGGTTAAATATATTAAATACTAAATGTAATATTAAATGTAACAGATGTAAAATGCATTTATTTTATACTAAGTATAGTTCAAGTCTATTAACATATTTACTTACATATACTCAAGACTTACTGATATAAAAATTACAATTAAACTTTACTTCCACACAATTAAAGCACAAAATTAGTTGTTCCAATTTAGCAGACTTACAAGTTTAGTAAACTAAAAGTACAGTTGCAGGGTACTAAATAAAAATACCCTGCAACTGTACTTTTAGTTTACTAAACTTGTGCTTTAAAACAAAACTTTTTACAGCCTTCAAAAACAGTTTAAAAGTCACTGATGGCCAGCCAGTGTGTGTCTCAAGATATCTAATGTATATGATCGTATACAGTTTTACAACATAAAACTGTATACGATCATATACATTAGACCCTCAACAACAAATGAGATAAGGTGAGAGCGACATCTGGTGGTGAGCGGTCCGCTGAACACCGACCAGATTCGTAACATAGCCCCCCCCCAAGGAGTGGCTTCCAGACGCTCCAACCGAAAAACAGTCCTGGGGAGCGGTGGGAGGGCCAGGAGACTGAGGCAGAACCGGCAGGGCAGAAGCCTTCCAGGTGCGGAGCCTGAGGTGGAGCAGGAGGCGCAGGAGCCCTCCAGGGCGGAGCCGGAGGCGGAGAAGGAGGTGCAGGAGCCCTCCAGGGCGGAGCAGAAGCCCTCCAGGGCGGAGCCAGAGGCAGAGCAGGAGACGCAGGAGCCCTCCAGGGCGGAGCCAGAGGCAGAGCAGGAGACGCAGGAGCCCTCCAGGGCGGAGCCGGAGGCAGAGCAGGAGACGCAGGAGCCCTCCAGGGCGGAGCAGGAACTCGTGTCATAGACTGGGACCTGGGGAGAACAGGGACAGAGGAGGCAGACAGAATGAGGGGAGAAGCAGAGAGTTTGAGGAAGAACGCCGCCTCCCTAGGAGGATCTACAGCCGAAGCTGACACCTCAGGAGGCATTGGCGTGGCTTCTCCGACCGAAGAGAGCTCTGGAGCAGGCTTGTGAACAGACGCGACCTCCGGGGCGGACTTGTGAACAGACGTGACCTTTGGAGTGCAGTGTGCGGCCCACATACTGAGAATGGTGATCGCCATCACACTGGCAGACATGATGTGACAAGGCTCTGGGCAGTCAGATGAGACGTGACTTGACTCTGGGCGGTCAGACAAGACATGGTGAGGCTCTGGACAGATAGACGAGACGTAACGGGGCTCTGGAAGGTCAGACGAGACGTGACTTGGCTCTGGAACAGCAGCAATAACTTCACTTGGCTCATGAAGATCAGCTGTGGCTGTGACTTGACTTGATTCGTGTAGATTGGTTGTTGCTTGGCCTGGCTTGTGAAGACCAGTAGTGAACTGACTTGACTCTTGGAGATCAGCAGTGACTTGACTTGGCTTGTGATGACCAGCTGTAACTTGGCTTGGTTCATGGAAATCAGCTGTAACGTGACTTGACTCGGGAACAACATGGCTTGACTCAGGAACAACAGCTGTAACGTGACTTGACTCGTGGGGAACAGCTGTGACTTGGCTTGACTCGTGGGGCAGCTGTGAGGCTACTCGTGGGGCCTATGGGTTTGACTCATGGAGAACAACAGCTGTGTCTTGGCTTGATTCATGGGGAACAGCAGCTTTGGCTTGACTTGACTCTGTTGCTTGACTTGACTCTGTTGCTTGACCGGACTTGGAAGCTTGACTTGACCCTGGGGTAGCAGCCGCGACGTGAAGGAGCGCCATTTTAGCTGCCCATACAGCCATTAGGGCTGGCCGAGAGTTCTGGGATGGCGGCCATCTTGTGGCATGGCTTGGGGATGGCGGCCATCTTGTGAACAGGCTCTGGGAAGGCGGCCATCTTGTGAACAGGCTCTGGCATGACGCCCATCTTGACAGTACTTGGCTCAGGAAAGACGGCTTTAACTAGACTTGAGACAGGAGCGATAGCTCAGATTTGACTTGACACTGGAAACACAGCTTTAACCTGACTTGACACAGGAACGACGACCGTAGCTTGACTTGACCCTGGAACAGCAGCCGTAGCTTGACTTGACTTGGAAACTTGACTTGACTCAGGAAACGCAGCTGCAACTTGACTTAACTCTGGTATGGCAGCTGTGACGTGATGGAGCTCTGTTTTCGCCACCATTTTGTGAACGGGCTCCGCCGTCGCCGTCATCTTGTGCACGGGCTCTGTTGTCGCCGCCATGGTATGAACGCGCTCCGGCGCGGCCGCCATTTTGTGAACGGGCAGCGCTATCCGCAGCCGTCGCCATTGCTTGAGCGCGCTCCAGCACGGCCGCCATTTCACGAGCGAGCCAGGCGGCCAGCGGTTCCGCTCCTCATCCGCGACACCCACGGTAAAGGGCGAGCCCACACACAATAGAGCAAAGTCCAAAAAATCCGCCAGTGATGAACGCGGACCCTCGCGTCTCAGTCTCGTTTTCAAAGGATCATTTACGCCATCACAGAATATTTCGATAATTGTACAGTCCGGGAGGGTGGAATAATTGGAAATGGCCAGAAACTCACGGATGTGTTGCTCGAGTGTACGTGGTCCTTGTTTTATCTGGAAAAGAATCCTGTCTGTGTCCATATCTGTCGATTGTCCGGGGGTGAAGCTGCTGGATCCTGTAGTGACGGAGTATTCTGTAACGGGGAGTGAGAGGCGAGAGGCGAGCGGATCCATTCGCAAGCTTTTATTTAAGGGACGAGACAGATACATGGTCGAAAACAGGCAGGGTCAAAACAACAGCAAACAGGTGTGTCAGAGGTGAGATGAGCGAATAGTCCTTATAACGAGCGATAGTCCAAAAAGGCAGGCGGCGAGACAGTCGAAAACGAGATAACCAGGCGAGAGAACAAAACACGGGAACAAGGGAAACTAGGAACGCTAACACTGGTAATCACAACAACAATACTCCGTGGCTTGTAAGGGGAGAGACCGGGGCTTTTATAGCGCCACTGATTGGTCGCAGGTGTAGACCAAATCAGCGTGCTGCATGATGGGGAATGTAGTCTGGGATGTAGTATAACAGTCTGTGTGCGAGGATAAGGTGAGAGCGACATCTGGTGGTGAGCGGTCCGCTGAACACCGACCAGATTCGTAACACTAATCAATATAGTTTCCATATTTTGTTTTTAAACTGTTTTTGAAGGCTGTAAAAAGTTTTGTTTTTTTAAATAATTATAATAATACTACAGTTTGTGTGCACAGTTTGATGACATTTAAACATTCAAAGTTCAATTCAAACTTTTAACATTCTGAAGTTATTATGATTATTATTGTTATTATTATTATTATTATTATTTTCTTTCTTTCTTTAACACATTTTTTAAAGCATGGTTACTTTTAAAAGTAAATATACTAGTATTCTCTAGCCTCGGATCATTCTGTTACCAAGGTGAACTTTGGAGTTTCAAGTTGCTGTTTTTGGAAAAGAAAAGAAAAAAAAAAAACCTTGCTGCACCATTATTTATTTTTAGTTTTAGTTATATTGTCCTGAAAATTTAAACCTAACTTATTTACATCTAATAATTAGGTTTTGAGTCAACCGTATTTCTAGGTTGCTCAGACACTTTTATCATTGATTCATTTTAAAAGAGAAGTCCACTTCCAGAACAACAATGTACAGTTAATGTACTCACCCCCTTGTCATCCAAGATGTTCATGTCTTTCTTTCTTCAGTCGTAAAGAAATTATTCTTTTTGAGGATTCTTCATTTTAGGATGGACTGATATGGTGCCCCGATTTTGAACTTCCAAAATGTAGTTTAAATGCAGCTTCAAACGATCACAAATGCGGTTGTAAACGATCCCAGCCGAGGAAGAAGGGTCTTATCTAAGACGAGCGTTATCAGATGGTTTCGCTAGATATTCTTCCTCGGCTGGGATCGTTTACAACCACATTTGTGATCGTTTGAAGCTGCATTTAAACTACATTTTGGAAGTTCAAACTCGGGGCACCATATCAGTTCATTATATGGAGAAAAATGCAGAAATGTATTATGTTGTAAAAAACATAATTTCTTTACAACTGAAGAAAGAAAGACATGAACATCTTGGATGACAAGGGGGTGACTACATTATCTGTAAATTGTTGTTCTGGAAGTGGACTTCTCCTTTTAGGACAAAACAAAAATAAATAAGAAAATAATAATAATAATAGGCTAAAGTGACATTAACTGTAAAACAGTGGTTTGGTATTTCATTTTCTTTCTACATTTCATTTTGGTAGATTGGTAGATACTTAACTGCATTACATGTTTCTGATGCTTGTGTTTATTTTTTGTCTTTATTTATTAACACATTAATATTGCACGATGAATCACGTCTTGTTTGTCCAGCTAAAAGTAGCTGTGAAATCGCTTCATGAGCGCACTTTTCTTCAATGTGTTAATGTATTTCTGAAACATGTAGCGAGGTCAGGGCGTATTGAAGAGCTTCTACTGTTTTTAAAAATAGCCAGTGGCATTTAGTGTACGACAAATCCTGTCAAAGACACACTCGACAACTATTTGACAAAAATGATCAAGCTGTAGATTCTCCCTTTGGATTTGATATGAAACTGTAGTTAATTTGTGTAATGACAGTTACTGTTACTACAGTGAAAGAGTGACCATTTTTAGCAGCGCCGAGGTTTGAAACGCATGTAATTTCTGTTGCTTCACGGCACCGGTGTTGCCTCCTCATCTGCTCATTAGTGCTGTTTATAATGCCAGTGCTGTCGAAGCGTTTGAGATGTTTGACCTCCTCTATAGTGCTGTAAGGGGGAATGTACAGCCAGCCGCTTGTTAGCCTAAAAATAGGGTGTGCATTATCCCACTTATGACCAGCTACATGCCACAGCAGTAAAGAATTGGACACAAAATATGAATCTTTGTTTTGAGTATGAGTGAAATGTTTTAGTAGCTCACTTGTAATAAACTGAACGCTTCAGCAGAGATAAACAGCACCTAACCAGCAGCAGCTGAAACAATACAGATATGCATGGGCGTCGGAACCATTGAATGTGGTGGGGCAGGAACCACCCACTTGTGGGCCTATGATATCGGACCCACCCACTTTTATGCGCTAATAGATTAACCTCTATGATCACGCGCATGAACAGGCAGCATCTGGGGTGGAGGAGTGGACGGAGGGGGCGCGGGCGCATCAGGTGCAATCATCAAACACATTTCAAAGGAAGCGGCGCCATGGTCCCGACCGCATCGCTGTCTTTACTGGGTGTGTTTAGGGAATATTTGCATTTATTCACATGCGATTTGATTAGCTACTGGTGGACTGTCATGATTTTGACTAATACAGTATACTACTGTGTGATGCGCATCAGAGTGGATTTAGAAGTGGGTACAGGCTACGCAAAGCCGACTGATAAAGAAGTGGGTATACACAGTATACTTGGGTATACCTTGTACTACACCACTGCATGTTAATTAAACTCCATTTTGTGTTGTCACTAGTTATTCGTGCCCGTTGCACTCCCGAAACACAGCAAAGTGAACAAAGCATTTGAGCGTATCTGCTGATCAGATACACCGAACCCTACCCGATACTTTATTCAAAGTGTTCAATTATTTCCTTCATTTTTATTTTTATTGAAAACGAATGCCTTTCCGATGTAAAATGAGATGTGGAAAGGCAGAAAAACAATTTCGGCAATAGGCGGACTGGAATCGCGCCACTGGAAATGTGTCTAGTCGGCCGTCTTTTGTAATGCTGTCACATTAATTTTTTGGGGGGAGGACCCACCCACATTTATTCTGCTTCCGACGCCCATGCAGATATGTTAGTAAGAGATGATATAACGTTATCCTGCTTACTCCATAACTGCTCACCAAATAAATGAACTCCATGAACATCAAATATTGATTTGAATTCAACTCAGATTTCCATATTATAACCTGTGTATTATCTGAAAGCTTTCTGCTTAGAAACTATCATTGATGCTGATGAGACTGGTAGTGCCTCAGTCCCAGTTCTTTTAGTGATGTGCATCGACTGCTGAGTAAAAACCCCTCTCCACTTCCTGTGAAGTGATGTGGCCATGTGTCCATCTAACCTGTGGCCTTTGTAGTGTTCCTCAAACTGCACAGGGTCTGGACTGGATCTCACTTACAGTATAGATGTCAGAATACGCTGTGAAGTCCACTTTACAGGGCACTAACGATTGATTGGATCACACCTACAGAAGAGTCTAGTTTGTGTCCTTGCCTTTACATAAAAAAAATTAAATAAATGTAAAATAAATAAATAAACAAACTAAACAAAACAAACAAAAAAAAAAACGAGTTCCAAGCCCCGGTAACAGGCCACAAGCTATTTCCAACCAACACAAACACTTGGAGGTCACATTCTGCTTCATATTTTGCCTGTAGCTGTTGTTAATTGCTTCTAAGTAGGTGTGAAATAGACCTGCCATTGGCTGGAGAAACACAAACAAATTGGCCTTGAGTGTGAGCTTAACGTCCTCTAGAAGGCGTTTTTCAATAATGTACAGCAGAACTGGCACAGTATTTAACAAACCTCCTTAAATCACTCTCTTCTCCATATCATTCTATATAATAATTATTTAAAAGAGAAATACATCTAGTAACAGCTGCCGGGGTCCTACATTTATCAACCTTCCTCCAGAGTCTCATTGCACCAGCAGAAGGAAACCGGTTAGAGATGTGCAATTAAAATGATGAAGCACTGCTTTCCTGGGCCTCTAAACATGTTTTCCCCCGTCTTAGAGATTCATGCAGGCCGTATAGCAAAAATCGCAATGTAAATCTCCAGCACTTTCTATCAGCGCTGACCTGCCCGGAGGCGGACGTCACCAGGAAGATGTGGCGTGAAGGTTGTGAAGCTACTTTCTGTGTGCACATGATGAGGAAGACAATGTTCCCAGTTACGAATGATCTCCCTTCAGCTCCGACAACTGAGAAATTCAAAGAAAGAAGAAAAACTATTCAGAGCATCATCATAATTTTAGTCATTGTATAACTGAATTCCTGAATCTAATAGACTAATTTGCTTCTAATTTCTACATGTATACAAACTGTGCACAGAAGTATTTGTTTAGAATGAGACTCAATGCTATTTGGCATCACTGAACTTGGTATGATGTGTAACCCTCATGTTGTGTTCTGGTCATTTTGACACAGACAGTATTTTTTTCATCCCAAAATGCCTTTTAGGGTGTTTTCACACCTGGCACCCCAATCAATCTAATCATTTTCTCAACTTGTTTTCTTTCAGCTAGCACAGATTTTGTTTTGCATTTTTGAACTGATTGATTGTTTTCCTGTTTGTTAGTAATGAAAAGACTTTTATCGAGATGATGTCGATGGTCTCTAGAGCACAAAGACACAAAAGCTCATGATTTTTAAGACACTCTCGCTGTGTTTAGAGCTTCCATTTCTCCCCTCTTTCCTCATTAGTTTCCTGTCTGTTTTAACTGTCAATAAATAAATAAATAAATAATAAAAAATACCTTATCCTCCATTATCACATACTTTCACCTTTCACTAATATGCAGTGAAGTCTGTCTGAGTGAAGAATCTAAGCCACGTGAACTGGATGGGAGGTCAGATTCACAATCCTACATCGCAAACCCTGTTAAGTTCCATTGTATGCGTTTATACCGGCACTTAGACACCCTGCTCACTACGATGTCGGCATTCGCCATTAAAGAGCCCATATCAGTTGACTACTAATGTAAAGCTCTCATTTTGATCTTGTTTTGACAACATCAGCAAAACAACAGCAAAATGATGATAATTTTTAGTAATGGTGATGTATAGTTTGGAAAGTTTGTAATTAAAGTTTGTGAATGGTGTTTTCTGCACTCACCAATTTGTGATTATTATTTTTTTTTTTTTCATTGTTTGGGAACACAGTAGCATATACATATACATATACACATATAGTTCAAGGCTAACATACTCATACTAACAGCCACTAAACTTCAAATTTGATTTCACGGGGTCTTTAAATTCAGAATTACTTGGGGAGAATTGTTTAGCACAATGGTTGTGTTGACACCAGCGGCGGACTGGGGCTAAAAAATGGCCCTGGACTTTCTGGCACAGAGTGGCCCACCACACCCGGTCCACAACACACCACACCATAAACCCGTTATGTACAGAGCAATTTTTAATACCACTTACTAACATAAAAATACAATAAAAAAAACACAATGCAGAAAAAAAATGCTACCGAAACTGAATGACTGGCATACTTCTTTAGAATCTGTCTCTCCTGGTGTATATGACAAATAGTAAATAATTTCTTATTTGTATTATGATAGACTTATAAAATATTAAATAAAAACAGTTTTGAGTATTGATAATAATAACCGTTAGTAATAATTGATCAGAAATAATAACTGATGTATGAAAAATTAAGCAGCAAAACAGCATATTAGAATGATTTCTGAAGAGCCACGAGACACTGAAGACTGGAGTAATTGTCACAATCTCTAACTGGAGTGCCCGTGAGCTTCACTAGAGGGCACTCCCTTCCAGACTCTTATCATTTACCCCGGACTCCATTTCCCATAATCCTTTGCATGGACTCATCAACACTCATTGTCTCCACCTGTCGCTCATTTACTCTGTCTGCTCACCCTATATAAGCCTGGTTTAGTCTGTCATTCTTTGTGAAGTCTTGTTAGTTGTTACACTGCATTCCTGAGCATTTTCCCTGAATTAATGTCTCTTGGTTGTCTTGATCTCTTGCCTGTTTCTTAGATTTACCCTTTGCCTGAATTTCCTGCCTTGTCAATTTGTTTTTGGATTGTCTGCCTGTGTTTTGACTTCTTGCCTGTGTTTTGGATCATGTCTCTGGTTTGTCTCAATAAAACAAGTTGGAGATCCAAATGCAGTTAAGTCTTGGAACAGTTCGTAACAGTAATAATGCTGAAAATACAGCTTTAATCACAGAAATAAATTACATTTTAAAATGGCTTTAACAGAAAACCACTATTTTAAAGTATAATATTTCACATTATAATTTGTACTGTATTTATGGTCATATAAATTCAGCCTTCTTTCAAGAAAAAAAAAAGTCTTAATTACTTCAAACATTTGATTGCCAGTTTGTATATAAAATAACCGAAATGTAAAATAACAAATTATATTTTTATTATAGCCTAATATTAAAATAAGTGAAAGTCTTCAGATTTACAATGTTCCGGAGTAAGTTTGAGAATGATATTTTAGGCTTATGTTTTTTTACATTTTCTGAAGACGTGAAATTACAAAAGAAAGCCTGGAGATTTACAAATATTCACTTTTACCATGTGATGAATAATGTAAATGACATTAAGAAATTCAAAAAGGCCAGTAGTAGTAGCTCTGAAAATGTACGTATGTCGTTTAACATTTGTTTTATATTGTAAACAGTTAGCAATGAATTGTCTAGTCATGTTTAGCTGCTTACATTGCCTCAGCTCGCATTCAAGTGGCACACAGCTCAGCTCTGTGAAAGGTAAATCCAGGCTTCTACACTTTGATTGGCTATTTCAAACTTTTTGACATTGACGAGCACATTTGAGACGCTGCACAGAGCTGGAGCGTGCTAAATTAGATTTTTGAATCAAGTGGGCCACAGGGGCCATTCGTCTGGGCCGATGGATGAATGTAGGCTACATGCATTTACTATAACTCGTTCTTTTCTTTATATATATTTAAGCAATGGTCCAGCCCACATTGTACAGCGGCCCAGCAGGAAAATTCACGGTGCTGCAGATGACCAGCCCACATTTAAGAAAATGGTCCAGCCCCTCTGGCATTTGTCAGAATTGCCCGATGGTTGAGACTGATATCCAGTGCCGGATCGGGAAAACTCTGGCCGTGTTTCGTCATCTCCAGCATATCTGGTCATCAGCTTCAATCTCTTACGCCTGTACTCCTCCATTGTTGTTTAGACCACAATCTATGCATGCAAAACGTGAACGGTAAACTCTTCTGGCGAACAGTGAAGCGAACAGTTTCTGGAGAATAAACGCATTCCGATTAAAACAGCCTTCAAATTGCAATTACACAATGACGAACCAGGCTAACCGGGCATATTCTATGAATGCAATGACATCGCATTCCCGAGGTGGCAAAGGCCGACCGCGCAACATCTGACGCTGAACCTTTACCAATGATCTCAAGCTTGCTGGTGTATTCTGGGATGAAACTGAAGTCCCTTTGTGTCCAACAGCACGGGAGGATCTTAGCCTAAGCAAGCAAGTTCAGTTAGAATAGCATACCACCATACTGCTCTTACTTTGTCTGCTACTGTATGCACGCTATGTGCAAATTTAAAGGCAAGGATTTTTACACCTGTGCTGATGGGGGTCTGTGGTGTTGCGGGACAGGGCCATGGTGAGGTGTTTTAAACAACCAAAGTGCACGCTGTAAGAGTCATAGCGCATCAGCAGGATGACCTCAGATCCCCTATTTCTTTACAGGGTTCAGTCAGTCATCACACCTGGAGTGTTCCCATAGCATCAAATACTGACAGCGTCTCCTTCCTTACTCAGGCTACATCCATGACTGAGACATTCTACAGAGGTGTGTTAAGGTCTGGTTAATGGTAGTGCTTCAGGCTACTGGCCCAACAGTGAAAGTGCAGTAAAAGCTTGATTTTGGCCCCACGCCTACTGACTGTGATTGCAGCAGTACCCATCCATCCATTATGACTTGGACCCTGGTTATGTAGTTTCAGCAAAAATGACCTGTAGGTGTAGGAGGTGGTGACATTTTTGTGAATAGCTTTGATTCTAATGAAACCAATGTGCTCTAATTAGAAGCTTTCTTTAGTCACTCTCTTCTTACTCTTTTCGCTGTTCGTTTAATAAACAGAATCAATCCTGTGAATTGCAAGAAACGGCACAAGCTCCTCCTGAAGCACTCGAGCATTCTCCTCCACATCAAGGTAATGGCTGGACATGGACATGAGTGTTTCACCCTCATCGAGGACCTCTGGACCTTTAACCATACAGTACAAAATCCCCAAATTCAAAACTACTACTGCTTATTGTCTTAAATAATCATAAGCTGTGAACATAGTCAAAATCTCAGAGTATCATTTATTTAAACAACAACAAAACAAACCAGATTAATACTAAGAACGGTACCTGCACGCTTTCTTCTGCTTAAAAAGTGCTGTGTGAGAGGAATAGCTCCTGAGATAGATCACCCCACACGACTGAGCACAAAATACATCTTCCCTAAGTATAAAATGTTGATTTTATGGGCGCTTATTGTTTTAATATTCAGCAGTCATTTAGTGAAGTATGGTTTCACAGTGCTGCTGCTTTTTCTCTCAGGCCATTATAGATGGTAGTTCATAAACATAAGTGGAAATGATCTCTTATTGAATCCAAGTCATCTTTAATATGCACTGTTACCGTGTGAAGTAATCTTTTAAGTGGACAGCACGTCACCTCCCATCAGGTTTCAGACTCTTCAACCCCTGATTAGGCTCCTGAAAAGTCGGCATGATTAAATCTTTTCTTCATGGATGTGTTTGTCACATCGATCAATTGCACATATTAATCAGGTTGCCAGAGAGCACACGCGTAGAGCACACTCTCACTGCGATATTAGTCCCACGGGACGAGTCATTACTGTGGCGGTGAGGAAGCGTCTGCTTCCAGATGCGTTGTTCTTTGTCAGTCTGGCCGCTGTATTAAATAAATCCCTAGGGTTGTTTTTATTTTCTATGAGCGTGCTGTTAGGGCCTGTCTGTAGCTGCATATTGTGATGTACATCAGGGTGTAATGTGTCATGTCTGTTTTGGGCTTTGGTTCATGTTTATGTCATGCCTTTTATAAGTGTTGTTAGTCATGTGATTCTTATTCCCATCATGCCATCGTGTCATATGGTTCCTTGTTTCATGTTTTCATTGGTTTGTCGGTTT
The DNA here is from genome assembly GCA_012976165.1 of Labeo catla. NCBI lineage: Eukaryota > Metazoa > Chordata > Actinopteri > Cypriniformes > Cyprinidae > Labeo > Labeo catla. The sequence goes on from VONZ01000861.1 coordinate 89,755, forward strand.
ATTGGTTCTCTCTCATCATTGGTTGTTTTCTGTCACGTGGTCCCCTTAGTTTCATGTTTAGGGCCTCTTGTGAACTCTGACCTGCAAATTCACATGATGAAAAGATGAAGATCACAAAAAAAAAAAAAGCAGCACACATTTGACAGGCAACAAAAACCTCAATGAGAGTCCTCAGTTCATGCAAAAGAGGGAGAAGCTGGCACGCCACAGCTCCAAAAGTGCAAAAATGTTTTATTACATGTTCTCAACACAGGTGATGTTTCGAGCCGCATGGCTCGTCATCAGACAGTAAACCCACACGGTAACACTTTATTTTGATAGTGCACTCTAGACATTCTACTAACAGTAAGTAACTCTGTAACTGCATGTCAACTAGTCATTAGAGTGTTAGTAGACTGTCTGCTTAATATCTTCTAACACTCTTCTAAACTTTGCAAGTATATGTCAACCTATTCTACTAACCCTAAACCTAACCTAACAGTCTGCTCTGAGAGTTAGTAGACATGTAGTTGCAAATGAATGAGAATTAGCTGACATGTAGTTGCAAAGTTACTTACAGATAGTAGATTGTCTAAAGTGGACTGTCAAAATAAAGTGTAACCACACATACTGATGTGCTCTTAAAAACCACTTACAACTACACACAAAACCTTCAACACAAGGGCAACAAATCACATAACTAGAATAACAGTGAAAACATCAAATACCTAAACGGATCATCAATGTAAACAAAAATACCTGACTGAAAGATCAAAATTCAAATACATTTAGGATCATTCATGAAGAAAACGAATATCAAGCGCTTCGTTTAGATCATTATTAGGCGATACTGTACTCAAAGTATGAATCCAACAGGCTTCTCCTCTTATATTACTTCGTAATATTGTAATATCACCCCCTCCATGAGGTAATTTAGCTGCTTCAGTGACAAAATGTTGTGCTACACTAGTGAAAAATAATTAATTTTATGCTAAGTATACTACAAATACATTTGCATATTTATGTACTAAATAAAAACACCCTGCAATTGTACTGTTAGTATACTAAACTGGTATACTTAAAGCCTGCTAAATTGGAACAACTAATTTTGTGCCTAATGGACTTTAATTGTGCAGAAGCAGTGCTGAAGTCCAACTAAAGATATAATTATACTTTTTTCGATTGTGCTTTATGGTGAACTATTGAAGTATACTTCAGGAACACTTTAAATATCTTGCATTTAAAGACCAATATTATTCAAAGATCATACAGTCTTCATCAGTAGTGACATTAAAACATATTTTTGGCTTAATATTATGAAATGTGCATGACTAGAAATCGTTTTCCACGTCCCCCCCGGTAAGAAATCACATTCACCCCCTCCGGGAGCCCCCCTCCATCTTCGGGCCCCTGGAATCGTCCTAACCTCTCCCCCCTTACGGCACCCCTGCCTATGATTCTTTAAAAAGCTGAGTTGATGTGCAGGATCTAGATTTTGGAACAGATCTATAATCCTGAAAATCCTAAAAGCTTTAGAATTGTTTTCCATTAGATAATGAAAATGTGTCTGGACACAAGTGCTTTCTAAAGAATCATTTCCTAAAGGCATCACAGACAGCTTCCAGAAAGAACTTTTTGAGCAGATTCTCCTCCAAATACGCCGTCATGCCCACCCACCACACGGCTGTGGTAAATCAGCTCGGATGGATCAAACAATTCCTTTTACAGAACAGAAACAACACTGAGGCAGTTTGACTCAAGTCTGCGATCCCCACGAGCCCATTTGAAAGGAGCTTCCCCATCTCGTTGTTCATGTCAGTGTCTGAACTCATAAGTGAGTGAGAGCCATGCAACAGCACAGGAGGGAGAGCTGCAGCTGTTCTGAGGTCAGACATACTCTGGCATATCAATGCGGTATAGCAAACGGGGCAGACGAATCACAGGTAAGGGTGAGTGTGCGCGTGTGTGCGTGTCAAAGGGAGACAGTATTAAGGTCACACCTCCCCTCTTTTTTTAACGCCTCGCTCGCCCACGCTACGTCAAGTTGGCTGCGGAACGCTTCTGATGATTCCAGGGGAAACACAAGTGGTGATGTGATGTAGAAGAGTATTGATGGAATGGCGTGCATTACCTGTATTACTCTTACAGTACTGGTGTAAAAAAAAAAAAAGTTATCACTGAAGTTATCATGGATTTTTGGTACTAGATGTAATAGATTAATGCACTGGCTGTTTTTGATTACACGAGGGCTTTGAAGATTCACTGTGTTCTCTGGTAATTATGGTGGTCGTTAGTTTCTATTTAGGTAAACAGAATGTAATATTATGAATCAATGCATTAATTACACAAGCTGCACAATGGTGCTTTGGCCTCTCTACTGCCATTTGTGATTAAAACAATATCGCATGTCACAGAGAAGTTATTTTACATCAGTGCTCTGATGAGTCTGTAGGGTTGAGAAATCCCACAGTTACTGACGAAAACCATATTAGAGCAGATCTGTCATGCTGCACCAAAGCCTGCAAACAGCAAGAAGATCTCCCAACAAAACATATATTAGAAGCAAAAATGTCATATGAGCAAGTGAGTGTCATATATGTTGCTGTGGTTTGGATGTTGTTTAGGCACAGGTTCTGCCACTTTTCCTCCTTTATGATTGCAGGCTCAGAGTTCAGTATGACAATGTGAATGTATTTGCTCTGTCAGACTAGATCTGCTGCTGCTGCCGCTGTTATTACTGCTGCTGCAGAGCAAGTACACAGACACACTGCACAAACAATACGGTGGTGCTGGGGAGGTGAAGGGATTCAGAAGAACTCTCAGAGTAGGCTCAGTTATAGAATTCTGATCTGTTGTGCAACCTTCAAGACATTAACTGTAACTTTTGATGTTTAACTTCACAGACAGCCATGTGTTGTCTGTAGGGGCAGTTGGAGCAGTGCCCCACCTAAATATTCATCCACCTGAAAACATAGACTTATATACAAACCTCGAAATCCTAAATTGTTAACAAATAAATGTGTTCAGATTTTTTGCAAAAAATGTTTTATTTTATTTTGATAGTCCACCTTAGACATTCTACTAAAAGTAAGTAACTTTGCAACTGCATGTCAACTAGTCATTAGAGTATTAGTAGACTGTCTGCTTAATATCTTCTAACACTCTTCTAAACTTTGCAAGTATATGTCAACTTATTCTACTAACCCGAAACCTAACCTAACAGTCTGCTCTGAGAGTTATTGAAACGCAGGACGTAATAAGGAGCACATAAAATGGGAGACTTCCGAATCCAACACCACCTCAGCGCCAGGCGCGAGTCAAACGAGCGCAGAAAAGGTACCGGTGACGATGGGAGCTTCCGTAGAACATCAGTGAACTGCAGTCAGTTGAGATGTTGTCTGGTCATATGCCAGTAAAAATGAATCTTCCTGTTCTGTCAGCCGTTACACTGTGCTCGTACCGCGTGCTCTTTAAGTGCACACGCAAATATGCCAACGTGTGCTGTTTTTGGCTATATTAAAGTGCTGTATCATATTCAATCCCAAATAAAACTACGAGTATGTCGTCAGTTAAGTCATGAATTTACAAAAAAGGCGACTAAAGCTGCTTTAAAACTGCATGTGAGTATTTATTATTCACATCTGAAGCAGTGTCAGATTCGTTTCACGTTCAGCAGCAGCAGCTTTTAAAGAAACAGCAGACAAAATATTCTAATGACCAGCTGCTGTGATGTCTGTTAATCAAAGAACTAAATTAAAAAAAGAGGAAATCAATAACTTCTGTAGTTTTAAGCTTTAGCTTTTATTTAATTTACATTTTAGTGTTTGATAACTTTATTAAATGAGGCTATATTTTCTGTCTGAAGGTCACAGGTAGCTATATGACAGTTATTATGACGGGTTTGTGTGAAGATTGTTTCAAGTTCACTTAAATTAGAAGTTATTTTTTAAAGTCTAATCAATGTTAAATTGAAAGCTCTCAATTATACTGTAATGTTGATTGGCTATAGTCAGTGGTTAAATATTAGGAAAAAAAAATCAGAGACATCAGTTGGTATCAGTGATACTTGCCTTCAGTCATAAAAAAAAGATGTCATTAAACAAACATCAAAGATATGCTTCCTTTATGTTTTTTTTTTAATATGATTGATTGAATATGAATTATTGCAATATAAAAGTATCATTAAAAATGTTAATGTTAGGTGGGATTAATTGTGATTAATTTCAGAAAAAAAAGTGTGATTAATAAGGTTTTTTTTAAATAACTTTTTACATTTTTATTTTATTATTATTATTTTTTTTAGTTAGTTTTTTCTCTAGTTTACGACTAGTTTGTAGTCATTCCAATAAAGTTTAAAGTGTTTTCCCAAGTGGATAAACTTGAAAACGCATGTAATGCTGAGCGGGTGTGACATGAACGTGTCAGTAAAGAAATATTTTCTTAAACAAAAATGATCCTGCCAGAAGAAGTGTTCTGTCTGCATCATCTCAGTGAGCTTTTTAGAGGCTTTATGCATGTGCAGTAATGCGAATTTAACATTTTTCAACGTTTCAGCGTGGATGAGAAGATTTTGGAAAACGCTAGTGTGGACTTAAAACGATAACACCACTTGCCAATGTATCCGGATTAATGTAGATGTAGCCTCAGTCTGCATCAGTTTAGTAACTGGTAAGACAGATTGTAAACACAAGAATGCGTGGTGCAGCGAACCAAATTAGTGAAAGTATAAATCCTTTAGATTTAACATGTTAATACATATAGACCATAAATCTTTTTTTTTTTTCCTCTCTCAAGTATCTAATGTAAAATTAGAGCAAAAGGTTAATGTAAATATATATATATATATATATAAAAAAAAAACAGCTAGCACTACAACCTATTTACAGAATGCTGTAAATGTACAGTCAGGAGATCAGAATGTGCTACTTGTAAACCTGTATGATAATATAAGGATTATATATAAGGATTGTGTTTAGTAATAATATAATAATAAATATAGCTGCAAGCAGCAATTACCGGGGTTTGAGCATATAAGGCCTTTAAGGTGCTATGCAGAGTTGTTCAGAATGAGGGGATGTATCATATGATATGAAGATCTAGTGTTTGTGTGAATAGATGAGCATTTTTTAACAGTTTGAGGCCAATTACCATAGAAATCTTGTGTTTTTGAAGCCTTTTTAACTATTATAGTTACCGTGGTCCACCTATGGTCCGATCTCCATAAAACTTTGCATGCTTGTTAAGAGTCATCTGACACGTTTTCACCAATTTTCATAAAATTTTGAGTTTTTGTTTAGGTTTTATAGGCTTTTGGGTATATGTGGCCACGCCTCTTTTCTAAATGACCCTGTTATAGCTAAAACTCGTTAGCGCCAACTAGTGGCCGATTTCTTTCAAAATTCTTACAGACTTTCAGGACCACGAGTCGAATATGCCCACCGAGTTTTGTTCCGATCAGCCTCCGTTAACCTTGTCTAATAGGTGCTCAAACTTCATTGGCCAATGGCGGCCATGTTTTTTGAGATATGCAAATGTCCTCATAGACCCTTGTGGCACATTGGACAAAGACACTGCATACCAATTTTCAGGTCAGCTGGACTAACGTTTGCATAGTTATAGCTGTTTTTATGTTTTGTTTTGTTTTTTCTGTCTAATAGCGGCAAAGCTGCGTTTTTTTTTTGTTTTTTTTTAATTATTTGACCAAAGATTGAGCTATTACACATGTGTACCAAGTTTGGTGATGATATGTCATTCCGTTCATGAGTTATACCCATTTTAGTAAAAATGACCCCTCAACTTACAAAGTTTTGGTGCCCCTTTGCGACCTTGAGTGGAACATTCAACTTTTTTTGATACTTATTGATATTCACTGTCCAGGGGACATTTCTGCACTGGTTTGGTTCCGATCGGGTCGAAAAACCTAGGACTAGTTCACAAAAGTAGGTTTTGAATTTACTGCAACATGGCAGAAAAACCGGCCCTCATAGAGCGAATCAGAGTTTTTCGGCTTTTCTTCGGCTTGGTCCAAGGATTCCAAAAATCTATCGAAAATCTATTTTTGAGTCTACGACAAACGGTCTAGGAGTTACGGGTATTTTTGTGTTTTCGATCACTGTAGCGCCACCTACTTGCTCAAACCCCTAATTTAATAATACGAGGATTAAATATATATTAAGCTGTAAAGGTCATATTTAGGCGTCCACACACTGAAGTGCAGGAACTTTTGTGCAGAAATGCTTTGAGTTTTCTGCTGTCCATCAGATGATCAGGCTGCACAGTGATTGGCTGGAACTCAGTTGGTGGGCGTTCCCTCTCATCAGTAACATGGATAATCTAAAGGCATATTTTAATGACAGAAGAAGTCAATGGCTTAAAAAATGCTAAATTAAACACTTTGCCTTTAGTATTTGAAATAATGTGTGATATAATTTTCACTAATGTGCAACTCATGACCCCTAAATAGCAACAGCAGCTCTGATCTTTGATGTTTCCCCTGCAGGCGCAGTTTCACACTTTCCGTTAGCATCAGATGCGTCGCATTACTGCAAGTCCAGCAGCATGTTACATGCGATGAGTCGATGCATCAGTGCTGAACTCACAACTCCTTTAAAGCGGAAATACATGCTCTCATGCATTCAAAATAGAATCGCTCTTTAAAAAGGAAAAGGAAAAAAAAAGTAATAAATAAATAAAAACAACTTTGAGGTTGCATCAGCCGAAGCAAGTCACATTAGGTTGATTGCCTGTTAACGGTATGAAAGAGCTTTAAAAGAGATCTGACAATTAGCACCTTCCTATGTGAGTATTCAGAGCAACATGAGGCAATTAACACAGGTTAGTCAAAGTCAATGCCTGAACTGCAGGGCCAGACTAGAAAACTGATTTAATGTGACAGCCATTCAAAACCAGCTTTCAGTGTGTAAATGTACAGAGATGTTAAAGCTGAGCTCACGAGAGGCAGACAGCAGTCATATGGTCTGCTGAGTCCATCTTCCACTCTCACACCACTGGATTTCACAGATCTGCTAAATGTTCGAAAACAGCCTTGTGTCACTGCAAAGTCAAATGGGTTTCTTTTGCAATTTGTATTTTTGCAGACTGTCCTAATTTTGCTCAAGAGCGAGATAAAGTGAAGTTTGTTTTTAAAGTTAAAAGTCTTGACACATTGTTTTAAAACGTGCCATTAATGTGAGAAAAGCAGCAATGCACAAAGGTTAAATCTGTAATCCACAATCATCTAACACACCTCACTGAACTCGTCGGTGCATTATTTTAGATCACATGACAGGAATCAGGTGTGTTAGATGATGGAGACAGACAGAAAGTGGAGCTGGTCTATAGCGCACATTTACATACCACAACATGTTCTGTGGGAGAGAACTGAGTAGTCATAAAATGTCATAAAATGTATTTTATTTGTGAAGTAGAATAAGTGTAAATCTTTAAATAAATAAATAACTCAGTCAGGGGCTCTGGACATTGCACTGGACCAGTACAGCATGTTCATGTACTGGTGTTTTCTTATTAGTGTGCTATGATATATTATTTTAATTTATCATATGACACAGTTCTTTTATATTTGTCATCTAATAAATGTGCTGTTGCATCTTTGAATTACTGTTGGTCAGTTACAAATTTATGCTGTAAAAATAAATGATCTGCGAGGCAACAAAAGCTCACTCATTCACATATTGTACAAGTTAGTCTGTACAATAATTTATGTAATGGCAGCAGTGGGCTGCGTTTGATTAATATGACTTATTATAATATTTCAGCTGAATCATTTATCTTCTCTCTGGCATTGCACTATTCACACTCAGGGCCATTGTTTTTATTTCTATTAATTGTTTCATTGGTACCTGTATCTATACATTGCCAAAAAAAAAAAAAGAAAATACGATATGGGGTGTAGCGATACATGTATTCGTACCGAACCGTCACGGTACAGGCGTCTCGGTTCAGTGTATGAGGCCTTACAACGAACACAAGCAATTCACCCTCAATCCAGAAGCGGGCGCCCGCAGTAATGCAGCTCTGTTAACCACCGGCAGAAGAACAGCGAATGTCAGGAGTTGTGCACTTGAAAACAAAGATCACTAGACAGTGATCATGTGCTGATTGTGAACGCGTCTCTCACTGATAAAGGAATTTAACGATACTTAAAAGGTTTGCACACTCAACTGTCTGCAAAATGGAGCTTTGTGTTCTTGTATCCTCTCTTATTCAGCACAAATACAAATATTTCATAATATTTTCATATTGACGATGTATCGAAATGCTAACGCGTTCCTACGGTGACACAGTGGACGCGTGCGCGCTCATGTATATGTTTTGTGCTTGTGTGCGCCGGCGCGATTACTTCAACTTTCCTCACACCAGCAAAATCATGTTTTCCCCCCTAACTAAATTAAATATATGTCAAGTATTTATTCCTTGTTATGTATGTACTGCAGATTTTATAGCCTATATATGACATTATAATTTGATATAATATTTAGTATTTTCACATGTAGGTGGAAAAAAATTGTAATTTGTACTACTGTCTGTTAAAAATAAATGAAAAGAAATCTAGCGCAGTAGATTTTTTTTCTGTTGTACTGAAATCGTATCAAACCGTGACCCTCGAACCGAGGTACATACTGAACCGTGACATCTGTGTACCATTACACCCCTAATATGTGTGTGTGTATATATATATATATATATATATATATATATATATACTGTAAAATTACATAGGAAAATGACATAAAATCATGTAAAAATATTTAAGATCAGTTTAGTTGAGGAGCAATACCAAGATACTAATAGTTGTTTTCTGAGAATTTATTTTTAATAAAAGCAGAAAATCCTGCAGTGTTAGAGCTCTTAACAACAGACATGAGACTTGTTAGAGGTCATACCTGCTTTCTATAAGAGGTGAGATCTGCCACTGATTTCCATTCACTGATGTACAGGTTTTCATGTAAATTGTAATTTCTTCTTTAGGTCATACTGCAAAAGGATGTGGTTTATTTTGAGTTTTTAATGAAAGACACTGAATGATGAGTGAATAATGATAGATACTGAAGGGAAGAGACATTAGCTCAAGGACAGCAATACATGTTTCAGTAGTGCTGTTCGTATGATATTTGTATGATAAGTCAGTAAAATGATCTGAGTTAAAACTGTAATTGAAATGGATGGGGGAAAAAAAATCAGTGTTAGATTAAATAGATTTTGTGATCGGTAGCATATACATATGCATTTGTGTCCTCAGTAGCATATGCAAACGCTTCATTCTAGTGCATGCTTGGAACCACAGTAACATCAACAGCAAAAGTCATTTTCAATATGTGATTGATTCACATGAATTACATAATTATTAATTAATCGAAAGCAAACAAATCACAGATCTCGATCATTAGTTTTGTCGTTCTGTTTTTCAGTGCCATATTAGAGACTTGTATTGTCATATTTAATGTATATTGTATGTGAATCATTTTCTTTTAATGAATTTAGATTCATGTTTAATATTTCCTGCTTACACCACATGACTGCTGAATGCTGGAATCTGACTGGTTGACAGACGGTCTGAAGTGTGCAGTTATTTTTCAGTACAGTTAGGGTTTCCCGATAAACCACATAAAAAAATGTACAGTTAGTCCCCACAGTTATCATTTGACATTTAAATTTCTTATTAAAAATAAATGCTGTGAATTGTTTGTGCTTTAGTTGCCCTTGTTTGTGGAAAGAGCATCTCCGTACAGTACACTCGTGCACTGGCATCAGTCATGACCACTTTTTTATTTAAGCGTCTACTAGTGAACTTTGTTGAGCGGTTACATTGTTACAATCTCTCCATTTTGACTCGCCCTTGTATGAGCAACCACATGTCTTTTGATTTGTTCAGGTTAACCTCAAATTGAATATATATCTGAACATTATATACATAGTAAATGGAAGGTCCTGCAGTACAAGCGAAATCTGCCACCACAGTTGCCTGACCTCTTTTTCTTTGTTGAAAATTACAGCTCTGAATATGAATCAATTTTGTAAGCTCACCTTAATTACCCTGATAACACGAAAATCTCTTTAGAACGTTTTTATAGACTCGCTCATTAATTCACAACAGAAGATTAAACGAGAAGTCTTCACGTGTACGTTTTGAATTTGTCCTATTGTTTTCCTTGCCGTCTTCGCTAGTTTTAAAAGCCATTATTTCAAGTTTTCCAAGACCTGAGTTATGTTTAAAAATGCACCACACTAGCAGCTTTCATGAAATTATGCTGAACTAAAGATTTATGAAATATTCATGCAGACTGAACTTAATGTCACAGGACCGAAAAGTGATTTTAAATATTAAAAAGCAGCTGATTTCCCTGGCCTCGGGCCTCACGGAGCTGAATCACAGATTTACTAGAATTAAAGTTGGTTTACTACGACAGCTTTGCTAAGACAATGTGACACATCCAACCTCATAAAAGCCATGATGGCATTATTCTGTATGTCTTGGAAAGAGTTTAAAATGTCATCGCAGGGCCGTACGATAGCAACAGAGCAGACGCCGTGAATTCGTGTTGAAACGGCGTGCTCAATTACTTCATTATGTTGAACCCTCAACCTTTTTTCTCTGTCTCCCAAACACACACACTTCAAAATGACGCGCTTCAGAGGTTCTGTTCATAGCAGTCAAGTCGCATTTATTTAAATATCGCTTTTCACCGTACACATTATTTCAAAGCAGCTTTTGCAGGAATTTTATTGTAACAAAGTCATAGTGTAGCATCTCTGCAGTATATGATGTCTCCATAAAGTAATCTATAAAGCCCCTATTGAGCAGAGCGGTTTTATCAAAACTTTAAGCCTCAGTGAATAAGCCAGAGGCAACTGTGGCAAGGAGTGAAAAAAAACCTCCATAAGATGGCAGATCATGGAGAAAGAAAAACTGTGGCAGAAACCAGTCTCAACTAGGGAGGCAGTTCAGGCTATAACACCACAAATTCCAGCATTTGTGCGTAACTGCTTGACTGAACTGAAAGATGTACAGTACGATTCGTCCATAACCAGCCATGAGCTCACCAAGGACTGAACGGCGGCCGGCTTTTCATGTTCAAAAACAGAATTTTAAGCTCTCAACTGAGTGTCTGAATGTACAGCATGATTCAGTTTAGACAGTTTGCTATATTTTGTGACAGTGAATGCAGTCGGTTCATGTCGCTGTGAAATGCTGGAGTCGTGAAGGCAACTCGATAGAGTCAGTGCCGGGTCCAGTCCCTCAATCCAATACTTCACATCACAGGCACTTGAACAGACAGTATTCAGAAAGAAACAGGCAGGTTATGATGTTATTCTTAAGAAATATTCAAAAAACAGTAGCATAACAGTAGCACCCAGTATATGTAGAGTCAGGCCCAGTATGAAATGTGCCAAAAAAAAGTCATTTTTAAGAGCTCAAAAAGTCTTTTTAAAATTGCATTCGTTGAAGCCAAGCTGCCAAAACCACTCGTGTTTATACTTCCTCAACATTGTAATGTCGCACTTTGGTAGACATTTGCATCGTACCGCCTTCACAACAACACATACTGCTTTACCTTTTCAGTTCCAAAGCCGTCCAGCAGTGAAGAGACACTGCAGTGACTTCAGCGTTTAAGTCTTAAAGGGGACAGAGCACCTTAAGAGAGGGTGGCAAATAATAATGCTAAGTAGTTTATCAGCTGCTTCTCAGACTGTAACTGTGTGATCTGTGTTAGTCATCATACATGTGTGCTTGCTAGGTGTTTGTTACACCAATATGACGTGATGTTTACTTGCTGTGTACTCTTACTTTTCTTGTAAAAAAAAAAAAAAAAAAGAAGGAAAATACTCAAATACATTTAATTTTCTCTAAAAGAGAAGATCAATTCCAGAACAAAAAATTACCCCCTTGCCATCCAAGATACTTGTGTCTTTCTTTCTTCAGTCAATAAGAAATCATGTTTCTTGAATTCAGGAATGTTCTCCATACAGTGGACTTCAATGGTGCCCCCATGTTTGAAAAATCCAAAATGCAGTTTAAATGCAGCTTCAAAGAGCTCTAAACAATCCCAACCAAGGAAGAAGGGTCTTATCTGGCAAAACGATCTGTCATTTTTGAAACAAATTGACAATTTATATACTTTTTAAGCTCAAACACTCGTCTTGTCTAGGTCTGCATGAACTTTTTTTCTGGGTCAGTACGGTCAATACAGTTTGGGTATGTCGAAAAAACTCCCACCTCATTTTCTTTCCCAACTTCAAAATCGTCTTACATCGCTGCAGAAGTACCAACCCAGTGTTTACAAAGTGAACAAGCAAAGAATGTCAAACACCCTTTCCAAAAAAAGGTAAAACAACGATTTTGACGTCGAAGAGGAAAATAAGTTTTTCAGCCTACCCTAACTGTATTGACCCAGATTACACAGACTACGCATGAGCATCGCAGAGACGAGACAAGACGAGCATTTCAGGTTAAAAAGTATAGAAATTGTCAGTTTCGTTTCTTCCTCGGCTGGGATCGTTTAGAGCCATTTGAAGCCGCATTTAAACTAGTTCAAACTTGGGGGCACCATTTTAGTCCATTATATAGAGAAAAATTCTGAAATGTTTTCCTCAAGAAACATAATTTTTTTATGACTGAAGAAAGAAAGGCGTGAGCATCTTGGATGACAAAGGGGTGAGTACATTATCTGTAAATTGTTGTTCTGGAAGTGAACTTCTCCTTTAAGCTAAATGTACATTCTGTCCATTGGTTCCTGATCTCTCTTGGAAGCAGAACTCTCCTCTGTTTCACCTTCGCTTCTTGAATAGACTGACCTGAGCGTGTCCACAGAGACTTCATCTGCATGTGTCTATTAACAGCTTTATAAAAAATGATGTAAAGCAACATGTTTGTTCATGAACAACAATCTGAGAAGAGTGTAAAATTTGCAGAGATATTTTCCATCTGTTCAGTTTTCAGGTGGCACCTTCTCATGGGTGTGAATTGCGTAATTAGTGGCTCCATCTGTAGTGTCTCATATTTTGTCCAAAATGAGGAAACACTGTACTGTAATTAAATAATAAATGAATTAATCCATTACTACTTTAATAGTGAATCATGAAGTCATCATGAAGGTGTCATCCATATGCAAACAGATTTCTGAAATAAATCCCTGTGAAGCAGCAACTGAAAAGCAATGTTGACTTATGATTGGTTTCTGCTGGTGAATTATTAAAATAACTTTTGACTTCTCCATTTTCAGGATAACCCAATAATATTATGTAGGTTGTGAATAGGAAGGACCCCTGTGAAAAGGAACTTTATTGCTTGCTTCTTTGAAACGAGACATTACCCCCCCCGCCCCCCACACACACCCACCCCTCCCGCACCCCCTTTTTGTCAGTGCTGTTTAATTCTCACCACAGTTTTAAAAAATGCTAAAAATGTTGTGGCCTTAATGTACTGGGGAGTGGAGAAGAAGAGATGAAACAGACAATACTTCTGTGGCTTCAGATTCAGACTGTTTTATTTTGCTCTCGTTTATGTAAAAGCATCAAAGGTTCCCACAAATGCACACAGCAATTCACAATTGCACACAACAAAATGTACAAATATATTACGTATTGTTATATATATGAAAACACTGTTGCATTTGTAATAGCAGATATGTCATCACAATATATGTTACATATAGTGTGATGCAATATGGATTTTAATCCCAGAAGACAAAAATAGTCCCTCCAGAAAACAATGAAAACGGACGCTAACATCGTCCTCTGTGAAAAACTCAAACAGCATTTCGGAAAATGTAGTAGTGTTTCATGACCCTTTAAGTGAAGCAAATGCATATACCGGAGTAATGCTACGCTGGTCGTCTATATTAAGAATGCTGTGTGATACTGACTTGAAGGCGAGAATGGCACAAAAGATGCCATTATACAAAAAGAACCATATGAAAGCATGTCTGGAGTTTGCCAAAAGCACAATAATGACTCAGTTGTGATGTGGGAAGAGATTATGTGGTCAGATCAGGTTAGCCACAATTCAGAGCGATATTTGTGTGTTGCAAATCTAGCACTGCCCACACAAAATACCAAATCTACAGAGAAGAACAGTGTTGCAGCCATCTTGCTCTGGTGCTGCTCTCCATGATTTAAATATCTTAACAAATCAGAATGAAAAACAGGTGGGAAAAAAACTATTGTTCTTCTTCCTGCTGGATGAGCATTGACTCAAGAAACTGATACACGTATTGGCCCAGTTGTAATTGTTTGTTGGCACTATTTAAAATTTCCATGCCTAAATGTAATCATACAAACCTAAGCAACTTGAATCAATGCGGCAGGTTTGGAGGACCAGTGTGGAACTGAAGAATTAGAGGACCATGGCAATGGCCTGGTGGGGCGGAGGACAAAGTTCGAGCCAAAGGGACAGAGAGCCCTGGCAGAGTCAAACGTATGGAAGCCCAGTGCAGAGCCAGGGGATCAACAGACCATGCTGAGGCCTGAGGATTGGAGGAGCACAGTAGAGCCCCGGTGGAGGTGAGGGATAATAGGGCCAAGGCAGAGACAAGGCACTGGAGGGACAAGATGGAGCTGGAGGGTTGAAAGTCCTACACTTACACCACAGCTTAGCAGATTATGTGTGTGTGGCAGGCCAAGAGAATGTGGTCATGCCAGTGAAGCCTGCAGGACTAGGATGCACATGAGCATGAGGAGTCAGGACAGCCGACAAAGACCCTGGCAAAGACAGTGGAGGAGGAATGGCTAGAGACCCGGACAATATCCAGTCAGTCAAAGCACAAGAGCGGAACCAGCAGAGGAAGAAGGGCCAGAGACCTGGAAAGAGCCAAGAGGGGACGTGTGCTGGAAGGAACCAGCGGAGGAAGAAGAGCTAAGGAACCAGAGAGTCCACAGAGCTGGATGGAACAATTGAGTCCGTCGTGACGAACGGGTCAAGAGGAAGGATCTGTCTTGGAGGAGTGGCTTAACTGCAGGACAGACAGGTCAATGAACGCTGGCTCCAGTATGGACAGGTGAATGAGCGTTGGCTCCGGAACAGACTGGGCAGCGGGTGCTGGCTCTGGGATGGACAAGACCTCTGGCTCCTCTGATTCGTGGCAGGTGCGTACGTAGGCTTGGGTTTGTGGGAGATGAAGTGGCCATGATGAAGAGCTGGGATGGCTCAAGGAGAAGCTCTGAAACTGAAGTATACGATGGGATGGAAAACCCTGTGAAACCCTTTCTTCTCCTTCTTCTTCTTCTTACAGGTTTTCCTTCTTCTGAGCACTGCTTTTTTGTTCAACATTTTTTTCTGATAGTGGACAAGTGAACAAAGGTTTTAAGAGATTTCAGAGTTTTCTGGAGGTGTTTTGCTGTTGCCCACATATTGTACTGCCCATTGTTCTCTCAGAGTGATGTTTGTAGGATGCACACTCCTACAGTAGCAACAGTCCTGGATTTTTGTACTGTGGATTGATAAACATTTTGTAGCCTTTTCTAGATTTGTACACATTATCTTCTATGTCTTTTGAGGCCCTCTGAAAAGGGTTGACGTCAATGCATTGTTCACACTTTCCAATCTGTCTTGAGAAGAACAGATTTGTAAGCAGCCAGGCTTTTAGTGACCTAATTTAAAGGACAAGACACCTGTGCAATCCACACTCCAATCTCATCTTTTTAACTAAAACACTTGACTTTGGTTAGCTTTTGGAGAAGTCGGTAACACAGCGTGTATTGTAAATTGTTGCTAATTTTGTTGTTGTATTTTCATTAGCAATTTGAAAATGTTAAAAAAAAATAAAAAACGTAAACTACAGCGTTTTAAGATGTAAAAAATTAGTCCAAGTAAAATCAAGTCAGATATTTTTCCACCTTTAACAAACTATCAATGTAACAAAGTTCAAGTAATAATCAAAACATCATGAGAACATTAGTAGACAGGTTAGGGTTAGTGTTAGTAGAATAAGTTGACATTGTTACTTGCAAAGTTAGTCAGTAGAATGTTTGTTGGGAACTATGAAAAGTGCAGATACTAAACAGATAGTTGACTAATATGCTAATGAGTTAGTTGACTAATACTGTTAGTTGACATGTAGTTGCAAAGTTACTTAGAGTTAGTTGAATGTCTGAAGTGGGGTTTTAACATAAAGTGTTGAAAGATTTTGTGTCTTGTGTTCAGCACTATCTGTGATTCCTTGAATCTTGCGTACTGCTCCAGTCCCAGGAGGAAAGCAGTCCTATTGCATGATGCTTCGCCACCGTGATTCATGCTGGATGGTGTTGTGTGGGTGATGAGCAGTCTTCTTTTTGTGCCAAACCTACCATTTGAAATGATGGCCTAAAAGTTCAATTTGGTTTTATCAGACCATAAAACATTTTGCCTTTGTGTGGTGTGTGTGTGTGTGTGTGTGTGTGTGTGAGTAATGGCTTCCGTCTGGCTGGCCTCCCCACAGCCCAGACGAACGAGGAACACAGCATATTATGGTCACATGCAGCAAATGACCAGACATTGTCAGACATTTGTGTGGCTCCTCTAATGTTAGTGTAAGTCTCTTGGCAGCCTCCCTGATATGTTTTTCATCTTGTTTTTACATCAGTTTTTGACAGACACCCTGTTCTTCAGAATGTCATAGTTGTACCCTATTGTCTTCATTTGCTGACGATGGCCTTCGTAGAATCCCATGGCACATCTAACATTTTGGAAAGACATTTGTACCTTCCTCCTGACTGGTAACTCTCCATAATGAGATTCCCCACATCCTCTGTAAGCTCTTTGTGGGCTTCAGCAATAAGATACAGCCAAGAAGATGCTAAGAAAATCCTGCAGAAACTGCTGATTTTTATTCAGGGTGTGTAGACTTTCTATAGCCATTTATCCTTACGCAGGACAGTATAATGGTGTGTGTTTGCGTGGCCGATGGTGTGCTTTGGTGAGTACAGGCATTCAATCTGCCATCAGAGCACTTCATATAATTGATCATTATAATACAAGACTGTGACCGATGCCTTTGTAGCTGCTGTCAATTAAATGAACAAATGTGTTTAATCTCCAACAATATAATCGCCTACTCCTTACATAAGCGTTTAATCAAAACATCAAAGGGGCTGCATTTGACTACAAAGATGAAACGAGTAAATCAGTCCCGCTGCCCAGGTTACAGTGAATGAGGGCGGCACACGTCTCGGTGCTTTACGCAGACGGAACTTCAGTTTATAATCGTGATGGCTATGGATCATACACCTGTGCAGCGGTGCAGTGCTGTCTGTCGTCATCACAATTTCTCTGTTAAACAGAGGAACCTGACATTATGTCAGCATTTGCACTGTAATTAAAAGAAACAGCATGGAAAAGGCATTAGATTAGAATTTCAAGGTCTTCACTTCACTCCAGGGATGACGGTTTGCAGTCAGGGCTTTAAGCCAGAGCCGTGTGGAAGTGGCTTTATTAACCTAGTTTGGTTTTCAGAACCCCGTCTTGCTGAGAGCTTAACTGATCTGGTTTTGTCCATGGAAAAAAAAAATGGCAAAAATGAGAATGTAAACAACAGTTAATAATATAAAGGTTATTTCACAAAAGGCAAAATTACAGATGAATGGTCCATTCACATCAATCAATCAATCAATCAATCAATCAATCAACCAACAAATAAACAAACAAGCAAACAAACCATGCAGCAAACAAAGGGTTTTACAAACCCGGCTTTATTTTATATATAAACAACTCTGTAATCACAGATTATGCATGTACTTCAAAGGGGTCATGAACTGTGAATGTTTAATTTAGAGTGATTTTTAAGCTTATGTTCAAATATTTTCAACGCGTTTGCATCACCGAAGTCTCAGACACCAGACATGTGATCCAAAGCTCACATCTTATTTGCTCTTGTTTTATTGTCAGATGAAAATTCTGAAAATCACCACACACACCAAAGAAAATCCTTGCTTTGTCAGCACGTGAATGTTGGTGGTGGAATCCACTGGCTCACTGGATCCAGAGTTCAAGAGGGAACACAGATCTGTAGAAGAATATTGAGCTGAAGGCCCATTACAGTTGTCCAGTCTTGAGATGACAGGAGCTGTGCAGCATTTTTAGACTGTTTTAGAAATTTAGTTTTAGATGGTCACCAAACCGTACCCCTATAGGTTCCTGGTTGATCAGGCTGGGTTAGTGTTATTGAGCTCAGCTGTAACGTGATGCGGTCGACTGATGTGTGAGAAGTGAGTTTGAGCTGAAGGTGGTGCTCCTTCATTCAGGCTTTCGGAGTGCAGTTAATGCATATGTGAGGGACATGCTAGCACACAGTATTGTCTGTGTAGGACTGATGGAGCGGGCCCTAGTGAGCCCTAGTGAGTGGTTGTATATAACGGGTGTTCAGTGAAGCCAATTTCCATGTCTGTATCTGTTGCAATGGTACAAATTTGGTTTGAATCTGTATCTTCATTTGAATAAAACCAGATGTCAAATTATTCTTTTTATTACTTTTTTGCAATATCATTTAATTAAAACAGCATTAGTAAATGTTAAAATAGTTGTGTTCTTTGTGAACTTGTGAACTTGTGGGGCAAGTCGGACACGTTCCCACCACCTTTTGCCAAATCACGATTTGTCCCCACCATTTTTAGAAATATCAGCCAAATCCCATACACAACACACAGAAATGAATCTCCGTTCCCTTCTTAATTATTTCATTGTTCATTAAATACATGCGCTGAACTCATTTGGTGGTCGATCACTGACACAGTCCTGTAGTCCAGCTGTGTGTGAGGTCGTCCTTCAGCCCTGCTCCTGGAGACCCGCTGTTCTGCAGAGTTCACCTCCACTAGATCATCAGGCTCTTTAAGATTGCCTGAAACATCACAGGTAGGTGTGTTGAAACGGCTCGGAAATAAACTTTTCAGGACGGCGGGTCCCCAGGAGCAGGGCTAAGACATAGGCCTTATAAGACATCAGTGTGCAACGTATCTGGTTGCCATGAATTTTCATTCATAGTTGGCACTCATTCACTTTACACACACTAATGCAATGTAATTTAAGCTGTTTATCTTATATATTGTGCTTTCACCTGTTATCCGGTAAGAACGGTGACTGCATCTAACGATTACTTTTGAAGTCATTCTCCTTGCCTGCATGAATGAGGTATTTAGCTTTGGGCATTGAGAAGAGAACGGGACCGGCACTGCACCCTGAGGTGCCCTCGTGCCCGGTTTAGGATCTGGTGACTCACTGTGTCAAGTGCGTCTCTAGTAGGATGATTATTTGGAGGCAGCAGGGTTTCACTGACATTAGAAGACTACACCTTGAAGGCCCAGCTTGTTTCTTTGTGTGAGTTGGGAACATTTGCCCAGTTTCAGCGGTCCTGTAAGCACACGTAAACTCCATACAGCCAACATGATTTGAAATGAGAGTTACATATGATTTAGTGCAGAACGAGGCTCATCAGAGTGATTTGATCAGAGCTGCGGGCCGGTCGAGTGAGATATCGCTCAGGGACGCTTATGCAGGTTGGCAGACCACAGTGTCGTTTGCCTTTAATTGGGTGCAGAGGAGGCATTCTCATGTCTGCCTTTGGCTCTCTCCCTGTCTTCCCACTTCCCACCCCCATATCACCCTGATGCTGTCGCTCTCTCTCTGTCACACTTCACATCATGGCTTCGGGAGAACGGACGACGTGGACAATGGTTCCTTTGCCCCCCGTGCGTCCAATGTGATAGACCTCTGCAGGGAGCAGGAGTTTGGAGACTAATCTGAGACTCCATCACGCATGACTCATCCGCTCATGCAGATTCCACATGACGAGATGCACTGCTCTTGCTCCTTCGACGGTGTCCGTGTCAACCTAAGCTGCGCAATAATATTCTTATCTATCAGTTATGGACTAGATAGACTAAATCTCTAAAACATTGTTGCAAAAAAATGCTGAACCTGGGATGACACCCACAGTCGCATCTGTTGTGATTTGCCTGCCAATGTAATGTAATGCTGCCTTGTTCCTTAACGTGAGTTCCGAGGTGCTACTTAGACAGCGCTTTAATGCATTGGGCACACACGCTCACAATGCAGAGGCTGTTCCAAAAGATATCTTGCTTTGGTCAAATTCTAGAACAGCACTGCATGGTTAAGGCTATTGCAAAATCTATTTGTGAGGCATATACGCACATACATACAGATAGAATTCAAATAAATGTCATTTTAACAAGCTTCTCTAAATCTGTGTTTGACCACATTGTGCCTGTGGCGACAGTTCTGCGAAATGTTCCGTTTTAACTGAAACAGATGAATGCGAATCTGACGACGTTTTATTACATTGGTTGTTGTATGCATCACAGCAGTTTGGAAATGAAAAATGAAATGTTGCTGAAAGTAATAATATATCACCCCACATGGCAAAAAAAGTATAGTTTTAAAAGCCTTTCAGCACTTTTATCATGACCTCACATCACTAGTGCAGTGCTGTACCGGGTACAGCGCTAGTTTACCGCACCAGAAAAGACACGGGTATGAAGCTGGTTATGTATGCAAACATCAAACTGCATTCATTTACGAATCATGCACTTTGTTAAAAGTGTTTTGAGCTCCTAACAGTGTATTATGTAAGGGAGCGTGCAAAAATAAATGAAAAAGGATTAAAAATCATTGGTGTTTTACTGCCACTACTGCTTATTTTGCATGTAGAGGCGTGTTATTCCATCGAGACTATGCTGCAGTAAGTCCAGTGCCCAATATTCTAGATATATTACTGTGCTCCTGATGAACAAACAAACATCTCCATTTTGACCACCTTAATTGACAAGCATTTTGAGTCTGTCAGCACTCATTTTCCACATTTCATGCCATATGGGCCAAGCGTGAGGATGAGAGAGGCTAATCCATCGAGTGGATGAAGGCTCTGTGCTTGGCAGGCCATGAAAAGAATGGGAGGGATTGACAGAGCCTGTGTAGTCAGTCTATCTGGAGAGATTCGCCTTTGAAATGCCTGAACACAAGACAAGACCCCCCTCAAGGCAGAATTTATTGACATCTGAATCTGTTGTCACCTACGCTTGAAAACTCCATCAGTCACTATGCTGTGGGGGCAAACAGTTTTAGCCTATCAAAACGCACCACAAATACCGGTGAGTCATCGCAGCACACCAGCGTGAGAGGGCTTCTCGAAGTTATTTGCACAACAGTGGCTCCTCAGAACAGACCGCTGGGGTTTAATACCCTCATTCTGTTCAAAGAGGCCCCATCGGAATGATCGAGCTCATTTTGGAGGTCCTCCTGTAAAACCGTAGGTCTGGACGTCGTGAAAGGTCAAAGATGCACTGCCGACTCGGTCGTTCTATCCTGAAATTCGTAAGAAATTCTGTTTGCCTGAAAAATTGAAGCCTGTTTTAGGGCTTTTTTTATTACTATTTTCAATACATGTTTTAATGGCTTGTCACAAAATATGATCCCTCAGTTCTTGCTTGTCCACGGGCCAAAACTAAATTAGGCTGTGGCTCTGACACAGACAGATAGCATTAAGGGGAAGGAAGTTTGTCAGTTTCACTTTAGATGTGTCATCTTCAGGACTGTTCATGTATTATGGATTATGTAACCAGTGACATTCGCAAGGTTTTGTCTATCCAAACTCACTGTTCATATCTAACGTCCAGCTAACATTTCTAACATTAACATCTAAATGAAAGTGTAAACAGAAATGTGAGACATAATGGGCTTATATTCAAGGTGCAGAAGATGACAACAGTGAAGTGCATGAAGTGAAGACCTAATGGGAAAAAAAAAAAAAAAAATCTATATGAATAGCACAGTGCACATATACCATAACATACATCTGAGATATCACTTCTGGTTCACTTTTTTACACCATATATTTAACTTTCTTGGATTAGTACTAGTAGGGGTCATAGGATGTTGCTAAAAAGAACATTATTTTGTGTATTTGGTGTAATGGAATGCGTTTACGTAGTTTAAAGTTAAAAAACATTATTTTCCACATACTGTACATTTGTAACGTGGAGAGGGAGACGTGAAGCGAGCGGATCCAAATGCAAGCTTTTATTGTAACAAGACAGAGACATAGACATGGTCATGAGAGTAGTCCGTGAAGCAGGCGAGGGTCGATGAATGGCGAACGTAATCCAGGGGGCAAGGAAAAGGGGTGATCTGTGAAATGAGCAAGAGGTCCACAAGGCAGGCGGCGAGACAGACGAAACGAGATGACCAGGCTAGAAAGCTAAACTCAGGAAGCCAGGGAACTCGGGAACTTGGGAACTCAACGTGAAACAACAATGCAATACACTACAATACTCGGTGAGATACAGAGGGAAGGTGTTAGCGCAATCAGCGTGACGGGTGATGGAAAACGTAGTCCGGGGTGTAGTGCAGCAGTCTGTGTGATGTGAACTGTTAGTGGGATGCAGAGGTGACCTCTGGTGGCGGGCAGACAGACAGGATTCATAACAACATTATTGTTGCTCCTCTCTGCCCCACCTTTCTGAAACGTATCGATTTTCACAAAGCTCATTGTTCTGAAAAGCGAGGTGTGCTCTGATTAGCCAGCTATACAATGCGTTGCGATTGGCCAAATACCTCAAGTGTGTGATGGAAATGTTACGCCCCTTACCATGTTGTGATGCCGCGATAAGACAAAAACAATAAAACTCATTTTAAACTAGGCATTTGTTGCATCCAGTGAGGACATAATTGCTGATGATAATGACTCATACTGACTTTTTATGCGTTGCGTTGTGTCACGCTGCGTAAACATAACACCATTTGTGAACGTAAAATGACAAACAAGCACTACTCTACACTGCTTAAAACTCACGTTTGAACAGCCAGTAGCAAATTCTTTAAATATGAAAATGTACTTACAGGCTGTGAGTCAGAAGCCCAGATTGTCCTTGCAAAGTGGGTATTGCCCCTTTATAGCCTTAACCCTTTGTGTACAGCCGGCATTGTAGGCTACTCTCCCAGGTTCAGGAAACAGTCCTCCGTAAAATGCGCTGCACACACTCGAATATCTGTTATGGAACAGTGTTGTAAATATAACTTAACCACTGATTTCTAGTTGTGTCCTCATTTGGAAGGCCAAACTTGAAAATAATACGCTTTGAGAATGTTCAAAAGTTATTCAACTAAAGTTTTGATTTCTGTTCCTGCATTTGAAACGGGTGCAACGACTGTTTCTCATAATCTGTCACAGACAAAATTAAAAGAAAAAATAAATGAAGCTCATTTAGCATTTCTTCTCTTTTAAAATTTTGCATTGTCACATTATTTTAATTTGTAGCATTCTCATTACTGCAATTGCATTTACAGTTGTTTCATACAGCAAGTAGGGCAATGAGATTCTAATAATAATCACCACTGAGAAAAAAAAAATAATACAAATACAAAATGTACTTAACAGTCATGCAAATAATTCACAATGTAAAACTATTCGTAATGTAGTGTTTTGGTGTGACTGACCCCGATATTTTCTTCTTGCACGCCGCACCTAGAGGAAGAGACGGAGAGACATGTATCTGGCTCTCCTCTGATTTGCCCTGTGTCTTGCCTGAGCTGACTGCGCTCAGCTGATGGCGCAGGGGGCCTGACGCAGAAAATTTGTGTCAGAGATGTCTCTGCAGCTCAGACTCCATTTGCCCAGCCTATCGCTTCCCATCAGCTCCTCCTCAATTGATGGCTGTCAGCGGTGTGCTGAGCCTGCACTTCCCTTGCCCGCCAACCGAGCCAAGGTTAGCGCTCCTCGCATCATCGTAGCTGACCGGCCACCGTCGCCACCGGCTGCAGACGGCTGACAGAGATCTGTTTGTAAATATCACAGACCATTTGAACTCACAATCACACAATCCAGGGAATCGCTGCGTGCACAGAACACATAGGCCCACGTGATGTTTAAAGTGCCCATATTATGCTCATTCACAAATTTGTGGTTTTATTTTGTATCATAAAACAATAGTTGTGCTTCTGAATGTTTTCCAGCCACTCTAAAATAGTAACAGTAACAGTCATGATGTGAAACAGCGGTTCATGTACTGTATGTGAGATTATGTTCAATATTTATGTTCATAGCAACGTTCAAAGATGGTGTCTTCTAGAGGAAGAAGGGATTTTAATGAATATACTTCATACAATTATTTTAATGAAAATATACTGCTATCATAGTAAGAAAGCGCTTAGGACTGTGCTATACTGTGAATATAGTCACTGTGCTGCATTTCTGCTTAATAATGCCTTTGGCAGGAATGATATTCATAATATAGCACTGCCTGTTACAGCTTAATATTAAAGTCACAATATTAAAGAGGCTGAAGGTAATGGATGTGGTCATCATGTGAAAGCTGCTTTTCCAGTTTGTGTTTGTAATAAAGCGAGGTTTTCATGTTGTATTTCTTCTTTACTGCTCGGAGGCGTTTGCTCCTCCGAATGTTCCTGTAGCTCTAACACATGCTTTACATGATGAATAAATCCCACAAAAGTTGAAGTCTGAGGCTTTTAACCCAGCGTTTCTCTCGACAGTTTTCAGCAGAGGTTTGCTGGAGGTCGTTCAGTGGGCGTCCGTGGCTTGGTGTCACAGAAAGCAGCAAACTTGGCATAAGCCTCTGTGTACTTTGAAATGGAATACTTTTATTTGCTTTTAAATGAATTGTTTTATTTTCATGGAATATTGCCAGAGCCGCTGCTAATGGCTGAAAGCTGGGACGGATTCATGAGGCCTGCAGGTCCTGGGATCCTCAACCGAACTGTGTAATCAGCCGAACCCCTTCGACATAAACGAGAAATATAACAAGTCTTTTTAGTAAGTGGTTAATGAATGTATGTATTAACAGTATAGGACTTCAGGATTTAGTCCAAAACAAATAATGTGATTATTTTGTTATATGCTGCATTTGTGATTTGTGCTGTGATATGATAAACTTGTCATCTAATAAGACAATGGCTCATATTGCTGACAAACAGAGACACACTCTAATGCCAAAGGAAATAACTGGCTGCTTTTTAATTTTATTTTTTATTTCATTTTAAATTATTTTTTTAGTTTTTTTAAGAGGCTTTTTTTTGTTGTTGTGTTAATGTCTTAGTCCACATTACATTCACACTGTTGTTTTTAGAAATAAAGTCAGTAATAATAATAATAATAATAATAATAATAATGGTAATGATGATGCATATTATTGTTATTAATTATAATTATAAAAAATAAACACAATATTGCTATTTTATTAACATATTTGTACTTGAAGGAGAAGTTCACTTCCAGAACAACAATTTACAGATAATGTACTCACCCTCTTGTCATCCGAGATGTTCATGTCTTTCTCCATTTTTCTCCATATAATGGACTGATATGGTGCCCCAATTTTGAACTTCGAAAATACAGTTTAAATGCGGCTTCAAACGATCACAAATGCAGTTGTAAACGATCCCAGCCGAGGAAGAAGGGTCTTATTTCCCACTGGGCTCCTCAACCCCTGATTCACTCGCATCCACTTCATTCTAAACCTGTGTGAGTCTCTGCTTCTGTTGGACATAAATGGAGATATTTTGACGAAAACTGGGTTCCCTAGAATTCTGGAGCCCCTTGACTTCCATTCTGCACTGAGACGTTTCTCAAAGCATCTCCTTTTATGTTTCATAGAAGAAAGAAAGTCATACAGAGCTGGAAGGGTGAGTGAACAGAATGTTCTCTTTAGAGGTGAAAGTGTATTTTGAAGTGGAATAAGAGAAAGTATTCACACCCAAAATACGACACAGTTGGGTCCCATCAGCGTCCCGTGAGCTAACATACTGCAGGACAAGCCCTTTGGAAAATGGATGGACGGACGGGTCACATCTGAAGTGAAATTTTAGATCGACACCAGCGCTCAACGTCACTGTCGTTCAGATCACTTTATGAGACGGATGTCAGAGATTGTTTTGACCTGTCAGCATTCTCGATTTCTCTTTGATGCATGTCATCTTCGGCTGCCGTCCTGTCGACTGACACGCTGACGCGCTGGGATCCGAACGCGGTTATTCTTCATGTTAGCCGGTAACTAGATGAAGGCGGTTTAGCAGCCTCTATCATCTGATGTGTGCTGAGTGCGAATGCCGTTGTGGAATATCACTCCACATGGCTGGCGAGTCGGCGGCGATACATGTGTGTGGTGGGTGGATGTACAGGAAAGTGTTGCTTGTTAGTGTGATTTCCTCTGCGGTACTACAGCGGTGAGTCAGGACTAGAAACATCAGAGTGTGTCGCTTTAAAATCTGCCTTCTCTTTGGACAAATGCGCTCTTTTCTGCATGGATCCCTGCAGCCGCAGTACTGGCATGTTTCACATCCTTTGTTTCATAACATCGCTTTCAAATGAATAACAGGATCAAATCCAAGATGTAGGTTGTCCTCGCTAAATATAGTCTCGCATTGGCAGGACAGTTATTGAGAGGAGAAAACAAGATGTGCTACATATCCAACAGGCCAAACCGTAAATAAGTTTCTGGATTATTTTTGTGAGTGATGCCTGAAATATATCCTAAACTTGTTCATGGAAACAAAGCACCTTGTAAGTAATCGGTAAGTAAGTAATAAAGCCCCATGTGTAATGATGAAAAGATTCTCATCTGCAGCTGTGGGTGCTGTGGGCTGTTGCTAAGGTGTTGGGAGATGGTTGCTAGGGTGTCCAGGGTGGTTGACAGGATGTTTTGAGTCTCTGTGATAGTCCATGCAAGTCTATTTCACATGTGTGCATCATGCCAGTCTCTAGGCAAGAAATCCATCTTGAAATCATGATTGCTGCTGATGTCAAGACTGAAAATGAACAGCTATTGAATTTTAGGATATAATGTCATCATTACTTTTGTCAGAGATGGGAAGTAATGAAGTACAAATGCTTCATTACTTTACTTAAGTAGATTTTTCTGGTATCAGTACTGAAAATCACTATTTATTTTTCTACTACTACTACTTTTTACTCTCACTCCCTACATTTTTACACAAATATCTGTACTTTCAACTTCTTACATTTTCAAACCAGGCTCGTTACTTTAGCTTTAATGTTCATTTTGTGGATCACCATTCCATTACAAATCATGAATCTGTTAGTCTGTACTGAAAACGCCAAACCGTCTCCGAGTAATCAAGCACCCGGAAGAATCAGAGAGGCGAAGTACTGCCCTGTTCAGGACTTCAAGTGCAGGTCAGTTTCATGCGTCAGTAGGCTAGTGCAGTTTTGTCTTTGCTTATTAGCATTAGCAACTCTTAGCAGTAGCAGCCAGAGGATTAATAATACTGTAACCTAAACTAAACTTAATTACTATCATCACTCAAAATAATGTATGCTGAAGGACATCATCATTATTTGTCTTAAAGTTACAGTAGTAATTTAGCAAACAAATGTGATAAAACATCGTTTTATAATGACGTTTAGAGGGAGCTAAGGCAGATAACAACGCAACCCTTACGAAAATTAAAACCAAAATCAGTGTTATATACTATAGTTAAACCATGGTAACCACAAATGAACCATGGTTTTGCCACACTAACCGTAGTCTAACCATGAAATTTGCAGTAACTATTACAACTATGGTTGTAAATTAAAACAATCCGCCAAAAAAGTCTACTTTTACTGTAATAAAGTAAAGTAATGCAATAACATGTTCAGTATTAAGATTTTTCTGTAACAATATTGTCATGATGTAATTGTTATTGTAGTAATTTTGACATTTAGGCAATAGTTTTGTTAAATCTGTAGTATTTCAGTCATTTTAAGATAAAATAATAACACATGGTCATAATGTGTTACTTTAAACTGAACTAAAATAAAGTTATAAAGTTATGCTATTGCAACAAGGTGGAGACAGTTCTGTTCATAACAGTAGATGACTGATGGGAAAAGAAAATTAGAGAAAAAGTTAACAAACAAAGTGAGATGCAAAGAGATATTATGAAAAATAAAGAGACTGAAAAGGAAAACTGAAGTGAAGGTGCAGTTCAAGAAAGAACCCTTAATTATGTTGCATGGCCTCAGCCTAAATTTTTAAACTTTAAACTTTTTTTAATGTGATGGCCATACAAAAAATAGGGATGTCCGTGGTTTCAGAAGTTGTTGTGGGTGTATGGGATGGTCTGGAGATTTACCACCAGCCTGAAATTTTGTCCCAGTCCTGCCGTGTTGTACAATGTGTTTGTTCAGCCTTGATACATTCATTAGCTAACAAAATTCTAAATAGAAGTTAGTTTGTATTTATGTGACAATATGACATAAGGTCCAGTTACCAGTGTGTCACTAAAACAGGCAGTAGTAATGGGTAAAGTTCATACTTCTTTACTTTAACTTAAGTAAAAAAGTGTAGTCAGTACTTCTACTTTTACCAGAGTATTTGTAAACATGAGTGTCTGTACTTCTGCTTGAGTGAAGGATGTGTGTACTTTTGCCATCTCTGACTTTTTGTAGTTTATTAACACTTTGTACAGAACAGGCAATATGTGGGAATCAACACAGATGACTGACCAAACACAAAATATATCTCTTTATGTATTCTGAATGTAATTATCCAGGAAATGTTAAACATACGGCATATATGGCATTAATAGCAGAATGTCAAGAATAACGGCTGGCATTATTTCGGTGGGTAAGTTATGATGTACCCCGTTAAATCATGTGCGTTAAGTTACTGTACAAACTATTTATAGATTAATTATAGATAGATCAAGTCCACTGATCTGTTGTTCGCTACTGTCATGAAGATGAACAGTAATGAACCAAAGAGGAATCCTAAAACTATTTGAATTGTACAGCCCTAAATATTTATTCTTAATAGTACATTTTTAGTATTTTCCTCGACTCTAGAACGCCCTGCAGTTTCTTCATGAACCCCTAGGAGTTCTCCAGCCCCTGTTTGTGTGTTTGTGCAGAAGTTATAGACACGAGCGATGGAAACCACGAGAGACTGTTCAGCTTTGGGTGAACTGTTCCTTAAAGGTCTTAATCACTCAAAATTGTCCCCCTCTGTGAAGATGAATCTGATATTTTAGTATGATGCGTCACATCAAAGCTGCCGTTCCGATTCTTCAGGCGTCAGCTTCTGAATGTGTGTGGGATTTGCATATGCAGACAATGGAAAAAATGGGTCTGTCCTTACATAAAGCAATCGCTTGGCCTCAGAAGACATGGATTTTTTTTTTGGAACATAGCTTTATGTCTGTACTCAGGAAAAAGTACAGTTTTAAAAAGTTACAATATGAAATGTGGTTAAGCAAATGCAGGCCTCGTATTTTCCTGTAATGCAGCTGAAATGACACAATCCAAGAAATATTTTCTGTGTTTTCATGAGAGCATTTCTATTGTCATGAGAATAAATCTGCATATCAGAATGCGTGACTGCAAAATGTGGGTTTGTAGTTCAAATGGGTTTAATAGAGGTTTAAAACATTAAAATGTGGCTAATTGTTATTGGTTGTGCATACAGCGGTCTGACAGTTGTTACTGTGGGAGTCCTAGCGTTGCTCTAAATGCAATAAACGATGCATTTAAAATACAGATTAATAAATTGAATAATTTTGTGTTCATTTTCATCTATATCTTGAATTAATAGGCCACTGCAGAGACAGGCTCCTTGGAGAGAGTTCAGGTTAAGTGCATTCCTGAAGGTCATGTGTGTTGTGGAGCATGTCTAACTCCTGCAAAGCTTCAGTCGCTGGCCCGTGGCCATCTCTAACAGCATCCTCTGAGCCAGCAATCTACATCTTTATCTCAAACATCAGCACAGCCTTTCCCATGATTACACACACACAGCCTTTTACAGGTGCCTTAACTGTATCTGTGCCAGCGTCCTATCTCTGGCTAAATCGACGGGTCAGATAAATCACACTGAATAGGAGAAATCAATAACCAATCTGGGAGATGATTAATTAGGTGGCAGGGAATGAATTTCCCATCTGTCCAGATCCAGGTCAGAGTATCACCAGATTTTGGAAGTGCTTGCTGTGTGATTGGAGCTCTCTGATAGACACCCGCACAACTTTCTCTCTCTCTCTGAGTCACTCATTTGTTAAAGAGGTTAAACAGAAAGGGCTCTGTCTGCATCAGTGTCACAGCTCTCTTTCGTTTCTCCGATACCAACCGTCCCACATAAAGGCCCATTCACACAGAAAACAGTGACTGTAAGAATAATTGTATTGGCCTCCAACTCACAATAGCTTTATTATGAGCATGCGCTGCAGTTATGTATTTAGTGGCATTTACATCGAGCTTAACAGTAGTTGCAGTTCGATCGAGTGAATTAATAAACAGTTGAAACATGACCTTCGCTTTGTTATTTGCTTTGTGATATTGTCAGACTCATTTGGGAGTCATGACCCAGATTTTACCTGTTATTTATTCATTCATTCATTTAAAGACCTCATTAAAAAACATGACCCCACAATAATATACAAATACACACTTGAGGATGAAAACTGTAGTCTTAAAATTGGGAAATTCCATCATTTTCAGAAAAGCAATTATTACATTACCAAAGTTCATTATAGATGTAATGAAATTTCTTTTAAGTTCATAAAGCTTGGCACCACAATTACAGTCTTCCAAAGGATTGTGTTTACAGTGCAGAAATCTTGCTTGCTTTAATACTTTTTCTTACATAAATCACAAACTAAGTACAGTAGATACAATTAGATCCAGCTAAGCCTATTTCCTCTTCGAAATGGAACTTCGACGCTGTGTTGTGGTGTTGATGCTATGGGAACGCTTCTGTGTAGCCTGCGTCTGAAGCATGTGTGCAAACACACCGTTCACATTGGCTGACGTGAGGTCAGTTGGCGTAGCGTTGGTGCACCAGCAAAGACCATAACAAGGCACAAGCTATGTCACAGAATTCCTAGCTTCTTTGTCTACAGGAAGCTGCTTGTCTGCTGAGTGTGTGTGAATTCAGTGTGTGTGCTTAGAAAAAGAGTTACAAACCATGTCAGATTCTAAATATAGGAGATGTGTGACAACATGTCCCCACTTTATCTCACTTTAAACTCTGTTATTTGTTTAGGAGCAAGCACATTTGGTCAGTCCTCAACTTTACGGCTCAGGTCCTGTGTTTGCCAAGGCAACATGGTGTGCTCATTCTTCCTTGATGCTCCCGCTATGTTTGTGTTTTAGGAAGCAAAAGCCTGTAGTGGAATTTCCACCCAGTCTCAATTCAGCGCTGCTGCCAGAGCGTGGCGTCCGTTCTCCCTCATCAGGGTGTATCGGCACTCTAAAGTTACAGCATTTTCCCCTGGTTGCAAAGTTTGGACCGTTCCTTCCAGTAAGCTGTTTAAGGGCACCAAACGGAGCAATTTCACCTGTCATATCTAAAGCCCTGATGCTACAGCATTCATTGGCCTGAGGGGAGGCCTCTTTCGGGGGAAAGTGTGTTCCACCACGTAATAAAAAAATGGGTGATAACTCTTCTATGATGCACTAAAGGCCACACTCTGTGTTTTGGGAAGCAGAAGTATCTGGCAGGATTCTGCCCTGTTTCTGTTTAGTGACGTTGCTCAAGCGTCTCTTAGGTTCGCTTTCGGGGCGAAGTGCACCATCATCCGATTCTTCTGTTTGGGGTATCTTTAGGACCTTGTTCTGTACAATCTGCCACCTACAGTGTTTTGAGGAATCCCTGGTGAATCCATGTGGCAGAGGTATGGCTGAGGGAAGTGGACTTCATCTGCGAGGAGTCGACCCACTGTCCCTGCTGGTTTGCTCCGCTGGGGCTGGATGACATGGCCAGCCTGAGTCTGGTTTTCAAAACTAGTTTCTCTCCTAGATGGTGCTCCCTCAAGATTTCCGTCCTGAAAGACCTTCTGTCTCAAGGCTTGAGGCTTGGTCACTCCCAGCCGAAGATCTGGAAACGTTGGGTCCGGCGCCTGAGAAGTACCAGGTCATGGATTATGACTGAGGTTGTCGTTAACAGTTCTGAGTTCCAGAGAAGTTGAGAAGTTGTATGCCCAAAAGTATCAGCTCTTTATGTCATGATGAGAACATCATCACTTAAACTCAGTCCACTGCCCGGAGCATCTCTCAGCAGGGCACTAGCCTCCTCCTGCTTGGTTTCCGGCCTTGAGCTGGTCAAAGTTATTCTGCACACTAGACTGGATGACATTATGAAGGTGCCTTCTGTGACCGGCCAGCTCATTGTACGTCAAGCCCTTCTCTCTGCTACATGAATCACCAGAGCAAGAGAGGCTTCACCTATTATGTCCAGGCTGGGCTCTTAGGATCTACCAGCCAGTGGCATTAATCCACACAACTATTGGTCTGCTTCAGTGGTCACAGCAAAGGTGCTGCAGTGAGCCCTTGCTCTGGCCTATAAGGCATATGGAATGACTTCACCTCTAGGTGTCAGGGCCTCCTCCATTTAGAGTGTAGAATCCTCCAAGGCATCTAAGAGTGCACCTTTGTAAGATGTTTGTTCTGCAGCAGACTGCTACTCTCTGCACGTGTTCATAAAATTTTACAGAACACCTACATAGATTCAACCCCAGGATCTTAGATAACCTGCTTCCATGAGACAGGAATGAGGTATTGCAGCACGTTGCCACGTTTTAGGCATACTTGTAGAGTCTTCTTTTAGACAATTAAAACCTGGGGTGTCCGTGACGTAGATGCCCATTTATGGTCTTGCTGGCGTGCCACGCTAGGTCATTTGAGCTCACGTCAGTCAGTAAGATTGGTGTGTTTTCACTTGTGCTTCAGACCGTGGTCATGCAAAAGCATTCCCATAACAGCAATGGCATGACTCAGTGTCTTGTTCCCTTCACAGAGAACTGGGTTAAAAATGTAACCTGAGATGTTCTTTTATGTTTATGAAATTGGAAACCTGAAATTAACCTCTAACAACTATGAGAAAAACAAACTTAAATCCACAAGACAGCAAGCTGATGTTCTCTCAGACTTCTCAATAACAGTGAATAAGATACACACACACATGTTGCTTGATGTAGTAATAGTTTGACAAGCGTAAAACATAATGCAGTAGATTTTTAATTAGATTAAGCATATGTGTATACTTTTCAGTATAGTATATGGAACCTGCACCATCTTTAAAATTATTATTATTATTTATTTATTTGGCCACTGAAGTTGAAATGTGGCCAGAATCAGACTGTTCTTTTTGAAACAGAATTTGCATTGTCTAAAGCCATGATAATGACCCACATTTGTTTTATTATGCTGCAGTCTGTGATCTCTTGTTGCAGTCAAGCTGAAATCTTTTGGCTTAACTCGAAAAACACTCTTTTTTTGTGTCATTCCAGTGTCAAAGTAAACATAATTTATTTAACTGAAGCAATTCCTGGTGATTGGTGATATTTCTGGGTCAACGCTGGCCTCCTCCATAGTGTCACATGAACATGATGACATTAGTGCGAGCTGGTGAGATGACAGATAATTAGATTATGAATGCTGCCCTTTTCTTTCTCAATTACACCTTACATAGACTCACTGAAATGATTATATATAGAGTGATCTTCACACAAGTGAGTTCTGTGTGTGTGAGTGTGTCAGACGACCTCTCCCAGAAACAGTTCAAGATCTGTGAGGAAAAGCCATGCTATTCTCAAGAGTGTATCGTCACATTCTCTTTATGGTGAATGTGAATTGTTACCATCTGGCGAAAGGGATAGTGTACCGTTATTACAGAGTGCCCGTGCACAAAGATCTTTTATAACCATGTACAGTTCTGTTAAATAAATTTTTGTGATAGCACAGTTGTCATTTTACACCTATGGCATTGATTCTGTTGTTGTGAGAGGGATATTGTTGTCTGATGTTGACTGTGTTTGGAGTGTGTTGCAAATAAAAAGCTAATTACTGACAATATAAAGAGTTTCCAGAGACCATGGAATTAAATTGGCATGGTCAAGATATTATTTCCCCGATGATGGCGTTGTGAGAGAAAGGAGCCTGATTTCATGTAGAAGGTGTAGAAAATATGTCGTTCTTGGGCACCGATGACGTCCTCTTAGTGTGGAAATCTCAGATAAAGATACTTTGTAAGTCAGGCCGACTGGTGGTGCAATAAAAGGTCCTTAACAATCAGGAACACACAGATGGAGGAACCTTGAAGTGAAAGCTGAAGCTTGTCACTGGTTGTGTCTGTTAGTGTCTCCACACAGAACTTGGTAGTATCTGATGTCTTCTCACTGGTGGAACTTTTATGTTTTCCTGACAAGATGGGAATTGCAATTTGCCACCTTTCCGATCCATCAATGTGATCGGCTCAGAGGTATAGCTGCAGTGTGAACCACCCAGAATTGGAAGTTATATTCATAGTCTGAGGACTACTGTTAGGAAAGCATCTTTAAGGTTTTACCTATGCATTATTCACTTCTCAACCTACTTCTAAAGTAACTTAGGTAACGTTCTGAATGCACGAGTCTGAAACATGCGGTCAGAAGTGTGTTGGTATGTACTGATGTGTCACAAACAACTCTTATTAATCATATAATATTATCCATTCTGTGTAATAGATGCATGTGCAGATCTGTGTGAACCACATGAGCAGGCAGCGTCCTGTCACTCTGTGCTAGGAATATCATCCTGTCTGCTCTGGTATGTCTATATATATCAGATTCAGTATCTGTTGAAATGCACCTGCGATTGGATCATCGCACAGCTGAAAACACTGTGGAAAATCGCAGTGAAATACAAACAAAAGCCACAAATAACCCCCCCCCCCATGCCGACACGTACTGTACGGCTCTTCCAATGCAATAAACAGTGATGTGTTATTATAATGGAGATGTGAGAACATTCCTGGCACTAAACAGCAGGGATTGTGTTCAAAGGTATGAGCCTCATTAGGATTGATGTCTGGCTTTGTTCTTTACTCTTTCTTTAGATGCTGTGTGAAAAGGTAGCTTTTTTTAGATTTTATTTCAGATTTAAATAAGTCTATCTACATCACTAGACCAGTCTTAGATTGGTTATTATCTTTCCCTCTCTTTTTGTATTTAGCTGGCATGCGGCGTGTCAAAATAATTGACTTAGAATTATTCTCTTCAATCAGTGATTAAATGGAGCAGAACAAAGACGAATTACTGCCTACTTTTGCATGATTTCTAGAGCCAAGAGTATCAAACTCAGGCTTAACAAAACCACACCGTTGACATTAGCATTGTTTCCTTATATACAGACAGTGCCTGATGTATTTTCATTTACATATGAATGGTAGTGTCCAACAGAAGTCTTTATGGGAAGGACTAGACAGTTTTTCTCACATGATCATTTGTTCCACCAATTGTGGATGTGTTTTCTTCACTATTTATTTATCATATGAAGCATTTGAAAGCAGTAGGATGTACAGGATCTCTGCTGTCTCTATTGCTGTTGCTCACTTTTAGGAACTTGAACAGACCTCTAACCCTGTAAGTCCTTGAAGAAATGAAAAATCATTTCAGGAAAATGATATAGTTTACTGGTGCTTTATAGCTTTATTAATCCCTGGAAGGTAATTAAAAATAGTGTTGCATGATTTGCTCTCTCACACACAGAGATATAGAATATAAATGTGAGTACAAAATCACACGTCAAATGGTATCTGGTATCCTCCTAACCTATATATGGGGTGGCGTTAAGAATAGTTTTATCTGCTGTATGTTCACACAGAGGTTTGCTGGAGGTACAGTATAAATGGTCAAAGCTTCAGTTCTCGGTCTAGAGGTGAGAAGTCGTGTTTTTCCACAGAGCCGCTGGATTCTGTCTCACAGATGGACAGTGCAGATGCCTCTCGGTCATGCTATTATCAGCCAAACGCAAACTGGGTTTGAAGTGAACTTAGCATCAAAGAGAAATCAGTGTACATTTCAACATAAGTAGTCTATTGTGGATGGAATAAGGGAATGTTGTTTGCTTTGGAGATGCTGCACTGCTAATGTACAGCCGCTGTGTGCAGACAGACAGACAGACAGACAGTGTTCGTGACTGTGAGGGACACGGGCTGTGAGCTGCTGTCATTGTGCCCTTGCCTTCAACTAACAGTCTAACCTCCATCAGCACTGTCCTTCTGATAGATATAATCACATGCAGTGCAAACACAAATAAAAGCATCCACTGAATGACAGCTTGGCTACTTGCACACCACATATAAATATTAACATTTAACTGCATAATTAATGGGTAATGAATAGAAATGAAAGCATCACCCGAGTAATTGATTTGAATACCAGAATAAACACATACATGCATTTTAAGGTAACATGAAGTAAGGAACAGAACATTTATTAGGCCTTTTGGGTCAATAGTGTACGTTACAGTTGATGTTAAAATCAGAATCAGAATCAGAACAGCTTTATTGCCAAGTATGCTTACGCATACAAGGAATTTGTTTTGGTGTCACAGGCTTCAAGTGCACAGAGACGACAACAACAACAGAGAAAATAATATAAGTTGAGAATAAAAAAAATACACATATGTAAATATAAATAGACAAAAATTGCAATATAAGATTTAAGAAAATAAATAAATTGTATATACAGGTGTGCTACAGATGATAGAAAAAGAACAGAATAGAATAGAATAGAATAGAATAGA
The DNA here is from genome assembly GCA_012976165.1 of Labeo catla. Lineage (NCBI taxonomy): Eukaryota > Metazoa > Chordata > Actinopteri > Cypriniformes > Cyprinidae > Labeo > Labeo catla. The sequence continues at coordinate 126,246 of VONZ01000861.1, forward strand.
GTAGAGTAGAATAGAATAGAATAGAATGAGATGTCGGGATGTATTTACATGTATTGTCGGGATGTTTTACTGCAGGGTTTGCAGGTTTTACGACTGTATTTCTACCAACAATATTTACTGTCCCCTAAAAATAACTCAACATACAGCCATTATTGTCAAAACAGCTGGCAACAAAAGTGAGTACACCCTAAGTGATAACAGCACTATGTCATTTAACCATGCAAAGCCACATGTCCTATTCATCACGTTCATGTTTTTGTCTGCTTGACAGGACCGTACAAAGTTGTGGATCTTGTATTAGAGCAGTTAAAATGTGCTGCTTTGAGTGCAATTCTCTCATACTGACCACTGGATGTTCAACAAGGCACCTCATGGCAAAGAACTCTCTCTGAAGATTTGAGAATTAGAGTTGTTGCTCTCCACAAAGATGGCCTAGGCTATAAGAGGTTCAGTAACAACCTGAAACTGAGTTACAGTACTGTGGCCAGGGTCATACAGAGGATTTACACGATGGGTTCCATTCGGAATAGGCCTCGCAAGGGTCGATCAATGCTCGTTCTGAAAAAAAAAATCAGATGCATGAGTGCTGTCAGCATTGCTTTAGAGGTTGCAGAAGTAGAAGGTCCGCTTGTCAGTGCTCAGACCATACGCCGCACACTGCAACAAGTCGGTTTGCATTGGCGTCATCCGAGAAGGAAGCCTCTTCTGAAGCTGGCTTATAAGAAAGCCCGCAAACAGTTTGCTGAAGACAACCTGTCCAAGAGCATGAATTACTGGAAGCATGTCCTATGGTCTGATGAGACTAAGATAAACTTGTTTGGCTCAGATGGTGTCCAGCATGTGTGCTGATGCCCCGGTGAGGAGTATGATTGTTGGTAGAAGATATTACTCAATTAAAGTCCAACAGGTTTGAAGACATGTTTTTGCACATCGTCACGTGTGCGTGAGTGTCCATATGTTCCAGCAAAGGTTGGGCGGGTCTCAGGGTCAGCTTCAGATCAATCGACATAAGACACAAGCTGATTTCGGCAGGAATTTGTGATGTTAGAGCACTGGAGCTGACAATAGAGTGATACTTATGACATATAATGAGCTTTAATAATGAGGTCTGAGTCTGACCTGGATCCTCAGCTGAACCCAGTCCCCCTCTCTCTCCCTCCACTGTTATATATCCAAACCCAAAATGATAGTTTGGTACATCAATGCCAAATCCAAAAGTGAAAAGCATACTTTTGGATTGGATTTACACATTATAGAAAATAACTCTAAATTCAAACATTTGTTTGCTGGTCATTTCTGATTTTTTCAGACCAAAATGCCACAACTCATTTGTAATCATTCTATGTCGGACATGATTCTGTATGTAACCGGTCGTGTTGCTGCTGTGATAGTGGAGTACACTTGAGTGTTACTAAAGAACTGAAAGACCCGTCAGTACACTCAGTACTTGAGTAAACGTGCCACGGAATCTATATTTTATCATACTAAAGTTTTGTTTTTTGTTTTTCATTTCTGTCTAATCCACTCTTTTTAGCCACAGATATTTAGCAGGGCGTATAATACTGCATTTGAATTAAAGCCAGGTTTACTCATAAACTCTCGGCTTGATAGCGTAACAGTTTATTTATTCAGCATGTTTGAGGATAAAGCCTGAGCGCTACATAAACCGCGCGCCGTAGCGAAAGGCGTCGTTCCGATGGAGATTTCTGTGGCCCGTCTCACAGGAGGACGGAAGGTCACCTCACTGCTGAATCAGTCTTTGAGATGGGCTCTCTGGGTATTATCTGGGCTTTCCTCGCACACATAAATTTGGCATGAGCCGACAGACATTAATGCCGGGCTGGTCGGACGGGCAGGAGGGAGTGTGGTCTGAAGAAAAGTGATGCGTCAGCTTCAAAACTTCACACTTCAAACATCAAACGCATCTCCACCGCAGTCCTGCAACATACATTTACATTTGCGGAGAAGCACGCGCAAAACTGACATGAAGGGCTGCTTGTGAATTCAGAGTCATCATTTAAAAAAATGGTTTGAAAAAATGAGGTAAGGCATCGTGTCAGAATTAAAAGCAGCATCAAATCAGCATAAAAAGTATCAGTTTCACTTGTGTGCTGTAATCCAGAGCAGAGGCCATATGAACATTTGAATGTAAGAATGCTCTTCATCCTCACTATAGTCCTGCACTTGTTGACACCTAAAGAAGGGTTACGACCAGTTTTACATCACTGGTGTCAAATGCTTATTGACTCTTATGTGTCTTTTAATGAATCGCAACATGCCGTATCGACTGACGTATGTGTTTGAACTGAATATGAGCGACTTCATGAATATGAGTCAATTTTCAGTAAATAATAATAATTTGATTGTACTCTGAACCTCACACAAAGCTATATTAAACTGTATTCCACCAGAGAGCGTTTGAATGTAAATCATCATATGGACTACACTTGTGCTAATTTTTGGAATCATTTTTTTGTGCTATATTGTACCTACATTATTGTCACTGTACATTTACATTGTTTATATTGCTGAGAAGTGATTAGGTTCATGGTTTAGGGTTCTAAAAACATCAATCAGAAAAAAAAATAATAATAATAATAATAAAGCACCTATACAAACATTTTTTTATATGATTTAGTGTTTTTGTAAATATTTAATATTTCTACTCAATATTTAATGTTTACGTTTTTTATATTGTTAATGTGTTGTTGTATGTTTCAATATCTATACAGTTCTCCTCATCCACTGCCAGTCTTTAGTTTTGCATTACTGCTATGTTTCAGCTCAGACAGATGTGCTGCATATTCACACCCCAAAGTGAACCACTCTTGAACCGGACACAAAATCCACACGGGGAACATTCAGTCAAGGAACAGTAAATGTGATCGCACCTTACCAGTGGGATGAGGCAGATTGTTTGTAAGAACCATGCAAATATGAGACCATACAAACATTTTTTACCATTATAACATCATTGTTTCCGAGGACTGCTATTTTGATGGTGTTTCCTGTTTCCTGTGTTCATTTCCAGTCCTTGTTAGTTTCCATGGACATTGATTAGTCTAATCTGTGCTCTGTTCAGTGTATTTCTTTGGCCATGCTGCAGTCTTCACTGATCAGCTGTTGTCTCTACATGCACTTTGTGAAGCTGTAGTAGTTTGTGTTCAGCACCTGTTGTTCTCTCCTCGTTCTCATCTCGTTGGATTCTTTCCTTTATTTAATATATCAGACTGCCTGAAATGAGATCCTTTTCTCAACTCTAGTGTCTCTCCTGGAGCAGACTGTGACACTAAGTGAGTGCTGTCATTTTAAAGTATGCATGGGACCGCGTAGAACTCTGATCTAATATACATTTTTTATAATGAACCCAGCAAAACTCCAACTGAACTCGAATAGCAGTGATTGCCCGGCGTTTTCACTTATTAAATAAATTTCATTTATTGACTTTGTGCATTTTATTTATTAAAGTTACGTTTTTCATAATATAATATAATATAATATAATATATCCCTCTATGGTATATGATCTCAATGAGGAAAAAAAAATATATGTGTGATGTTTTTCCTGCTTAAAATGGGATATTATAACAATTTCAAAGATTTTTATATATTTTAAAAATTTATTTAATTAAAAGTTTGTTGCCTCAAAGCAACATTGTACCACAATGGACAAAATGAAACATTTGATATTTTCATGCAGAAAAAATAAATACATTTATTTAAAACATCAATTTCTTTAATCAAACATTTGAACAAACAGATTTATCACATTTTTGATGTATTGCACATCTCATGTTTAACAAAAAGTAAGATTTCATACCCACATGTTGCTTTCAGGCAACACTATACCATCGTGGATCACAAGTATAACCAAACTGTCATATCTGTCATCATACCAAAACATCATAATTAGTGTTGTTTCAAAGTAAAAAGTTACAAATGATCATAACCTTATGCTAATATGTACCTTATGTTTACGAGCACGCACATACACACACAAGCACATACATGTAAAATCTCCTTCCTCACTAATGACTCCTCGCTGCTTGTGAAAACTGAGGAAGCACTTCCAGAATATATACAATATCATGCAAAAGTGCAAAAATATTTAGATAATTCTAACTTTTATCTTTACAAATATCATATACACGTATTCTATCCTGTAAGCCTGGTATGGCCATACGTGATTCCATTACAGTACAATGTTGCCTTAAGGCAACATGCAGTTTTTTGTCATTTCCTATGATATATTTGATGATATATTTTGTAAAGTTTTTGAAAATACTTCTTTACTAACCAGTGAAGGTGACTCAGATTTTTGTCTGCAATTATATGGATCAATTTTGAAGAAAAATGCACCATTCGTTAGAGAAAATATAGAGTTATGTGACAAGTGCACATGTCCTGAAAGTGGAAACAAAATGGACCCCTATGGGTCACGTGACCACTTTTTTGTAATTTCATTTATTAGTATTTGACGACTTCTTTACTGAGACAGCATTGATCAATAATAATAAAAAAAACATTTTCATTTTCCTGAAATGTAATATATATTTTTACATTATAAACTGAAGCGAGAACATACATTATTAATGGCTTTTTGGTTGTTATTACAGCATATTAAGAAGAGTAGAAGTAATGCATCGATTCAGCCTTTCACATATTCTGTAGCAAATGAATTTAGACCATCAGCAGTGGGCACTGCAAGACTAAACTTCACCTATCTTTGCATTTGGAGGATTTTTTGGTGAATCAAAGCCGTTCTCTGTAGTCCTTAACACTTTACAGATTTACTTTACTAGATTCCCTAGGCTAAGACTGAAATGGATAAATATCATTATCTCATTAAATGCTAAAACTCTTCAGTCGCACGTGTTTACAGATTCATATTTTGTGCACTTCGCTTAACCACCTGCGCACAAACACTCCTTGGTTCTGCGCGATTCACACAGGCTGAATGGCAGATTATTAATCTTCAAAACAGGCAAAATGTTGTACCCACCGTACAGGGGTTTTGGAACGGACATAATGCTTCTGCAGGCACGTGAAGTGAAGTTTAGGCAAGCACACATTTTGTCCATTGTCACTGGAGAGACTTGCTTTGTCATTCAGCATCTGAATTTATGTCAGTTTCTCTATAACTCAATAACAATTATCACAAAAATCCAGGAATAAGGCAAAATATACAAAGAGCTCTTATGTTCTGAGAGTGTTTGTATTTATTTTGTCGCTTTTAGGGCGAATCTATTTTTGGGTCACACATATGCATTTCCCAAAGCGTAGTACAGGCTCTCATGCATGATGGGTAATTATCTAGGGGCAAAAATATAGACCTTGACATCTCACTCTGATCCAAAGAAAACTCAGCAGTGATCTCCATGCTTTGAACAAAGGACCATTATATCTACTAACACATTACAAATGTTTAATTCACACTACACATTATTTAATTATGCCTGAATGTTTTCTTCTGCTTTTTTTTTTTTCAGCCGCTGACTGAGACTAAAATTTCACCTGGAAATACATCAGATTACAGAAGTCAAAGAGTTCTGAACTGAAAACCCTTTCTAAAAATACACAGTGCAATACAACACACTTTCACACCATTTCAGATCATCACTACTCACACTTCTGCGAAGAGCAGCTCATGTACTTTGATATGCATTGACCTCATTCTGCTGTAAGGTCAGCTTGTTATCTTGAAAATATGTTCAGGTGTTTCTCTGTGTCAGAAGATCTTGCCTCACAGATGCTTTGGAGAGTGTGGAAGAGAATCATTAAGGCTTGTTTGCTGAGATTCTTCTCATGTGCAGTTCAACTCAAGACATCTGTTGTAGCTTTGAGACACTCCTCCAGCTGCATGACAGCCATCGCAGTGTTTGCGCCCCGTTTTCAAATCTTCTCTATGATTCAAGCGTGTCTCAGACAGAACTGCCCTCCAAGCATCCGATTCATTTGCAGTTAAAGTCTAACCTTATCAGACATTTGCACAGCATTTCTACTGAAGGTAGAAACATTTGTGTTGGATTGTGTGCATTATACAAGGATGCGCACTGTTTTTCGGTATTCAGTTTTAGTCAGCTGTTCCTTTCTTGTTGATTACAATTGCCAATAATTGTCATTTCATGAGAAAACAGAACTGTTTTCCAAATTGGCAACTTCATATTAATTAATACGAATTTGATTAGTACAAAATCGTATGACGTGCATAAAAATGTGGTAGAGTTCTGTGGAGTTTTATTCAGTTGTGTGATGCCTGCAAAGAGCCCTGTTGCACTTCAGTTTTAAATGTGGCAGCAGAGCAGGGAAAGCGATAGGAAACCTGTTTATGAACCTGGTCTCATAGTTAATCTAAAACACAGCCCAGGTTTACTGATGATGGCCAGCCTGCGTACTTCACATCTAGTGGTACGGACACATAGCCGAGGCGTGTGAGAAAACCCAAACAGACAATAAGAGCGGATGATCATCGTCTGGGGCTCATGTGCACCCTCTGTCACCCTGAGCCATTGCTGGCCCAAGCATCACAGACTCTACTCAAGCATGTCATGTTCTGTAGTTGACTTAAAGATGGGTGGAGTTCCTCATTTACTTGGCACATGAGGTCAAGTCAGTACAATTACGGAGAAATATTTCAAGGAACACTTGTGCATGTGAAGGCTGAGATAAGACAGCCTGATGAAGACAACCTGCTGTGGAGAGCATAAGAGTATAGCTGGTCACAGTACCTGACTCTACCAGAGTGTGGTTGCACGAACATAATAAGCATATGTAGGAAGCCGGGTCATGCTGAGTTCGACGCTGCCCTGGGTGAGGAAATGCAGGATGACAGGAGAGAGGCCCTCCTGCGGATGCAGAGGCTTGAGACGCCGACTGTGGCGTGGCTAGCTGGAAAAGACACAGTGCACAAACTGTACCTTCTTCATCAGCTGCCAATGGCATGGACAAAGGAGGAATCACTTTATGGTTCACCAAGTCTGTTGTTAGAGCCAGTACACTGACCTTACCAGGTGGCCTGGTTGTCCTTCCTTCTCTCTTGTCCACAGAGAAACTATTACCTCCTGTACAGGTTGAAGATCTTTCTGCAGACGACGTTCGGTTGGAGCCCCAAAGTAGGCTTGGTTCTCCAGTAAATCCAACTGAGTGTTGTGAACATCCAGTTGTGCAATTAATCCAATTTTATTGTCCATTGCAATTTTGGCTTTCAATGATCATGAAACAAGATAATCAAGATAAAATGATTAGTCTGCTGCATTCTGCTCTTGTATTATCTTGACTAATGCGGGTGACAATTGGTGATTTAATTTTTTGATCATTTTGATGACATTCGCTGTACTCAGCGAACTGAAAAAGCCAAACTGTATGGATCTAAACAAAACAGTTTGAAAGAAACCATACTATAAGCAAACCCTTACCAAATAGAAGTGTACTTCAAGTTTATTTCATTAAGTATACTTAAGTAAAGTTCAAGTATATGATTAAGTATACTTTATGTAGTGAGTATACAAATATCAGTGTACTAGTAGTATACTTGTAAATGTACTATTTCAATACTCCTTGGGACTAAATTGTCCCACTTTCTAGTATATAAAAGTATACATTTAAGTACACTTTAGGTATGACGGTAGTAAACTTTGAGTACACAACTAGTTTTTATCTGTTTTAGTTAGTACTGCAACTATACTAAAAGTGAACTCATAGAAAAGTGAACTTTAAATCATACTTTAAGTATTGTCACACCCCTGTGGACTGTTTTTGTGTTTTCCCCCAAGTATGCCCTTATTTGGTCTTCCTGTTCCGTCTTCTATTATTATGTCACTGTTTAATCGATTACACCTGTCCTCGTCTGATTAGTCTGCGTATTTAAGTTTGGTTGTGTTCACCGTTTGGTTGTCGGTTCTTGTAAGTCACTCTGTCATTCTGAAGTCATTTCTGTATTGTCATTCATGGTATTTTCTCCTAGTCTTTTGCGTGCGTGTGGATTCCCTGCTGTTCCTGTTCGTTCCTGTTTCATATTGTTGGATTATTTAAATAAAGTGCATGTTCTGGATCTCCTCACACCACGACGTGACAAGTATACTACTATGTCCCTATTATTAATTTGAATATGTTTTGTTATATGAACACCTGAACATATAAAACATCAAAAAAAAAGGAACAGGGTATCTGCTTGTTAACAAAAACATTTTATTCTAGCTTCATTTCTATAAACACTTGAATGTGGGTAAGTTTCATAAATAATAATAAAAAATAAAGAAATAAACAACATTTTGAACAAAAGGCTGAACAAAGACTGTGAATTGGATTCAGAGTGATGATCAAAAACGTAGATGGAGTCGATCAACACCCCAAACCCTGACAGTCATTATTACCTCTTCATGGGTCACATTTTATTCCATAGCGCTAGGTTTTGATGCTGTTTTATGACTGATGATCGTGTTAGATTACACGTGGAAGCATCTGTTGTTTCGGTTTCTTCTTCGCTTGTGTTTTGGAAATTCTGTACAGATGATGTGTAATAGCGCCCACTACTGTATAACAATGAAAACATGGATTCTCAGAGAACAATATTGCTTAAATATATTTAGACTTTTTCTAAGTATAAGTCAAGTGTACTTAAATGTCATTTTACGTACATTTCTGAGAAGTATATAAAACGTAGACTGAAAGTATACTTTCCTATTTTTAGTTTAAAATAAGTATACTAATAGCACACTTGAATAAACTTTTAAATAATAAACTTTTTTTGTAAGGGAAGCCCAGAAATCTTGAAAGACCCAGATTATCCTGCTCGGTACTGTTCCGATAAAGCAGTGGAGTTACATCAGAGAGTCTGAAGGGTCACCTGCATTGATTCTTTTAGCAGGTGCTTTAATCCAAACTGACTTTTAAATGAGAAACACAACAAGTGATCCATCTTGAGGAAGCAATAACACAAGAAGTACTAACAATACAAAGTTTGTACCATTCTGGAACATGCATGTAGAGGAGCCTTGAAGGGAAGCTTTGCGTTGAGGATGGCTGTGTTGTCATTGCACTGTTTCTGAACTCCCCAAACTGTTTCTGAAAAAGAGCTCCATGAATCCTTGTCTTCAGAACTCTCTCTTTTCTGTCAGCACAAGATGTCTGTTCGAGGGGACTTTTATCCCTTCCTCTCAAGAAGAGGATAGCACTTCAGCACCTTTCCGATCCAACAACGTGATTGGCAGTCGTTGTGAAAGGTGGCCACAGCACGGCCCGGTCTGGTGTGAAACGAACTTGAGTGGCTTGAAGTTCAATATTAGAAGTGTGTCTTTACGGTCATTCCTATCCATTATTCACTTTCCAAAACTATTTCCAGGTTAACCTAGAAATTGTGCTGAGCACATGGAGTCCAGAAATGATTCTGAAATGCTGAACTCGCATGTGAAGTCTTTTTCTTTGTGGCTGTAAGTTAAGGTAAAGGATTTAGGTAAGGAATTCCAATCATCCACACTTACAGTGAGGGTGAACAAAGTCGTTTTTGTGATTGGGGCTCACTGTTTGGAAATGTTGACCCCTCATTCGTCCCAAAATGCGGTTGTGTCTTATTTGAAAGCAAATGGCATGTGTTTGTCTTGTCCACAGAAACCCAGTCCTGCTGAAGTAAAACTTTACCACATCACTGTGTTCAAAAGCGGCTTTGAGGTCCACTACAATGGTATTTAATGGCACTTCAGCAAAATGTAAATACACTATTATTAAACTAAACCGTTCATGGAACAGAAATTAGTGGATGACGCAAACAGTGATTCATACACATGTACTCGTGTTGTAGTACATGACTGGATAGTACTTTAGAGTACTGGAGCGCTCAGAGGCTCCACAACCAGGCCACAATGAATTTCCACAAAAAAATATACGATTATAATATACAGGAGCACAGCCTGAGACAGAGCTTGTGTGCGCTCACTGAAAATGAATTGTGTCCTAGAGCCGCAGGTAGCTTTTTCCAAAGGGCTTTCTGAGCTTCACCAGCCTTTCTTCTGTTTGTCTATCTGCCCATTAGAAGTCAACCCACCTACTGAAGACAAACAGTGAAGCTGGGTTGAATGGTAAAGAGATCACTGAAATCAGAAAATAAAATGCAAACAAACGCACCTTGCTGCTTGCTTTATTTAACCAAAATGGGCCATGCGCCAGTGAACAACCCCTTACCCAAAGACAGCGCTTGATGAGACAAAGATATTTTAATGGATTTAAACTTCATTTTGTATGATTGTATGATCTTTAAAGCCTAAAAAAGCCTAAAATGTGTTTTAAAGCCTAAAACACATTTTAGGCTTAATATTATGACATGTACTCCAAATAAAGTTTAATTACAATTTTTATATCAGTAAGTTTACTTGAGCGAGTAAATAATATAGATATCAGTATCTCATGATACCAGTAAATATGTTAATAAACTTGAAGTACACTTAATATAAAATAAATACATTTTAAATCTGTTACGTTTTACTAGGGAAAGAGCCACATTTCAAAATGCACAATGCGTTTTCTGTTCAGGACATTAAATGTGAAGTCCTCTTCCAGAACAACAATTCACAGATAATGTAGTCACCCCCTTGTCACCCACGATGTTCATGTCTTTCTTTCTTCAGTCATAAAGAAATGATGTTTTTTGAGGAAAACATTTCAGCATTTTTCTCCATATTGTAGACTTCTATGGTGCCCCGATTTTGAACTTCCAAAAGCCAGTTTAAATGCGGCTTCAAACGATCGTAAATGCGGTTGTAAACGGTCCCAGTCGAGAAAGAAGGGTCTTATCTAGCGATTGTATTTTCAAAACAAATTGACAGTTTATATACTTTTTAACCTCAAATGCTTGTCTTGTCTCATCTCTGCGATGCACATGTGTAATCCGGGTCAATACAGTTAGGGTATGTCGAAAAACTCACGTCTCATTTTTCTTCTTCAATGTCAAAATTGCCCTATGCACTGTTTTACCATTTTTTGTAAAGGGCGATTGATCTTCTTTGCATGTTCACTTTGTAAACACTGTGTCGGCACTTCTATTTAGCAAAAGTACAGCAAAACTGATTGTTGGTGAATTCAATTTCGCAGCCTGTGAAAGTAAGGTGAGGACAGACTGATTCATCACGCCTCCTTCACTGAACATACTGTCGTCTATATTTAGGCCTGTGTTAAAATCACATTATTACAATACTTATTAAGACACTTTTAAGGGGCGAAGGAACAAATATTAATATACATAATGAAGTTATGAAGTGGGCATCCTATTTCAAAGGTTTCGTCAAGTTAATTTACATGGGTGTGTGTTAATAATATTTAAAGTATTTTTTGTGCTCAGACAACACTATTATATATATAGCCTGTGTACTTTTTTAAAGATTCATGCTTCACCAATCGTATTTGTAAAAAGTCTACTATTTTACAAATTAGTGCACTAATTCTTCAGGAAAGCATGAAATAACCACATTTAGAGTGTATTTTCAGTTAGTATAGACATCTGTTTTTACTATACTTTTAATTAAATAAATATATTTTAAAAACAATTAAGTATATTTATATTCACTAGGGCATGCTGTCGTCAGGAGCTGTTTTTTTTGTCTGCGTGTCAGTGACATGATGTGTTGAGATCAGTGGTGGTTTCAGAGGCGGTTCAGAGCGACAGTCGCGCGCTCAGGCCATCCACGGCGGACCGTGAACAGGTGTTAAATGAAATCTAGACAGGCAAACAAATGCAGCTGAGACCTGGGCTGACATCTCTCCATCATGCTGCTGTGTTGGTGGAACGGGATGATCGAATCATCGGAGCTCCCCGAGGCGGGTTACCCGGCCGGGCCGCTCTGTCGCCCCACCGCTGTTTACAATGAGCAACTGGGACTGAAAGGCCACTGACAACAGCGGTAAACAACACAGAGCAGTGTTTGTACTGCTTCATGTGTTTTACACAACAGCTTATACTCATTTGTATGTTAACACTTTTTCTCACTTAGCCGGGTTTTTGAATTTCCTGCCTCCGTCTCTGCAGCTCTAGGGCTGTGTCCGAAATTAACACCGTATTCGGCAAAGCGAATGACAGATTTGAATAACTAATAGACACGTTATTCATTAGATGCAGTCAATCCTTGGGCTTGCTTTATAATGTAGCCCAGGTAACAGTACAATAGTTTAGATAAATAAGTAAAAGTGAATGTGTGTAAACTCAAATATCCACACTGACATTTCTGATGTGCAGCAGTTGTCATGGCAACCAGATATATTGCATGCTGATTTCCTATCATAATTCTGCCTGGAATTTATGTATTTAGAGGAACTGTGTTATCAAAAGCTAATAATTATATATATAACTCTTTTCATATCCTATAAAGGGAACTATGTTCTATAGCAGTGGTTCTCAAAGTGGGGTACACAAACAAAATGCTGAGCTTTGCCATTCATTTAATTCTACCCCAGTTTAAAGCAACATTAAACCAGAGCATGTATTTCTGACAAGTAAACTACCGCTTTTAGTATAAAACAAGATAACATTGTCGTCAGCGGTCAAATGACATCAAATTACCTCATCATTTGCGTAAAAACTGACTGCGTCCACAACAGCAGCGTGTGTATGATAGGACGCCTACGAAGTATGCTGCTTTAGCAAATCACACTGCTGTTTATTAATAGCATGAAGAACAAATATTGACACAGACAAAAAGAAAAAAAAAAAAACTGAGATCGATTTAAAAAATTCTTTAATTCAGAAACATGCCCTGTGCAAGTTATTGTTTTTCATGTTTAAAATACGAGCAGTTTTTCTCTGAATGTCCAAACAATTGCAAATGTTGATTTTATATAACATTTCAACAAAAATGTGATATTAAGTGAACATTTTACATTTTAAATGTAGCCTACATTTTAAACACAATTTCGTCAATATTTTTTGTTATATTTTACAACAAAACAATAGTTCCAACAAATAACCCATTCATAACTACAGCCGCTTCCTTACTGCATGAATGAATGAAAGACGCGACGTCTCGCTCATTAAGTGTCTTGCCGCCACCTACTGCCGGTTTCAGTTTAAACCTACAAGTATCACTTAATTTTTCCATCATTTATTGCTTTCTTTAGTATATTAATAACATACTTAATAGAATGTTACGCATGTGACATAAAAGATGACATATAATTAATGAGCATAAAAAAAAATTAAACAAGGGTTTAAGGGGGCTAAATATCCCTTAATGTAAAATGTGTGACTCCAGTACTCAGAAGAATGTTAAATGCCACCACTGTTCTATAGTATGATTGTGTGTAATCTGGATGTGCTGTATTCGTCATGTTGTCATTATCAGCATCAGTTGTGTCGCCTCGCCGTCATTCATACAACCTCTCCCGTGGTCTCGTGGGACAGTGAGTCCATCATATGCACACATCAGAACCTCACCAGAAGGTCATTCTGGGGTCTTTTTTTTTTTTTTCAGACATACTTTTTTGTTTTGTTTTTGTTTTTTTGGTCTGCTATATAGTAAGGAAGTATGTGATTTCAGATGCAGCCCTGAAATGGATGGGTCAGATAATGGAGACAACTAAAATGTGTACCCACAATCCTACCTATTACGCAGCAGCAGATCTATACAGGTGGAGCTGGGGAAGGTGGAGGGTTTCTGAGGTGCTGCAGCTGCTACAGCAAACGCTGGCTGAGTACCTGAATGTTGAGCAGCAGCTCATTGAGCGCTGATGTGAAAGGAAAGCAGTCGGCTGCATCACGTGAATAATGATGTGATCATATCAGACTGAGTTAGAACCTGTCGGCCTGCAGAGATTCATGACAGAACTGTATATTTATTAAAAATCAGACAGTTCCCGCTTTATTTTGACCAACTTTCTACTCTGAAGCACAACCTGTAAGTATGAATAATTTTTCTCAAAATATGTAGTTTTGTGTTTTATATTGTAGACATTCCTGTGCAGGTTAGTGAACTCACGCTATAACTGTCTCACTGATTAGTTCTGCTATTCCACAGTTATGACAAAGGATGAAACAAGTTATTCAGTATATATCAGTCATTCACTTTAGTGCCAAACAGTATGTACCGTTATTAATACAGTTCCCACATGTGCACTTCAATAAATTAGAAAAGTACACTTGGGTTTGTTGATGGACATACATTTGTTAATACTGATGTAGAGGAGTTATACAACTATAACATCTCAAAATACTAAGTATAAACTTATCACTGAGAAACATCCAAGCAGTGGAGGTTCAGATTGATCTGCTAGTTCTTCCAACGCTTCATTATTCCTGTCAGTATGGCGTTTGCAATCGCTGAGGATCGAAGGAGCCTCTGCAGGCGATATGCAGATGTGGTGATGGCCGTTTAGTTTCTGTCATGTGCTGTAAGCCGTAGACCAATCACAACAGACTGTGCCAGCTGACCAATCAGAGCAGCGTAGGCACCCAGAAGGGCAGGGGTTTAGAGAGCCTGAAACTTCAATAGAATAATTTCAGACTTGTTGAGAAATGGGATGATTATACTATGAGAAAATGAAAGTGTTTTTTGACCTTAGATGCATTTAGATCTGTTGTAGGAGACCTGCGAAACAAAATGAGGAACCTTTAGCATAATAGGGGTACCTTAAATGGATGGAAACAGGGATGTTGACATAAAATAATACAAAACCATTTTTACAGTGTTGTTTCAAAGTCACAACAAACCAATTTCTATGCTTGTATTCCACTGGAAGCTCAGCTGTGTTAACAGGCACAGGAGAGACGTGTGTTTCCCAGCATGAGGCTGTTTCTCAAAGCTGAAGGAAGAATGTGGTAAATGAAGCGACTCACTCTGCTTCCAGAGCCTGCTGGGATATTGGCTGAGGGTTTGTACACACATTTATCCGTTTCCTGTTGGCCAGGCTGAGGGCACTTACCTGCGTCTGGGATGATGCGTGGAGCACCAGAGCCAGCGCCAGGCCCGCGTCTGATCCGCGCGTCGACTCGAGAGTGACCGATCCGTGTGAAGCTTCTCGTGCCTGTTACTGGACCTGCGCAGGCTTCTGTGACCATAGCCAGAGAAAAAACTTCTGGCCTTATTTGAAGAAACAATCGTGTAGATTCTGAAAATTAAACACCTATTTTTACACAGAATTGACTCACTGAAAATTCAAATATTTGATCTCAAATGGATGTAGAAAATGACGAACACCTACAACTTACGTAAATCAGCTGGAAGGCCAGATAATGTCCTTATCTTCAATGCAAAACATCAAAACGATTTATAGAAAAACTATATAATACTATAGAAATCTGTTACTGATTTCTTCAAAACATGTAAAATATGTGTAAACTATGACAGATTTGCCAATAGCTTCAGACTGCACACACTACTTAAAACTGTGCTGATGTTGTTTTAAAGAATATTTACTATTTTTCAGCTGTTAAACATGAACAGTTGACATTGTGTAGTCTTGCTGTCTGTGGGTCAGTTACTGTAAGCATAAGGAACTTGTGTTTATGTTACTGTCATACTTTTTTTTTTTTTTTTCATTGAGAGACACTTAAGTTCCTGAATGAGTGACTTTAACCAGCTCTCTTTGCTCTTTTCAGCTTTCTAAACTTATACTGTAATTGACCGCATTAGAAAATGCTTATTAAACATTATGCGGCTGCAACATCTAGACTGTGATATTTTGTTTTTCACTATTATAGCTACTATGAACTAAATCACCAGCTAAGAAATATATAACAATGACGTGATTGGTTCGACATAAGTGAACGGTTACACAGAAAAAGTGCACGATTGCTCGTGTCACTAGGAGAGGTTAGTGAAGCATTAAATGAGTTCTTGTTTGTTTTCCTGTACGCGTCCGTCGAGACCGCGTGCGTCGAGATGCCGTGCAGACGGACAGAGCCCTGCTCCGGCTCTTATTCCCAGACTCTCAGGGCTGTTTCCGGCTCTTCTGTGAGGCCGTCTCTCTGAGACACGGTGTCACTCAAGACTGATGTTGTTGTTGTGCTTTGGGCCCTCAGGGCCGTGCGAGCACCTTGGCAATCCTTATGTGGCGCTTCCATCAGAGCGGCGTGGAGTTTGGTGCAGTGCTGCCACACCGGATCTGCTGCACTCGCTCAAGAGAGAGAAATCCATACTAAAGAGAGCATTTGAGCAAATCCTGTGTCTCTGATATAGATTTCACTTCAATACATGACTGCAATCACATACAGTCCCTTTGTATTGAATTGTAAATAACTTGTATTCATTTTTGTTAGTTAGACTAGTATCTTTTTTAGTCCAGTACACAGTGCCAATGACATGGAGCAACAAAGCAACAAGATCCCATGCATTTTAATAGAGACCCGATGACTTCTGGCAATCTGAGCGACACTGACTGTTGTTGACAGGATGTCGACGTGTCCAGCGACATGACAGAGTTGAGAAACGTTAAATTTTACACAAATGAGCAGCGACTGTTAGGAGTGAGTAGAGTGTGAGTGGAGTTACTGGAGCGCGCGTGACCCGTCAGAGACCGCAGTGTGTCCGCAAGACAGAGAAGGGAGTCGCTCAGCGTGTGCAGTTGTTTAAACTAATCTTAATACATTACTAAAGAATACTCACAACAAATTGCCAGCTGTCCATTGGGGAAATGGCTTAGAGCTTCCTCCTTTACAAATGGACATTAAGGCTGGGACGCATCTAGCCGACTTCAAAGAACTAGCGGCGACGAAAGCCAGTGGTGTTGTTGGCTTGCATTGACCGCGTCTGGATGTACACACATATACAAAACGTTGATAACTCACTTCATTTTAAGTGGTGATTGTTATGAAAATATTGTTCATCAGTTAAACTGCCACCAGTGTGATTCCAAAGAGAGCTAACATGTGGAACACACCTCAAAAACTAGCGAGCCTGGTGTGTCCCAGCCTTAAACAACAGCTGCTGATGGAACAGCAACGGTGACCAGAAGTAAACTGTTAACTGTTCTAGTGAATGCAGAAATCACTAAACGACAGTAGAGAGGATGGTGGAATGGAGCATTCAGTCAGTTACAAAAAAAGGTGGGTTGCTTTTGGCATTAAATGATAACTTACTGGTATCGAACGTCATACCATAAAACAGGGTTACCTAATCTGTCATCTAAATCAGCTGTTCTCTCACCGTAGACGGTCACAGTGCATTATGAAATAGCAGTTAAAGTTACATATGTGCAATAGGTTTTTTTGTTGTTGTTTTTTGCATAATACCATTCCTGATCCATGTGCAGATCTTTCTCTACAGTCTCTATTATCTAACCACAGCTCCCACACCAGCCTCCTCTGGAAATCATGATTTGAAGCTCTATAGAAAACGACTCTGGAGGAGAAGACGCAAGTTCCACTTTCACTCACAATTCTGATTTTACTACAGTTAAACCCTGACACACACACACAGATCAATGCTAGAGAAGCAAAGGCTTGCAGTCTGCTTAATAAAGGCAGTTTCTAAGACGAGCAGCTGTGAGAAATCAATCAGCTGCAGTTAGACTGGATTGAGTTCATACCTGTACTGAACTGTAGTCCACATGAAGCAGACTTCTACAATGTATTCAAGCAGCCTTAAACACAAAGAGCAGCTGTTTAAAGTTTTGGGTGTTTTTGTGGCTGTTTTTGTTTTATAACTAAATGATCTCCAGGTGAGGCATTTGCTTGAAGTGTTGTTATGGGGAGTCAGTGTTTTTACGGTGTAAAAGCGTCCGGCTTTATCTGATTACACTGTCACAGACTAATTTAGATTTTTTACTTTTGTCAGATAGACAGGATATTGCTGCACACATGCAAACCAAGAAAACAGACAGGAGATATTTATATAAGAGGGATTTTCTGTCTTTGTACATCTGATCCTAATGTGTGTCTGAACACGTCGGTAATGTCGTCACGGTCCCGCACTGATCCACAGCAGTTTTTGTGAAGAGCAGCAAGTGCGAGCTGCAGATGGAAAAAGCTACAAGATACAAGATTGTACTAGTAAATGCTGATTTGAAGATTAATAAATTCCAGATGGTTAGTTTAACTAATGTAGCTAACTACCCTAGTAAAAAGGTAATACACTTAAAATGCATTAAGCATAGTTCAAGTCTATTAACTTTTACTGACATTTCGCTTGAGATATAACAATTGTAATGAAACTTTATGTGGAGTACTACTTGTACACAATGCACATTTCTTAATATTAAGCTCAAAATGTGTTTTAATGTCACTATTGATGAGGATTGTATGATCTTTAAATAATATCGTTCTTTAAATGCAAAATATTTAAAATCTACCTAAAGTAAACTTGCAATAGTTCCACTTTAGCACAATCGAATATACTTCAGTATATCTTAAGTTGGACTTCCGCACTACTTCCACACAATTAAAGTGCAATTTGTACAAAATTAGTTGCTCCAATTTGGCAAACTTTGAATATGCCAGCTTACAATTGCAGGGCATTTTTAAGTACTAAGTATTTGTAGACTACTTAGCATGAATAAATGTATTTTAAATTTATTTTAGTACATTTATTTTTCACTAGGGTGATGTTTACAAACGTAAGTTTGAATTATAAAGGAGGATCATGTCATGGTGGACATGAGAAAAGGCTTATCCAAAGCAAATAATGCTATATCCACACACTAAATAACACTAAAGGCCTGAAAAAGGTGTTTGATTTTCCCATTTGCATAAAAAGTCCAGTGCATTTAAAGCCAGTGGTTTTAAGACGGCTCTGTTCGGTACAATGTCATCACACTGCTTTAAAAGCACAGCTATCCGTCTGATTCACATGAGGAATGAGCTCTGTGCAGTGCAGCGATATACTTATACTGGGTCTGAGCTTTGCCTTTCAAATCTAACTCACAAATTCAACATCTTAGACAATTTGTATAAAACAAGTGCTTTATGCTCTTTTGCTAACCATTTATAAATGACAGAACAGTCAATATACATGCACAAAAAACATGCAAATAAAAAAAGTTCTACAGATTGGATTTGTTTTTTTTTTAAATATGCCCTAGATATAAATGATTGCACCTGATGATAATACTTGTTCTTTATCATGTTATGTTTTCGTCTTTGTGATGATGCGACTGTGAAACAGAGACAGGAAGTGACAGGAACGCAAGCCACGACTCACACTTGGGTTTCGCTGTATTATTTATTATCTATGCCACTTTTCAACAATCTCAGTTAGTCAGCATGGCCATTTGAGTCTCAAATAAGAGTTTGCCTTAAAGAGAATAAGCTTCACCATCTGTCATGTAATGATTTTCGTGAAGACTGCACGTGTTCAGTGGCTGATCTAGAAAATAAAAGAGAGTAAATCATGTTAAACGAGCTGCTGGTGCACAAGAACAAGTCTGTGGATATTAGCCACTTCAAACACTCAGTCACCCACTGACTAACACTGAATACCCAGTTATTCTAGAAGAGCACTGTCAGTTAACTGTTAAATTAAAAACCACAACTTGCTGGAAATAAAATCCAGGTTTGCATTTCAGTGAGATTGTTTGTGACTTAAGCAGTCTTTATTGTATTCTCTACATTCTTCACACCAGATCTACCCAGAATGGTCATATTTGTTGTTGTTTTGGTTTAAAGGAATGTTTTTTTTAAATGATTTAATTACTGTAAGTGTCAAGACAGGCTGTGTTTAGCAGGAGCTGGATGAGGCTGGATGGAGGCGCGCTCCAGTGTGTGTGTGTGTGTGTGTGTGTGTGTGTGTGTGTGTGTGCGCTGAGGCTTTACTTACAGTGCTGCACCACATGCTGTAAAGTCCTTCTCACCATAATGAGTGTCATTCATATCAGGCCAGCGAGGGACAGAACTGCCAAGCGCAGACAGCAATTCTCTGCAGTCACAGGTGCATATAATGCGAGCGGGACGCCGTTAATTCAGCCCTGCTCGTGTCAGAGCTGTCAGGGTGTTGTGGAGTGGAGGAGGCCCGGCCCGGCGCCGCAGGAGGTGTCAGGCGCTGTAGGTGCCGGGGTGAAGGATGAGCTGGACGTGTGCTGCTTACGAGGAGGTGGAAACGCTCCATCTGTTTCCTCTCAGAGCTTCTCCTGTGTTTCTCGGTGTCCTTCCTCTACTCTTGCGTTGGGGTCGGTGGTCATCTGTTCGCCGCCGGTCTGTCTTTCTGTCTTGACTCTACGCTTTGTCTTTGTATTTCTCCATATGCTGTCTCTGAGTCTCAGGAGAGCCTGAGCTACATCTCAATTTCCTGTGACATCGGTACGCTTTCGGTACATGATTAGTCACCGTGCACCCCACTTTAAAAAAAATGCTATGAAATCAATTAATGGGAAGTTTAATCATTCTGAAATCATTTTAAAATGTAAAAATGAATTAAGCAGACTGACAGCTTGACCTCAAATCGCATGTGAATAATTGAAGGTTCAAAAAAATCTCATTTTGTTAAAACGTTGGTTAATGAGAGTGAGTGATTTCCGCACCGCTAGCAGCATCAAGTGGGATTTGAAACAAGTTTCTCAAATGCTCTTTCATTGTTGGGAAAGATACTGACGGACCGATCGTATGTCATTTACGTTAAAAGACGTGCGGCTCATTTACTTCTTTTGAAGTGATTTCATTCTGTTCTGTGTGATTGTGGTGCCAAATTATTTCAAAGGCTTACACAGTGTTACGCTTTTAAAACCTTCAAATGAAAAACATTTCTCTAATTGTTTAACCATGACATATGTCTTTTTTTCATGGGACACAAAATCATTTTTTTCAATATGCACTGGCTCAAAAAATGAGCATAAAATGCATTTATAAAAGTCATCCGTTTTGTTGGTGTGCTGTAATGCAGCTCTTCAGAATCCATTTGATTGCTTTTTGTAAAGAACAGACCCACATTCAGGCCTTTATTCTGGACTCGTAAGTCACTGTAATTGTGAAATATGTTACAAATTCAACGCTTACAACAAATGTTTTACATTAGCAACATTAAAAGCTCATTGCTTGTTGAGTGTTTGGAGATAAAATAATTTTTATACTCCCTTTAGAAGTGGTTATGTTTAAATTTATAT
The DNA here is from genome assembly GCA_012976165.1 of Labeo catla. Taxonomy (NCBI): domain Eukaryota; kingdom Metazoa; phylum Chordata; class Actinopteri; order Cypriniformes; family Cyprinidae; genus Labeo; species Labeo catla. The sequence continues at coordinate 147,251 of VONZ01000861.1, forward strand.
GAAGAGATCTAGAATATATCTATAAAATAAGCCAACTGAACACAGGTGAAGCTGTCTGTTGGTTTGGTTGACCTTATTCAGTTAAAAGAAATCAGTTTAATGTGTTTACCTGATTACATGAACAAAACGAATCTCAATTCATGTAATGAATAGTTTTATTTGAGGTGAGTGAGAGTATGAAAAAAATGTATTGTATTGCACTACGTACATTTTAATGAGATTTTGATGAGAGAGCAAATTAGTATTTGACTCAGTACAGAGAATCCAGACTTTAAAGCTTCATGGTTTGCTGTGTTGTGAGCAAACAGAGTAGATTCAAAGACATCATTTAATGCAGGGGTGCTCAACCCTGTTCCTGGAGATCGACCTTCCTGCAGAGTTCAGCTCCAACTCTGATCAAACACACCTGAACCAGCTAATTAGGATCTGAAGGAGCACTTGATCATTACAGACAGGTGTGTTTGATTAGAGTTGGAACTGAACTCTGCAGGAAGGTGGATCTCCAGGAACAGGGTTGGGCACCCCTGGTCTAATGCATTATTATAGGTTTTCCTCCCCATACTCAGAGTCCAGTGTGACTGTAGTCTTGCCCTGATCAGACACAACAGATCACACACTGACATCACATCACGTCACACTGCTCACTCCTCGCACGTGTGCTTTAGCACTGCTATTCACGTCATCCTCCGGCAGTGAGCTGCTAAACTAACTCATATTCTGGAATCAGCCGGCTGATTCACTTTCAGAGGCGTTTGGAAACTATTGACTGGTGTTTGACACGGCTAACGTCATCATGAAGTTTTGCGGCGGATGTGTTGGAGGCAGTGCTGGCTGAGCTGGCAGCGCAATGTTAAATTGTCCTTGAATTGTGAGGTCTGGGTGCGTGTGAAAGGGTGTCTGGCACAGGTGCTGGATCCGGCTCGAAGAAAATCACCTGTCTCCAGAGAAACACCGAACTAATGAGCATGTTGAAGGCTGGTGCCACAAATGTCCACATAATCCAGCTAACAGGAGCCAAAGCCGATGCTCCTGCCTACCGCTGCATATGAATATAAAACCGGCACACGCTCGCCCTGAGACACGAGAGACGATCACAGCACAGCCCATTACCAAAGACAATATATGAGGAAAATGATCTGGTGATTACGAATGCACGTATGTTGTTTTCTAACACACGGCGCAGACGGATGAGGTGCGTGTGTCCTTCACGAGTCCGGCGTGTTTGAGCGCTGCTGGCAGGTTTTAGTGACGGGGTCAGATGCAGGATTGAGTCCGTAAAGCGGCAGGAATCAAGGTGACTCGACTCTCACTTCCTGCCAAACCAGGGTTCAGACTCACACACGCTTACTGCCAGCAACTCTACACGGACAGACGAGCTGGACACGCTCCTGGATTAACATGGCTAGAATGCTAAGAAAACAGAAACAAGAGCCACATCCAAAGTTTTTGGATGTACATTATGTTGACATTGTCGTACATCATGTTGAGTGCCATCACTCATTTGACATTAGAATGATTTCATTCAGTCCGCTGTCGTTTCCTGTGCTTTATTCCATTCATTTAGAGAGATTCTCTCACTCCACCCAAGTCTGAACCTTTAAATGTGTCAAATGAATGAACACTTAGTCATCATTATTTATTTCTTAGACACACTGATCATATGTGAAGTCTTCAGAAACGTAAGTTCGGGAGGAGCCTAATTATTTAGGTCTTTCCATCTTCCTTATGAGCCTAAAAAAGCAGCAGTCATTGCACCATCCCAGCGTCAACTCCACCTCCCCATCTCCTCCTCTTTTTCTGTTGTTCACAGTGGGGGTTTAAAATCAGAGCTCAAGCCCAGCCTTGGGTTCGAGCCTCTAAGTTTGTTTACCATTAACTATCAGGACTGGATGGGCATGTGAACTCGTGAAATGCGAGGTGAATGTCTGGAATGTGAAGTGTCGTGGGGTGATTCCAGCATCTCTATGTGCCCTGCTCACTCTGGAGGTTATCATGTTACCATGACAACACAGCCCCGCATCATCCGCCACATTAGCTGTTCTTAGGACAGAAACGTCTTATTCAGTGGTTTCTTTTCTGGGCCTAACATAGCACAACAGCTTGAATCACAAGGACTGGACATACAGGGTCACATGACTGTGAACAGTAAAATGACTTGCTTGAACTCCGACCGTTGCGTGTAATGGTCTTGTGGCAGGGCGCTTTCCGAAGGGGTTGACTTTGGTTTTGACCCTTCGTGTGGCACCCCGTCCTATAGAGCACGAGCTCTATGTGTGAGGATCAGATCAGTTCATCTGTGACTCACACAGAATAACATCATCCTTCACTGTAAAGCACTGGAAATGCTGCACAGAAGTCATTTGATCTATTTTTATCTAAATGATTGTGACTCTGCATGTGCCTGTTTTGTGTTTAGATGACGTCAAGAAATGGATTGGGGTTGAGAGCTTAAAAATACTAAAATACTAAAAATAACTAACATCATTGTCACCGTACACATATCTGCCTATTATGCTTATATGTCAGCACAGAGAAGAGCTTAGGTTTAGGTGTGGGTCAAAGTAAATACGTCTATATTGTGGATGTTATCAGTACAGTTATGTTACATACGGATATTAGCCAGTGTACAAAAATGTGTTGTTATTGCACAAGTAGATTTTTATGAGGTATTTTCAGGCTGTCACGGCAGATTACGGAGCATCCGTCATAAACTCTGGGGCCGTTGGCTTTGACAAAGATGCAGTGAAATCACACCATGACCAGACAGATATTAATACACTTCTGTCTTTCAAGTCTTTATTTATTTACGTCATGTCAAAAGCATTTAAACTAGATGAACGGCATGACTAATTGTTTCATACTACAACATTTTTGAAGTGAGTCTAAAGCACACGCACACACACATGCAAACAAAAAAATAAATAAATATGTAAAAACTGATGAAGGGTATTTACTGTATGATGTTGTTTTTGTTATCTATAACTACTGTTTTCTTTAACAGTTCTTTGAATTGTTTGAGCAGTTTCTATGATTACAGTGATTTCTACAGTGATTACGGCGGAGATCAAGCATGCTGTTCAGAAATCCATATAGGACAGTACTGCAAACAGAAAAGAAATGAGTCTTTCAGCTGTACTGTATGTTCTTTTAGAAATAGTTTGCTCAGTCAGTTTTCTGTTGTGAACTCTTTGACCAGCAATACAGGTACAGCCAACATGGCAAAAACCTCAAAGCCCATAACCAACACGGTCCAGGAGGACCAAAGCCTGATCAGGTCACCTTAAAAACAGCTTAAAAAAACCCAAAGCTAAGGTCGCTGCAAAAACACATCACACGCCAGTCACTGAAACACAGCTCCACGGACATTACGCTTTCGTTTCAGAGCCTGACCACACTCTCAATGACTCACAGATCATCTATTTGTCATGTATGTCATTATTTGTGACTCTGGAGCACAAAACCAGCCTTAAGTAGCTGGGGTATATTTGTAGCAAAAGCCAACAATACATTGCATGGGTCAAAATGATCGATTTTTCTTTTATGCCAAAAATCATTAGGATTTTAAGTAAAGATCATGTTCCATGAAGATATTTTGTAAATTTCCTACCATACCAAAAATTACTTTTTGATTAGTAATATGCATTGCTAGGAACTTCATTTGGACAACTTTAAAGGCGATTTTGTCAATATTTATATTTTTTGCACCCTCAGATTCCAGATTTTCAAATATTGTTCTATCCTATCAAACCATACATCAATGCAAAATTTATTTATTCAGATATCAGATGATGTATAAATCTCAGTTTCCAAAAATTTACCCTTATGACTGGTTTTGTGGTCCAGGGTCACATTTATGCACTTAGAATATGTCTTTGTATACATATGTAACATACAGAAATATACATGTGACTGACACAAAGATCCACATCAAATCCATGTTGATGATGTTTGAGTTTTCCATAAACCTTCATGACACCATGTCTATACAGCATATATTACTGTAGATTTTGCATGTATAAAACTTTGTAAATAACGCATATTTCCATATTTCCATATGTTAAAACTATGTTGGAAGCACATGGGGCACATGGGGCAATAACTGAAATCCCCTATATACTGTTTTTAATGTATGGGTTTATTTTGTCCTTGCATTTTTACAAATCATTTTAAGATATACAACCCATACACTGTCATAATAAAATCACTGTTTACAATGTTTATATATTTGTCTTTTTGTATGCTGATGTTATGGAAACACTTCCCCATTTTTGTATATTTTGTATTGAATTTTGGATATAAAGGATTAATAATACACTGACCAATATTATAAATGCAACACTTTTGTTTTTACCCCCATTCTTCATGAGCTAAACTCAAAGATCTAAGACTTTTTCTATGTACACAAAAGGCCTATTTCTCTCAAATATTGTTCACAAATCTGTCTAAATCTGTGTTAGTGAGCACTTCTCCTTTGCCGAGATAATCCATCCACCTCACAGGTGTGGCATATCAAGATGCTGATTAGACAGCATGATTATTGCACAGGTGTGCCTTAGGCTGGCACAATAAAAGGCCACTCTAAAATGTGCAGTTTTATCACACAGCACAATGCCACAGATGTTCGCAAGTTTTGAGGAGCGTACAATTGGCATGCTGACTGCAGGAATGTCCACCAGAGCTGTTGCCCGTGAATTGAATGTTCATTTCTCTACCATAAGCCGTCTCCAAAAGGCGTTTCAGAGAATTTGGCAGTACATCCAACCGGCCTCACAACCGCAGACCACGTGTAACCACACCAGCCCAGGACCTCCACATCCAGCATCTTCACCTCCAAGATCGTCTGAGACCAGCCACCCGGACAGCTGCTGCAACAATCGGTTTGCATAACCAAAGAATTTCTGCACAAACTGTCAGAAACCGTCTCAGGGAAGCTCATCTGCATGCTCGTCGCCTTTATCGGGGTCTCGACCTGACTGCAGTTCGTCGTTGCAACCGACTTGAGAGGGCAAATGCTGACATTCGATAGTGTCTGGCACTTTGGAGAGGTGTTCTCTTCACAGATGAATCCCGGTGTTCACTGTACAGGGCAGATGGCAGACAGTGTGTATGGCATCGTGTGGGTGAGCGGTTTGCGGATGTCAACATTGTGGTCAACAACCTGATCAATTCTATGCGAAGGAGATGTGTTGCACTGCGTAAGGCAAATGGTGGTAACACCAGACACTGACTGGTTTTCGGATCCCCCCGGACCCCCCTAATAGAGTAAAATTGCACATTTTAGAGTGGCCTTTTATTGTGGCCAGCCTAAGGCACACCTGTGCAATAATCATGCGGTCTAATCAGCATCTTGATTTTCCACACCTGTGAGGTGGATGGATTATTTCAGCAAAGGAGAAGTGCTCACTAACACAGATTTAGACAGATTTGTGAACAATATTTGAGAGAAATAGGCCTTTTGTGTACATAGAAAAAGTCTTAGATCTTTGAGTTCAGCTCATGAAGAATGGGGGCAAAAACAAAAGTGCTGGGTTTATCATTTTGGTCAGTGTAGATAATACACATAGTAAAATATGTACATATGTTAAAAATATGTTCACGTTTGTATATCTAGAGGATGTATAGTATATGTGTCATAATTATATATTGCCTTATAGGTAACAAAAATATATGGCAATACCACTTTTGATAGCGAGTAATGTCATATTATGGAAATATAAAAGCACATTTGGACATGAGCCTCAGCACTTGTTTACACTCGCTGGCGAGCAGACGCTGCTTAGAGCCGTGCTGGAGAAGACGACCCGCCGCTGCTCCAGGACAATTCACACTGCTCACTTACTGTAAGATCCGCTTCACTGTAACACTGACTACAGCAGAGATACACACGCTGAAACACTTCAGTGCCGTTATTACAAATACCAACACTAACGGATTAGAGTGGAAATGACTGCTGCGCAAAATACAGGCATCACATGAAAATGTACACATCAAACAGTAAACTGCATTTGCAAGGGACTGCAATCTCTGAAATAACTACAAACGTGTTTCTCTTTTTCACGTCTTTCAGCATACTCAGTGAACTTACTCAGTTTAATTGCATTTGCTTTCATATTAAAAATGAAGCAACACAGCTTTACTCATCACAAGAGTGTTTGAATATTCATATGCTAAATGTCACACAGCACACAGTTGTTTCTGCGCGGGACAGATCTTTCTCGCTGGGGTTCTATATGTGTAATATTTCAGTGCTTCAGTGCGTTTCCTGTGGTGTGATTGGCTGTCAGAGGCAAATGTCACACTGATTCATAGAAGGAAGATACAGTGACCAGGAAGCAGCGTCGACTTGACAATGAGCTGTGAGCGAGTTCATTAAGCGCAGCGTACTCTCTCTCTCTCTCTCTCTGCGCTCACCTTCACCTGCGCTCGCGTGTCTCAGCCTGTCATTGTCCAATACAGCCACTTCACCACTTTAATGATCAGCAAATGAATGCAGCGCGGCCTGGCCCTCCGCCATCACACATTCAAAAGGACAAGCTCGTCTAATTCATCACTTAACACTCAAGAGCGGACGAGTGTTTGTCGACACAGAGCAACACACTTACAGTAGCGGGCCAAGATGAGAGGATGGACGTTTACATTTACAGTCGAGAAAACTCAGCTCATTACCAAATTCAATTATTTTCTACAAACCTGACATTTAGAAAGAAAACCTGTGTCTCGTGTTTTGGTCAGTCAGCTGTCTGTATGTGTTTTATTGGCCTGTGTGTTTGTGCTGTGGCACAGAGACGTTTGTCATGTCTTCCTCTTTGTTCACCTCATATGCTCTTTTTCATTTTAACTGCTGCTGCATTTGATTTGTCCTCTTCTCTCTCTATATTTCCCAGAGACGCATCTCTCTCTCTCTGAGTTATAGTGGCTCATGCTGTTCAGTCCCTCTACTGTCCTTTATGAGGAGCTTCACCTCCTCTCTGCTGTGGGTTTCAGAGTTTAAGACTTGCACCAATAAGCGTGACATGGAGTGGGCAAACAGTGCTCACATTTTCTTTAGAAAGCCCAAAACTCATTTCTTAATTTGATGTCTTGGCTTTGCTTTCGAGTTGAATGTTAAACCTTGAGAAACCAGAAGTTTCATGTCAATAGTATTTGCATGGCACTTTTCATATTGTTTCAAAGCAGCTTTACGAAAAGACATTATATTAAGGTCTGTCATATAATACATTAATATCTTCGAGCCTAATAGTTGCATTTAGCAGATTAGAGCTGGAAAATAATATCGCTGTTTTACCTTTTTTGTTAAGGGTGTTTGATCTTCTTTGCACGTTCACTTTGAAATCACTGTGTCTGTTCTTCTGCAGTGATGTAGGATGATTCTGAAATGATTTGTGAAGCTGAGGGAGAAAATACGATTGGAGTTTTTCAACATACACTAACTGTCTTGAGTCAGAATACACAGAGCTCAGACAGAGTAAGACAAGACGAGCGTTTGACATTAAAAAGTATTTCAATTGTATTTTTTAATGAAAATAACCGATCGTTTCGCTAGATAAGACCCTTCTTCCTCAACTGGGATCGTTTACAACCGCATTTGTGATCATTTGAAGCTGCATTTAAACTACATTTTGGAAGTTCAAACTCGGGGCACCATATCAGTCCATTATATGGAGAGAAATCCTGAAATGTTTTCCTCTAAAAACTGAAGAAAGAAAGACATGAACATCTAGGATGACAAGGGTTTTTTTTGTTTTGTTTTGTTTTTTTGCATACTTGTATTTGCAAAACACTTTTGCAGCTATTAAATAGGTAAAATTAGTGGCTAAAATATTTGGCATCAGTGTTTAATTTGAAGATCGATCAACATCACTATCGCTTGTATTCATAGTTATTTCCACACATCTTGATGAGTGAGACGAGCCTGTTACTGACGGGATCAAACACAGGCACACCGATGGAGCCTGAAACAAACGATGACCATCAACGTCTAATATTTATACAACAGATTTTAATAAATGAATCTGACATGTTCTTTCCTTCTCTTATTACATAGAGATGACCTCCGCTTTGGTGATCAGGAATATTACAGACCCGCTCTGTCGTTACTGTAGATTATTCATTCATCTTGAAATCTTGCTGTAATGAGATTGCATGCATGCTTATGTAAGCATGATTTTACTGCTTGATGCATTATTTATTCATTCAATCATAAGTGTTGGATCACGTCACGGTTGTGGATACTGATTTAACCGATCGCTTCAGCGGTCGAATCATGACACTGTAACAGAATATAAGTGAAAATAATTATAAAAGCAAAAATTCATTTGTTATTTCAGATATCGGCATGTGGTTTCAATGAAAGATTCATATCTGAAAACAACATGGGCACTGCATATTATGGAGGACCAGATGGTCTTTAAGTTACCTTTATGAATATGCAGTAGAATATGTGTATAACATATTTAGAATGAAATTTAAGTATTGGCAGGAATAATTAGTGTTTTCTGACTGAAATCTGACTGAAATCCACCCTGACGATCAATTCAGCATTAATGAGTTCACTGCAGCTGTTCTCTTGAACTAAAACTGAACTACATCTCCAGGTATCATCCATATTAAATCTCATCTAGCTACAAAATCCATTACATTTTTAGTAAACTCTTTGCATTTTAACTGCAGTGTCCAGTTGAACACCTGTGCTCGTGTGAGAGCATTTGACCGTGCGATAGCAGCACCTGCGGTGGTTAACACCTATTACAAAATGAATCATATAAAAATAGCTCTAAAATGAGGCTTTGGTCTGCTCTGAAGCGGCGCCTCTAGCAATGACACCAATTGAGCGCACGCTTAAGAGAAGATCACGATCAGCTCCCATTAAACACGATAAAACCAAAGGCAGCGGGACAGTGGTCAAGGGCCGTAACCACAGAGTACACATTAGAGACATAAAGGTTTGATATGTAGCTGCTCAGAGATCGGATGCCGCATACCAATATCAAAATGAAAGAACATGGGATTGACTTTTGATAAAGCGTGAATCTAGTGGATTATTCCAGCAGAGCACAGCGGCACGATCTGAGGTTAAATGTGTCAGGTAAGATAGCATGGTAAGTAGTTAACCATGCAATGTTTGCTTTACAAATACTGACCAAGCAAGTGCTCACCTTTTAAAAATATGCTGTTCACAGAGACTCATAATGTAATTTGCTATTTGCAACTCAGGAATGTGTTGTGGTAAAACCCTTCCACAGAGAGCACGGTAATGCTGTTTAACCAGGTGCTGGGGTTTGGGTTCAAGCCTGGTTTACACTCCATTTGCAGGGTAAGTATCCTCTTTTCTCTCTTTTATCCCCTTATCCTCTGTTCTGTGTGAATGAGATCAGCTCTGGTCATTGTCATGCTTCAACCAATGAACTGGCGTGGTTCCGAGTGGCGTTCAGGTAGTCGTCACACAGGGATGTGCCCCATATCATCAGCTTCTCACACAGCGTCTCAGCGCTGCTCAAGGAATGACGGCTACATTCTGTACTTAGCCATCTCCTTTCTGTAGAAGTTATTTTTTCTCCTCACTATTGCAGTAATGATGGATGTACAAACCCAAAGAGAAACACTTCCAGCTCAATCCAGCAGTTTTCACCATAAATACTGTTCTACAGAGAATAGAGGCTTCAAACCACCAGTGAACAAGCTGAAGACAAACTCTGTAGAGCGGCACAACTTAAAAATGTTGCAAGGAAGCAGAGATGACCAGCTATTTAAATATTTGATGCTTTCACAGTGTAAAACATGTTCCTGCTCTTAACAGAAAAGTATGTAAAAACCTGCATTACAAGTCACTTTACTGTAGAGATGACGAGGAATGACCTTACAGTGGAAGACAGCGAAAGCTGTCGACACAGATTGTGTGATCACAGATGTGTATCAGCGGTTTTATATCAGGTTTGAACGTGGTTTACAGTCAGTGTTCTTTTGGCTGAGGGAAAATATTTTCATGTGGACATCAGTCAGGCCCAGTTTCCACCTGGTATTAAGATGGGTTTCAGTAACACATCTTCTGCGTTTATGGATTTCATTAAAGCAATCCCTTCTTATTTCATGAAGTGTGACGAATGATACTACCGAATGAACAAACCCCGTTAAGTGGCTTATGAGTGAGCAGGAAAAGAAGCAAATGAAAGGCTACGGAGGCCTGGTTTTGGTGTGCTTTCTCTCAACGCGTCCCGTATTGATCAGAGAGAGTATGTCAAACACATACATGTCTACATCTTTGAGAAGTGTAGAGGCCTCAGGTCCAAACACACTCACAGCTGTTCTTATTGGATGTTTCTAAAAGAAAACCAACACACAGGAGACAAACACAGATGAGTGAAAATAAGAAGTGATGTGTGGCCAGGTGTGGTGTCCCATACTCAGAATGTGTGCTCTGCGTTTAACTCGTTCAAGTTCACACACACACAGTAGTGAACACACACCTGGCGCAGCGGGCGCCCATATTGCGAGGATGCAGTTGAGGGTTCGGTGGCTTCCTCAAGGCTCTCACCTCAGTTATGATATCGAAGGTGTAGGAGAGCCCTGGTTATTCACTTCCCCCACCAACAACAAATTCCTGTCAGACCTAAGATTTGAACTCCGACTCTCTAACCATTAGGCCACGATTGCCCCCACAGATTCACCTTGCTTTGTTAATTGAGAACCATCTTCAGAGCTCTGAACCAGTGTGGCAACCGCCTCAAAGTCACAACACTACTGAGCGTTATTTTTCCAGTTAAAAGCTACAAGCTCAGGGTAATAATCAGGGATGTGTTTCCCTAAACCTTCTTAACGCTACATCTTTCGTAAGTCATACCTTAAGCTGTACCTTATTGTTAATACGCGTTTCCTGAAACGTTCTTAGTTGTTTTTGTCTTCTGTAAGTCATACTTTCGCAAGGTTGGTCTGGACCACCATCACTGCTGACAGTTTACAATTATTTACATCTCAGACCATAAGTATATGATTCTGAAGTTGTGATACACCCTATATTCAGGTAGGCTAATGTAAGTGGTTGCATGCATAGAGTAAAACTGACAGTAAACTAATGGTTGTTAGCTTCTTTATTACATTATCCAAAGGTACATCAGCTGGCAAACCATTAAACAGTAAAGGCTTAAGATTTAACAGGAATGATTGCGGTGGGGAGTTTGGTCAGTGGCTGTGCTAAATCAAAGCAACTTTAGTCTCCTGGCTACCATATCAGAAGCTGCAATTCAAAGCCAAATTCACTAGGTTTTAGACCTTAATGGTCTGATTTTGTTAAGACTTGGCAGATCTACCCCCTCAGCCCTGAAATTCAACTGCTGGCGGCTTTCCTCTTTCTCACTTTTTTCCTCTGCCATAGTAGCTGTTGATTATATGTTTTGCATGTTGTAATTTTATTGAGTAGCTCATCCAATAACAGAAAATAGAGGTTTACACCAATAATGTGATGTGGTAAGACTAGTTGTGGAGTAGGCCTAAATGAAGACACTGTGGAGAATATATTTGATAAAATAAATGACCCTTTCAAAGGCATACTGCCAGGTACGCACTAAACATTTGCGCGTGAGGTTTTTCTGTTGAACTTATGTATGTTTTGTTTTTCTTATGGTAAAAGCTGTTAAATTATTAAGCAGTGTCTCATGTAGGATATTTTTTTTCCCTTGTACATTATGTGTTGACCACTGTGAGGTGCTATTTTTCTTTCTTGGTTTTTTATTCACTGACGTGAAAAAAAGCGATAGTAAAATTTTCACACGTGTCCTGTGTCTTTTTTTTTTTTAAGTCAACACTTCTTTTATAAAGAACACAGCTTTCTCACATAACGCAGTGAAGCAGCCCATGCACAGAATGAATAATTGATTCTTGAGCCATCGATATCAACCAATTCAGCACCACCGTCATGGACAGCACCTGCTAAAGTCGCACATAAGAAGGTACATCTTAAGCAACCTGCTAGGGTATAGTTCTGGGAACACAACTAGAAAAGCTACACCTGTTGTTAAGGCATACCTTTAGAGTCTTCGTAGAGCGCTAACAGACAACATTATCGGGAAACGCAGCCCAGGTATAATAGTCTTTGACATGTTTCTCCTTGCCTATAGAGTTAAAAATCCTCTTCACTACTCAAAATGGTTCTTTTCTTTGCAAGCTGACACAACACATATTGAGTCTTCATCCTCTTTAGCAGCAAGGCTTTTCACAGTACATTTGATTTTGGAGGACCAAAAATCATTCTGTAAAAACATTCATTATGCATCATATTCATCTCTGAAGCTTATTGAAGGTTACAATGAAGCTTAAGTGGATTAATATACTGAAGTAGTCAAGACTCTCTCACATCAAGCGCTGCTGGAAAGCAAACAGCAGTGGAACAGGAATGAACATACAGTAGTGAATGGATAGAGGAGATCACTTAAAATGTTAAACGATCCTCTCTGATGCTGGGCCGGCCTAACACTCTGAATAACAATATGATTATGAACTAATGAACTGTTACTATTTACATTTAGACAGATAAATATATTTCATGCAATACCAAATCATATGAGGAAAAAAATCTTGATGAAAAGCACCCCTGTACTATGTGCTCCATTTCAGTTAGCATGCCACCGGAGAAGGTAGCTGACTACACTGACAGTAGATGGTGAGTGGTGAGGCAGCTACTAACAGTCCTGTCTGCTCTTTATGGCAATAACAGGGTTCAAATGAAGCGGCCTGCGGTGAGTCAAAGCAGCTGCGCTGCAGTCCGTGCACATCAAACGGCCAGCGCTCGCACCCCGCATACAGGTGCGTTCACGCGGTACGGGGCCGTAACCCTCGCTGCATTTCCATATTGATTAGTCTTTGATAAGACGGCGGAGCGAGAGTCGTTTCAGGAGACTGTTTCACCCCGGGCGTCCTCAGCCGGCCGGCCTCCATTTACTCCTGTCTGAAGATACATGTCCACTACAAGCTATTCATTCACACTTTAGGAGAATTATAAACAAGCTATCAGACGTAAGTCAGTGATGAAATTGCATATCAGCACAAAGCGTTTGGTGGGCTGCTGTTCTGATATTGACTTTTTGTACCCCTTCAGCTTTCATAGCTGGAATTGCTGTACTGCTTCATAATAGAGCGAGGCACAGCGCTGTAAGCAGGTCAGCCAATTATTACTGCAGCAGATGCTGGGCCTCGCAATGGATTTCACATTAGGAGCCCAAAATCACAGTGCCATTTCAGAGCAAAGCTGTAAAAAAAAAAAAAAAAAAAAAGAAAAGAAAGGAACGTAAAATGCTGTTATAAATCTTCATGCAGTTGATTTTTCATGCAAAAATGTCTCGAGGCATAACATTAAACATTAGGGACGCTCGCTGTAAATGCTAGCGTCTAGTTTGGATTTCTTATCATGTGACGTGGCCTTTCGCAACCCATCTGAGGTGTCTGTGATGCCGTGAGTAATATCTTGATCTCGAGTTAGTGTTTTGTTGAAAAGTTCACTGATGCCCTCTTGCTGTGCACGCATAATGTCTGCTCTTTTCTGACCGGCCCCGTTTTCAGGGCCTGTTTTTCCACGATCCTCGGCCTCATCCATATGCAAGCGTTTAGGATTCGGTACAAAGCCTCGCTCAGGCGCTTACCGTGATGCGCTTTGTAGTGTAACACGAATTAGCATGACAAGCAAGGCGTATCCTGTCCAATTACACCATTACGCTGCACTCAATAACCGATAAATTAATCATTCCAGACAAGCGCGTTATATGCGAAATGACTCGGGGCGACATATGGCTGCCTGCTTACGTAACGTGTAACCTGTGAGCTCCGCACTGTTTCTGCTTCAGACGCGTCTCACGAAGGCAGCAGAGCAAACTAATCCACTGCACTCCTGCATATGAGCGCGTGTGCGATTCGAGCCCTTCAGAATCAACCTTCTCGTCCTGTCCAGCCATGTGTGATATCGCTCTCTCCCTCCATCTCTCCCGCACGCAGCTTCCAGCGCAGCGCCACAAAATTCATCAGGCCGAGCGTATATAACAAAAATCTATGCCGTAAATGTGTGATTGTGACAGCGCTTGACATAAATCGGCGCTGGCAGCTTTTGAATGTGAAAGATATTTATGTGATGGGAGGCGGCCGCAGTGATGAGTCAGTGTCCGCGCACAAACACCTCTGTAATTGCTCATAAATTACAGCGTTTCGTGCTGATAGGTGGCCGTGACTTCGATGAGTTTCATCTTTCTATCAACGTGAAATATTGGAGAGCAGTGAGCTTGCGGCGAGTGTCATGTGAGAGGGAAATGGCTTTGTTGCATTTGCAGATGGCCATGCAGACCCTTATGTTTCAGACATTGTTTCTCTCTAATGGCTGTCTTTATAAAAGCATGTAGCTGCTGATTATTTTACCCTTACCCTTATTATTTTTACTCATATAATAGTGATTCCAACCAACCCCCAATCTTAATTATGAAGTCTGGCACATAACCTGATTGAATGATACGTGAATATGACACTTGATTTCATGAAGACGTGTGCTAGTACATGTCTAAACAAGCCTGCTGGATGAGAATATCTCAGTACAAGTCAAGGAGGGAACTTTGTTGGAGATCTTGGGCCTTGCTGACTTTCAGATGGACTTACAGACTTACAGTGATAATAATGGATGATTTTTCTCTCTCCGCAGTGGACGGCTGTATAGACTGGTCGGTGGACCTGAAGACATACCGCGTGTTGGCCGGAGAGCCGCTGAGGGTGAAATGCGCTCTCTTCTACAGCTACATACGCACCAACTACAGCGTGGCCCAGAACGCCAAGCTGCGGCTCATCTGGTACAGGAACAAGGGCGACTCCGAGGAGCCAATCATCTTCTCGGGTCACCGGCTGAGTAAGGAGGGAGACTCCATTTGGTTCCGCTCGGCAGAGATGGAGGACAATGGATTTTACACTTGCGTGCTCAGGTGGGCCATTAGCAATACCAACTCAAATCAAGTGTGCACTGAAAAACAGCCCAAAGATATCTGCAATCTAACACTGCACTGGATCATAGCTGATGCGACCCACAGTTACCTTGTTTACTTATTAGGGTAAGATAAGCCACACACGCAACATGTCATCTGAATATCCACATCTGTGAAATTCAGTCAGTCGAAACAGCTTAGAGGTAAATTGCTTGTCTCTGGAAAATAGTGATCTATGATGTTGTATTTTGCTCATTATCAAAGTTTTTTGTATCTGTTTATTAATGAGGGATTTGTGGATCAATGTGAATGTTTTTGAATTTTAGGATATTGTTTTTATTTTGAAGTGAAAAGATAAAATTAGACCCTTGGGGTAAGATGGGCTACTAGTGTTAAGGGGGTCATCAGATGCCCACTTTCCACAAGTTGATATGATTTGTTAGGGTCTATAATATACTTTGGTTAAACTTTCTCAGTAGTAGTGTAAAAAACCCCTTTTTACCTTGTCAAAATCAGCCCTGTTTAGAGCAAGCTGTTTTGTTGCATATTCCTTTAAATGCTAATGAGCTCTGCTCACCCCGCCCCTCTCCACTGTGGGGTGAAGAGCCATAATGTTTACTTTAGCCACATTTAACCATGTTAAGTCACGAAACTTGCTAACTAGCGCATTATTAGGATTGCGATTTGCAAACATGCATAAAAAACCCTTATACTCACTTCAGCTGCATCACGATAGATTCGTGCAAACACAGACGCATTTATGTAGATCGGGGATCAGCACATTCCCTTCAAAAACAAAAATAGTGTTAATCCTCTGCATCTTCAGCAGCTCAGATGTTGGGAGAAAATGATGACTTTTATGATCATTATTACATCCAACAACAGGACACTCAGTCACTCAGTTGGAGACATTCTTGTCTTCCCCTGCACCGGAGTCTGTTCTCAGCTCACTCCGCTTATTCTAAGTTAAGACGGTCAATCAATCAACTATCGTGGGAACGGCCTTGGTCTGTGTGACGTCACACCAACAAGAGGCTGAGAATGGCCTGATTTGAAAAAGGGGATATGACTTATAAAGATTTAAAAATACCACTGGGTGGATTTTTAATCGCAATAGGGTGGTTGTGTACTGCCAACACACATTTATGTTCAAACAACATGTAAAAGTGAGTTTTGCATCTGATGACCGTAATGTGTGTGTATATATATATATATATATATATATCTGCATCTGACGTCTGATATCTTTCTTTAAAATGAGCAATTCTTTCTGGCTACTATGTATAGGTTTTATTGTAAGTACTGGCACTTCTTTAGCGCATTTAGTGCATTTGGAGTGAAAGTACTTGATGAACATATAATATGTGTGGAGAGCATTCACTCAGTAGATGTACATTTCAGACATTACAACCTGTAGGCAAATTAAGCAAATAATTTATTGGATTTTTCATATTTAAATTAATAGTTTTTATTATGACATGCCTTTAATTAAAAAAATGCGGAATTAATATGTAAATATTCAGATGCCTGTAAGTCATAGAATACATTTAGTTTTCTCTTGTACTGGGATTGACACAGTGAGCACCAGAGACAGTGCGCTGTCAATTTACCATGGAGATAAGGTGTGTTGGATGATTTATTTTACATTGTTACAGAGATACAGACTTTTGTGTAAACTAGGCCACAGCCACAACTATTAAGAGTCTTGTAGAAGTCCAAAATGAAGCAGAAAATCACTTTTGACCTCTGGCCTACAACTCATTCCATGCATTGATTTTTTGTTCAAATTTCACTAAATTCAAAGACAAGTTTGCAATACTGTTCACGAATACATTGACATCATCAGAATTACAGGCGTGTGTGTCAAGAATATGCATGCACGTCATGGGTTTTTTCTCTACAGAGATCAGTCCATATCACCGTTTGATTTAAGTGTAATGACCTACTTTTGATGAATTAGTCCAAACTTTGATAAATTCAATGACATTCTGCGTTAAACTGTAAATTCCGTTTTTATGACTAGATTCTGCATTGCGGAAATCATAGGGCCCTATACACACACACCGCTGCTGGCAGGAGCCAAATGTCTCCATCAGGTTCAGTCCTGTTACAGCGTCTTGGGCCTGTTGAAGAAGAAAAAAGCAATTTGTACTGGCTTTAGCAGGGTCGCTGACTAGAGAAGAGCTCAATGTGTTGAATAGTGCAGTTTTATTATTTTTCAGCTGTCAAAGAGAATCATGTTCAATTGTGCGTTTACTCAGGCGGTTGTGTCCATATACAGTAGCTTAAACTGTTTTGACTGTATGGTGAGAGTGACACCGTTGTTTGACAGCAGAAACGGCATAATCTTGAGTTTCTTCAGACCGACGTCACTGAATAAACCGTTGTCATGAGCATTTCCTCACCGCTGTGCTCAGGAACGTCAGAAGCAGCGCTGAATGCAGTCGTGTCGTGGGTGAAGCTCCTCTGATGGCTTCTTCTTGTGCTTCTGAAGTTAATACAATTTGGTTTCAATTTGATTCTAGCTCTGGGGTTTAATCTGACTCAAGTTTCAGATGATTATGCCATTTAAACTGAGGTTTTGCTTCTGTTTTTAATTTATACGTGATTTGATTATACAAGGTTTTCCCATACTTTTCAATTATTTGTTAATTAGGGAGCTGATGTCATGCTGGATCTGACGGACGCAAAATCGTTTGTAGGGTTTACTAATACCATTAAGTTTGTCTGCTCTCCGCTTGCTCATAACAACACTTTCTTCAGACTGGAATAAACTAAACCGCTTTTGATACCTAAACCGATCTGAAAACACTAGGCGTCGCACACCCGCCAACTTCATTACTGGCTTTAGAAAAAAACAGGCCATCAGTGTTGGAGAAACTACTAAAAGAAGCTCTACAAGCTACACACAATTTAAAGAAGACAAGTGAACATTGTGAAGAGTTGTCAGGTGTTGTAATGTTTTTACCTGCAGTACAGAGCTGCTCTCAAGCTGCACATTCGGAAAGATCGTCTTCATTGCTCGTAAACAGCAGCGTACGGTATATTCCAAGGTTGTTTTCAGTGGATTGTGGGTAAATACTGCACTTCATCCTGTGCTCGTTCTGTTCTCTGCCGTGCATTATCCTGGTACTGTTATCGTGGAAAAGCACGGTTTTACTGTTTTTTTACTGTCAGTGCTTCAGTGAGAGAATAAGTTGTTCAGTCTCAAATCATTTTGCTTAGTGTCTGATGAATTCACTGAAAGAACTGATGGACAGAGTTCATACGCTAAACAAACACACTGCTGACGGTGTCACTGCACTGCTACTTAGTTGAAACACTGCACTATTATTAAAGCAGCGTCGGTCGCTGTTCTTCTGTGCTAAATTCCTCCCTGTTCTAGTCTGTGCTATTCTAGACGATGTGCTTCTCGTGTTATCGCGTCCTTAAATTGAATCACTTGTTGAATTCCTCATTTGGATTTAGGATTTTGGATGGAAAGATTGCTTGTACTTTTGCTATTAGTTATAACTGCTATTAGATGCATGACAAATGAAATCTGATCAAAATATCAAAGATGTTTGGTCTCCTCTGGCAGGGTGGATTCATGGTCTGGGCCCATCCTACTCTGCATGGTTTCTTGTGAAATCTGTCAACTCTGACTTCACAAAATCTGCAGATGAGCTCTGCCTTTCAGCAACTAGCCTCCGCTCAGACTGTGAATGAGGGCAGAAGCGGTGTAGTGTTTTTAGTCATGTTAATAACACTTGCAGATTCACTGATGGACAGTAATCCTCTGCTTCATGATCTCTGCTAACGAGCTTGTAGATTTGTTGTTGCTGACTTCAGTCTAATCAGAAAAATGACAGGAATATATGCATGATGTGCACTTTACACTGCATACTTCTTTCAAAAACATTAGACAGTGTGTCATTCCTAACTCCCAAAACCTCTCCAATGTTGAAGACAGTACTTGAAATGAGAAGCTGGAGATGCAGGAATATAAAACAGCTCTAATTCACACCCGAGTACCTACGCTTTTGCAAAAGCAAAGCAGAAGGAAGACCTTGAGGAAACCCACGGCTCAGAAAAGATTTAGGTCTCACGTTGCGGCTGAAGGGCAATTGGTGTAAAACATCTGAACAGAGGCAGCTGTGACTGAAAGCACAGGATCTATTTCCTCCGAGGTCCAATTGCTGCAGGATGGTTAATTCGGTGTTGCTATTTCGGGCCCTGCAAACAAGTCTGGCAGTGAATAAAACACACAGTGACAAACCACACAGTCTCAGTCTTAGACCCACACAACTAAACATGAGCTGCTATTATCTAACATACAGCATCTGGACGTTATCAAAGACATCACTGGGTAAAAATTATTTCAGAACACAGTTGCACTTGCTGAAACACACCCAGCTCTTCCTGAGAGACAACAGTGTTAAATTATTTCAAATTAGTTCATGCATTAGGTACACACAAACTAACAATCAACAATTTTTCACAGCATTTGGTAGGACTTTAGGCTACTGTCCCAACATGAATGAACAGCCACACAGGAACAAATGAGTATCACAATATAAATATTTTAACAACAACTCTTAAATAACAAGAAACATTGATTGATTGGTCATTAATTACACTCAGCACTCAATAGGGTGTTTCCGTGTCAACTCAACCAGAGGTCCCCGGCTTAAATTTTTGATTTTGCTATTTTTTTTTTTGAAGAAAGACAGACATGTATAGTGATGAAAGCTAAAATATTAAGTGTCATGGATGAATATTTACAGAGTAATCCACTATTTTGTAGAGGGTGGTCAAAATGGCACCTTAGATTCAGTGTCAAGTTACAGGAGGGTAAAAATGATTTCAGAAAGATGGCAGCATCATAATGTTATTTTTACACAGAGATTAAAATCTGTTGACGTTATCAATCTTTGTTGCATTGTGTGCCAATGGTGACCATTCAAAAATGGGGAAACAGCAAGTTTTTCTCCAAAGTATGCATGCCTGTAACTCAAGAAGTATTAAAGATATCTTAATGCCCTTTTAGATATTGGGTCTCGCCAAACTTTCTTTTTGGCATCTTCATTTTTAATGGCCCATGAGATTCGGTTCCAGAGATATTGGAATTTCAATATGGCTCCAGGAGTAAATCATTAAAATGTACACATTTTCAGTGGTCAAAAACCAATTGTGTATTAGTTTGCAAAAATATGAAACTTCTTTTCTTCGAAAGAGGAATGTCTGAAGAACAAATAATCTTGAAACAGGAGACAACTGCATTGAACATAGAGTGCCATAAATGTTCTTTTTCCAAGGTTTGCGTGCCTGTAACACAAGAAGAAAGATATCGTGAAATGATTTTAGATTCTATTAGTTAATAAACTTCTATTAGTTCTATTAGTTAATAAATCTTCATTTTCAAGGCCCTACATCATTCAGTCCCAGAGATACGGGGATCTCAGTGAGGCTCCATGTCCATGATGGTTGAATGTTACCCATTTTCAGTGGTCGAAAACCAAATGTTGGTCACTTTGTATGCAGCCGATGCTTTAAAGAACAATATCTGAAGAAGAAATGATGTTGAAATTAGAATTGTATCTTGTTTCGCTCTATCAAAACTATTGCATAGAACATACCTGTCTTTAGTGCTAAAAATGCACTAGAAATGCTCAATTAGAGGCACATTACCTTGCTTTCTGTAGTCTATTCATAAGACTGTATAATTGAATCAGTTTCAGGTATATTTGGAAGAAGGGATTTTGTATTGTAACATGTTTAAAACAAATTCCACACCTCATAGGGAAGAGTGGCTGCTTTTGCCACACATTGCATTCACATCAGTAAACCAAGAGTTGCCTCACCTGGATTAATTACTGTATAAGAATTTCTTTTTCTTTTTTACTGTTATAAAATATGAACCATAGTCATAGATCAAGAAATATCAAGTGCCAAAGGGCACATTTGGCAATAACCCCAGTACTACTTCAAACATTTAACATCTCTCACACTTGAAATAATTAACACTGGGTAATTCTAAACCCTAGGAAACTCTAGGTGTCACACTGTACAGTCCTGATCCCTGGGTTACTGTTATTATATTCATATTTGCATTGTAAACAGTAAAGACGAGATAAACACAAAACAACATTTGGTTTTTGACCATTGAAAATGGGTAGGATACTAAATTTGGAGCTGCACTGAGATCTCAATATCTCTGGGATTAAACCTTGAAAAGTGCTGTTTCCCCTTTTTTTAAATGGTCACCATTGGCACATAATGCAACAAAGATTGATAAAGTCAGCAGACTAATACTGCTTTACTAATAGAACCACCAATCTTTTTGTAAAAATAAGATAATGATGTTGCCATCTTTCTAAAGTCATTTATACCCCCTTGCAACTTGACTAAATTTCAAGTGAAAATTGCCATTTTGGCCTCCCTCTACAAAACAGTGGATTACTCAGTAAATATTCATCCATGACATTTAATATTTTGGCTTTCATCACTATACATGTGAAATTTTCTTAAGAAGAAAAAAAAAAAAAATTGGAAGTTTTTGAAATTTAGTTGATTTGACATGGAATGACTCACTAGTTTCTAGATCTGAAAGAGATATGAAAAAACAAACAAACAAAACCAACCAAAACAAAAACTTGTTTAATTAGCCAACAGTGAACTACTGTATTCAAATAAGTGTCGTTATTTACTAATTAATCAGAGTTTGTTAGTTAATGGTAGTTATTAATTGATCAATCAATTGACTGATAAAGTAATACATTTGTGAATTTTATTTGTTTACATGTTTGAAAATTGCTACTTTGTCATTAGGACAGCACAAATTCCCAGGTGTTGAGACACATTTATGCATCATGGTAGACAATGGTTTCACTGTGATATGTAATGCATTTTCCGGTTTTATGGTTTCTGCCTTATTTGCAAATTGACATTGACTAACAAGCTGAAAAATATTTTAAACCTACATGTTGTTTCAGGTAATCTTCTGAAATCTTTTCATTTGCATAATGAATGTAGCTTGGCTAGTATCTGAACATGCCTGCCTCCCTGCTATATATTTGCCAAAAGCAGTAGGTTAGGATGAATGAATATGAATGAAGCAGCTGTACTAATGAAACAGAGTAAAACAATACATGGGCCCACATGCATGAAACCCTTTACATGAAACCCTCAGTCATAATGAAAAGTGTATTATTAAAGGGTTAATTATTGCGCCTTACAATACATTTTTTATTAGCTTGTTAGACGCAAATATTGATTTTAGTTGAAACCGTTTAAAAATTGTACCCATTTTAATCTTATAATCCATTACAGTGTACGAAACGATTGTTCTAGCAATAAGATCAACATCTTCCACAATATTACCGTTTAGGCTAACGTGATGTATTATCATGTTGTACTTTATTCGTCATATTGGGGCACCTCAGCTTTTCACCTTTCTGCTGATCCACTGATGTGTGGTGACAGATTTGGCCGTCCCTCAAAGAAAGGTGCCACAGCTGGAATCAGGAGCCGTGTGTGAACAGTGACGTCTTCGCTCGACCGCTTGTGATTGATTCAGCAAAATGCATCTTAAACAGTTCTTCATCAAACACAGTACATACTCTGGCTGTAGTACACAGTGGCAGTGTTTGAATAAGCAATTCGGTCTAATTAAATCAAGCCAATTAAGAGGATAATTAGAGACAGCTGGTTAAACTCAGCCAGGCCTGATTGCCAGCCTTGTTCTTTATTCAGTGCTCCTCAAGTTTTTTAAAGTCCTTTCCTTGAATCCCTTCTTTGAGTGTTAACAAGGCCTCTTAGGATAAACGGATGAAACTGGAGGACAGAGGAGCTGAAATGAAATGAAATGAATGTCATATACTTGATGAGAGCAGTGTTGCGCTCAGAAGCATTTACAATTGAAATATGAAGTCAGGGCAGGACGTATTGAATGGACCATCCTTTATTTCCATTTTCTTTCTTTCTCTTCGCCTCTAGGTGACATTGTGATTTTCTTCAGAATACAAATGTGATCAAGTACACTTGCATATAGATGATCTTAAGGGCAGGATTGTTTCTAGGCGTACTGTATGTGAACCAGGCAGTTGGTTAGGGCGCCACCAGCTGGAGGGAGCGACAATGAACACCTCAACGCCCACGCTAACATCATGATACTGCATTTTAGAAATAATTCACTGTGAAAACAGCTACATATTAGCATAAGGAGCATTTGTTAAAATGTTCTCAGAAACAGCATTTAGAAATCCTAATATTTAGTGAAGCAGACTGAAATTATATTTTTGTCCAAGTTTAAATCAGGCTTTGTTTCATTCACAGAATAATAAGGCAATACTGTATATACGTTGACCTCTAATAGTGATTTCGCTCAGGGCACCGACTGTGCAGAAATGGCCCTGCTTAAAGCTAATAGATACAGATGGTGTATTCTTGCTCTTCTGTGGTTCCTGGCCTCCCTACAGTACATTTACAGTAGATCATAGGGCTTTCTCGTCCTGTTTGGTGACATAACTCCATGACGGGTGGCCTAATCCACCTGAGGGTCTGTAGCTGGAGTGAGACTATATCGGTGACATCATTTGGACAGAGGACTGGATATGTTGGTGCTCTGTATGTGAAGGGAAAAAAGCGACTCATTAAATCCCTGTGTGTTCTACATATTAAAGATGTATGCAAAAATTGTCACTTGCTTAGTCATATGTAGAGTTTGTTGTACTCATGTTTTGGGATCTGTTTAATTCTGTTTTCTTGTTCTGTTTTAGTCATTGGTTTCTGCAGTTTGACAATTGGTTTGGTTTCCCTTTGTTCTGTTTTCATGATTACACACTGTTTGGCTGATTCTGATCAGGTGTTCATCATTTGGTTTGTCCTGCTGTCTCACGCTACTTATAGCTTGAGTTTGTGCCTTTGATTCGGTCAGTTCTCAAGTGTTTTAGTTTCTGACTTTGTTGATGTATTTCCATGTGGATTCATTAAAGAGTTTGTGAGTGCTATTCATCTTCTGCTTCTTCGTGAGAGTTTTCTATGCATTTATAAAGTAATAATTATAAACAATTTGAGAACCATTTGTAAAAAAAACTTAAATTGATTCTAAAATGATTTGTGGTTCATCAAGTAATAGTGGATATAGTAATATATTTGGCTTCGTATAATGATTTATCTACACTGACCAAAATTATAAACACTTTTGTTTTTTTGCCCCCATTTTTCATGAGCTAAACTCAGAGATCTAAGATTTTTCTATGTACACAAAAAAACCTATTTCACAAATCTGTCTAAATCTGTGTTAGTGAGCACTTCTCCTTTGCCATCCACCTCACAGGTGTGACATATCAAGATGCTGCACATTTTATTGTGTCCAGCCTAAGGCACACCTGTGCAATAATCATGCTGTCTAATCAGCATCTTGATATGTCACACCTGTGAAGTGGATGGATTATTTCAGCAAAGGAGAAGTGCTCACTAACACAGATTTAAGACGGGCTCACACTACAGGATTTTTAGCCTGATTTTGCCCTGATTTTCCCCTCCTGAGAATCGGAGCAAAAATCTTGTTGAGCACCTCGTTCTGTCCCGATGTTCGGCACGGATTATCTGGTAATGTGAGACGTTCACAGATCAAATCTTGCACCTCCTAAACTGCTCTCACACAAATCGTGGCCGCCCCGATCATATCAAACATGTTTGATATTCAGGATTTTAAATCGGGATGATCACGGCTATAATTACCTCAGCCGCAAAACAGCTGCTGTACGGTCCATTGGATAGTGGAGATGGAGGAAACTCTTTCTTATGTTTTTGTAGTAACACTGTCTGTATAATATGTTAAAAATATACCACAACCGCATGGAGCAAGGAAAGCTCTGGAGTGAAATCGTCTCAGTTTTCAACATAGTGAGTGCATAAAGCTGCTAGCACGCTAATTAACATTTGTAAACATTAGTTGCTGAAATGACGATGTGTTGCGTAAGATCACGTAAAGGCGATCCCTCTGTCATGATAATCTTAATAATATCTTGTAGTGTGTGATGCGACACAATTTTCAAATCTTGTAGTGTGTGCATGTTTAAGATTTCAGGGAAGATAATTCTCCTTATGTGTGCGCTGCAACCACATTTCATAATCGGTCAGGATTTTAAAAATCCTGTAGTGTGAGCCCGGCTTAACACAGATTTAGACAGATGTTTGAACAATATTTGAGAGAAATAGGCCTTGTGTGTACATAGAAAAAGATAAAAATGAAAAATGGGGGCAAAAACAAAAGTGTTGCGTTTATAATTTTGGTCAGTGTAGTTACCTGTAGAAGGGCTAGCAGTAGTAGAGGTTAGGATAAAGGCAATTAATGGCACTTTGTTTGTTTGATCACATGAATAGGTAAGCAAGAAATAAAATAGAGAAGAAAGAAGAAATCAGGATAAAAAAAGGGGTAGGAATGTTGTATTAAATCGCTGATTGTGAATAACAAGAAATGAGTTGGTTAGTCATTGCAGCTGGTGGCACTTGTGTTCAAATTATGCCGTTGTGTTCATCAGTCAAGCAGTGGCTACAATCAAGGCACATCGCTGACATTTAAATTTCCATGACACAACGTCAAAAGAAACATGAGCTTTACCCCTGGATATGTCGAATGGGCGACACTGACAGCCATATTGATCAGAAATGACTTTAATGTTCTTACGTACTGAAAGGAAATGATCGGCCAGCGTAATTGAGCTATTTAAGACGAGAAGGGTAAGAGTGGCACAAATGTCACTCTCTCATCTCTTCACTTAAATGATGCACACGGTACTTTTAGCCCTGATATCTCTTGTTAATTTGCCTACAGGGACAAAGGATGAAAATGACTCGCATAGCTAAAAGTGACACATTTATTAAAGTAGTTTAATGAAGTGATTAGTTAATTAAGCCAGTGAACTCTTGTATATTCTTAGACCCTCAGATGCAATGATAGATTGACAGAATGACAGATTGGTGTTAATGCCCATTAATAGAGTACATGATCATAGAAACCTACATCTCTTTTCCAAAGGTTTATGGGTAGTTGACATGAAACGCACGTGCTATGATTCTTCATCTCATGCCTTGCTGTTCTACTACCATTAAACTTCAACCTTGTATACATTTAAACACATTTAAAATCCTCATGTTATTGTTTGTCTGCTGTACCTGTTTTACAGTCTCGATAAATGGGATTAACAATGATATGTTCAAATGTCTCTATACTGCAGGAAGCAGGTAATGTGGTGTTTCTAAACTCATTGTATACAATTGAAACTGTACTGCTATATGAGAGGAACTAAATTTTCATGAAATTACTCGTAGCCAGGAATCATTCAACACCTGATGAGCCCTCTTTGATGGGCCACGAAATGTAAAATTGAAAATCATGTATGAATGAATTTGGCAAGTCAAATGATGATGACCTGAACTATATGCATTG
This sequence comes from Labeo catla, assembly GCA_012976165.1. Taxonomy (NCBI): domain Eukaryota; kingdom Metazoa; phylum Chordata; class Actinopteri; order Cypriniformes; family Cyprinidae; genus Labeo; species Labeo catla. The sequence goes on from VONZ01000861.1 coordinate 173,630, forward strand.
CTAGAATCTATTTAGAGAAGCTTGATATTCCTTTCTTTTCATCTCAGCCCCTCTTAAAAACTACAATTAACTGTGTGCTGTCAGCTCTCTATAAATCTGTGATCTCTCTACAGCGACTGGAAGATATCTGAGGTTATTGTTCTCTGAAACCTTCCCTTACCAGCAGTTCAACACATCAAGGGTCCATATCCCACAAAATTTATTAAAAAAAAAAAAAAAAGTGCAGATTGGAGTGGAAAGTCGCGAATGGTCAAAAAATGTGTTGTTGTTGTTGTTGTTGTTGTTGTTGTTGTTTTTCTTAAATACTGCTGCAAATACCACAGACTACCACAGACCTTAGTAAATCATGCTTTGTGTTTCTTTTTAATACTTTCCTCCCTTAAATATTGGAATTGAAAACTTCTACAAATGCACGTGCAATAAGATCAGATCTGTTCATTGCTAATTTATCACTACATATCTGTAGTAAATTCTGACAGCAGTTGTTTTAACAGCAAACATAAGTTTGCACTGGCGCAAGCTGTTAGTAAATCTGGCCCTGAATATCAACCTGTTATTCTATTCTTCTTGTTACACTGGGCGGTAATATTTGTCCTGGAGCACTTCATACATACACATACATGCATACAGTCCAGTCCAAATTCTTCTTGTTTTCACTGAAAGAGAAAAAAACAACCTAATATCAAATGTACAGTGGCACCCGACTGTGACTGCCTTTTTCTTGGTTCAGCAGCACCCAAGCACCAAAGATAAACTTGCAGCCACGGTCAGAGACAATAACTTCTGGAGGATCATTAAACCAGAACTCATTGTAGAAAAGGGCCTCCGTATTCTTCAAATACAAAGGTTATTTGCGAAAAGGAATGAGACCTTGAGCTTTGGAGAAGTGACAATTCAGCAAAATGGTGGTATTCCTTTGTGAAGGTGAGAAGTCAACACCAAAATATGAGCAGTGGTGTGAGGAATGGGCAGAGAATGGAGAAGACCAGCAGACAGTAGTTCTATGCAAATCTATGGTGACGTCAGCTGTGAAGGATATGATTTGTTCGCAATCATCCCCTCATGTCACTCTGTGGACGGAGGTGCCTCTATCTGTGCTTGTTGGATTGCATCCAGTAGGTCTGAAGAGACTACAGTGATTACCAGAGAAGATGCTAGGATAGCATGCAGTGTCTCCCTTATTTGGTCCCGGGTGTGAACTTTGCATAAGGCGTAGGTTCTCACATTTTTAGACCATGGGCAATACGTGGCAGAATAAGGCCAGCCAGGCTTGTTTTGAGTTGAGTTGTTTTGCCCCCCCTGGGTGTTTTCAAGGGTTCTGTGATTGACAAACAGAGATCCCTCAGACTAGTGTGTCCATTTTTTTGAATGATATTTTCATGGCCAACAGCATGCAGTTCTCCAGATTGTATTTCTATTTAAATGGGCTCAGTTTCCTAAAAAGAGAAGCACAGAAAATAAATTTAGCAGGACAGCAGTGACCCAAATCTGCCCCATCTCCAGAACCAGAAGTGCCAAACTCCACAATGAGGGATTTGGAGTGGGATTTGGATTTTTCAGGAAGGGGCAGTGGCCAAGACCAAATGGCACGATAAAGCATTCATAGCAACCAGAGCTTGTTAAAAAAACGACCCCTGGCACATGAATGAGCTTCTTTGACCTCTGAAGTCAAAGTCTTTCTTCTCTGCCACTGCGGGCGAAGTTGTTAATTGAATAAACCCCTGTTGTAAAACCTCTTCCACATACTATAGCTTAGCCTTGGTAGATGCAGCTTATGGGAGGATGAGTGTCTGGCAGCAAGTCAATGGCAATGGCAACTCACCAGGCGGTATATGAACTAAAGTGAAATGAAGCAGCAGTGTATTGGAGACAATCTATTCATACAGGAAAGGTGTCAGGAGAATCTTGACTTCATGATATCTCCCCCTCAATGATCATGAAGCACCGGCCAGGAAAATCCCTGGTGACAAACAGCTGAATTTTTTCTTGATGCACCACCCCCATTTGGATGAGAGTTGGACTACAATGTAAACCCATTACAAAAATAAATAAATAAATAATAATAATAAAACTAAAGCCCTTTGCTTGGAACTAAAGCCTTGCATGGGATTGTTTTCTTAATCCCACTCCTGTCTAATTTTTGACCATTACTGCTCGCTCCTGTGATTTCTGTGTCCACTCCTGCCCACTCCCGTAAACACTGTAATATTGTATATCATTTTTGTGCATCAATATGTAGGGTAGGCTTACTGAAATTGCTTTTGAATGAGCGCTCATTGATGACTTTCACTGTCGGTTTGGTGATGACGTACTCTGTGTAAAGAAGCACATCTTACAAGATCAGATATTTGTCAATGAGCTCAGGATCTGTTGAGTAGCAAATCCTCCAGCATGGTTTTGTCAGTCATCTCTCCTTACTCTTCACCCTTGATCAGTCAAATCCTGCAGCTTTTGCTGGATGCAGGGTTGTCAGGTCTGTGGTTTTTCCAGATACGGCAGGGATAGGCAACGTCAGTCCTGGAGTGCCGATGTCCTGCAGAGTTTAGTTCCAACTCTAATCAAACACACCTGAACAAGCTAATCAAGGTCTTCAGAAGTACTAGGGCTACAGGCAGGTGAGGTTTTTTTCAGGGTTGGAGCTTAACTCTGCAGGACATTGGCACTCCAGAACGGACGTTGCCTATTTCCTGTTAAACACTGTAAAGCTGCTTTGACACAAATTATATTGTATAAAGCACTATAGGCAAACTCAAACTTTTATTTTGTATGCGAAAAGCCCTACTTAAAATGTAACTTAAAATCTAAAAAAAAAAAAAAAAGACAACAAATTAATTATTATGGAGCAGGTCTTGAATCATCCCTCAAAATGACAGGCTGTCCTTAAAGACAAATATATGTATGCACATATTATACAGCACAGTTTGCTAAGGTCACTCACATGTATTAATCACATTTCTGAACTTCCCCACAATTCGGTGTGACTTGTTTAGGCTTTGGAGATGTTGACATGCCTTTACATTTAGAATTATATTTATTTATAAAATGATAAGAATTCAAAAGAGATTCAGTCTTACAACCTTGTAACTCTAGAGTACTTCATTTGTCTGAGTTCCACTCTGACGCAGATGTGAGCCCATGTGCAAGTACGTGAAGTACGTCCGAGTATCTGTTGACAGGCTTGTGTGTGTATGAGATCATACTCAGGTCAGGGACTGAGATCCCCAAGACTGAAATCATTCAATCACCCATAACGTGGATGGCATAAAAACACTGTGTGCTGTGTCAAAAATATAGGTCCATCAGTGTTGTCTGTATGGGATTCTTGAGTTCAGGACCAAAACTTATAGGTTTGGAGATCCCTGCTGGTTAGGTATGTTGGCTGCTGGTTTGAGCTGGTTTAAGCTGGTCATGTGCTGGTCATGAGCAGGAGCTAGTTGCTTAGGACCAGCCTAGGTCCAGCACATGACTAGTTAAGGACCAGATCAAACCAGCAGCCAGGCTTCAAAATATACCTAACCAGCATATGCTGGATTTTTCAACAGGGATATGTTCTATAAAGAACTAGAGAATCAGAAGTTATTAATGGAGATTTTAAAGGTTATTCTCTGACAGGCTGTCCAGTCCTGCTCCAGCACACTGTCCTGCCGAGTTCAGCTCCAATCCTAATGAACACAGCTGAAGCAGCTGATCGAGGTCTGCAGGATCACTGGCGTCCAGACAGGTGTGTTGGATCTGAACTCTTCAGGACGTCGGCCCTCCAGGAGCAGGACTGGACACCTCTGATCTACGACGCCGGCCTGTAGAGGCCTTTTTGATTCTAGAGTGTAGCTTTTGGTAATTACAGAAACAAGTGTAGGTGAGCAGCCGTGGTCTGATTAGATGGCCCAGTTTTCCATTAGTGTGAAAATGAAGACACACAGTCAATATTAAAATGAATTTGCCCCAGACTGACATGTAGCAGCTTGTCCATCTGTTTTGCTGCTCTCATTGACGCGGTGAGCCCAGCAGTAATACAATCAATACGCTCCCATTCAATACAGTTTAAGCCATTGCGCCGCAGCAGTTAATGAACACCACAGAGCACAATAATGCAATCAGTGCTAATAAACACAATCAGTAGGTGCAGACACACATAGAGCCCGACTAGCTTTAACCTGTACGTGCACCAAGGTAGATTTGCCTGGAAAGACAAAGAATTTTAAACACATATTTCTCAATTTGTTGTCTTTATTACGTACACAGACCAAACTGTTGTAAATTGTGTCTGATCAGCTTCAGTCTTTGGTTTGTAGTATTAGTGATTCTTCAGAAGGATATGCAGAGTGGCAGCTTTCACACACTTCAGCACAACTGGACGAGCAAAGCCTCATTAGCGCTCAAACACTAGCCTAATGTCCTAATTAGCAGCTGAAGGGAGGGCAGATGGCACTTCTTCAATTGCTGCTGGATCGTGTTAGCCGTACACAGGAAGTGTCTTTTCCTCTCTTCAGGCTCTGATAACGGCTCGAATCTCTCCCCGCGAGCGCTAACGAATCGTTTTAGGCCCGTGCGATCAGCTGTAGGTCGGCAGGTTCGAGGGTCCGTCGTCCACTCTCAATGTCGTCTGGGACGGGAAGAGACGCGTCGCCCGGCCTCTCCGCAGCCTCGGGCCTCAAATAACGGCATTGATCCACGTCACACGAGATGCAATCACTCAACTTTATCGATCAGTCAGCACACGTGTATTTCACTAATACTAGTCATAGCAGTAACATCTACACCCGCACTGACGTATGCACTGGCCCAGAAATAATTCAATTTGTATTGATTTCTGGATTGTTTCAGAGCGTTTTTTTTTTTTTTTTATTCACGTTACAGAGATAATTAAATGTGAGACATAGGCCTCACTCATGATGGCTGATCGAGGGATTTCCTGTGGAAAAGCTGTGGTCTAGAGAAGCTGGTTTTACATATTTGAATGATAAGCATACCTACAAGTTTAATGAGACATTTCCTGTGTGTGTTTCATCTCAGCATAGCGTTCTCAGAAAAGCCCTCTCTATTTGTATGCAGATGTATTCTCATTTTTCAGATCCACTGTATTTTCATCATTAATTGATTCCCTTTGAACATTACGGGACGGGTTATCAGATTCTTTCATAACAGAATCGCACAACACAGCTCTCAATTAATCCATCCGGGTGTCGTTGTGGGATAAAAGAGAAAGACGAGGATGGAGCGGTGGGGATGTTAATAATTATTAAACTGTTTATATCGAATGTACCAGTAATTGCTCTGTTTTACCACTGTGGCCAAGCCTTGTGCTTCTGAATAAAAGAAAATCAATGCAGTAGGCAGATTCACACAAAAAAGAGAGATTTCTAGAATCAGAGCTAAATGAACAGGGAGAATCCAGGTTTATTTCATGTTCACATTCATGTCTCAGAGCATTTCAGCAAATGTACAGGATCCCACGGAGACCAGTTATTTTTCAGTATAGCGAAGAAAATCCTGTAAGAAGTGGTTACAGATACTGTAATAGAGCCTAATTTATACTCTCCTCCCTCGTACATAAAAATAAGAGAGAGAAACGTCTTCAAAGAGATGCTCTACCAAAATGTGCTAAATAGCTCAGCGAGCATTTGCATTAAAAACAAATCTGCCAGGACGACTCATTTTCTACTTTCTTCACATGGTGACGTCACGCTGTGTCTCAGGGGCAGTATTGATGGTGGAAAATGTGTGGAAAATTTAGACGAAATTCTAAATAATCCAAACAGCAGAGGAGTTTTTAAGTAAATATTAAATGGCTTCTTTTTTATATTTTAAAATGTTCTTTCAGCTAGTGAGTTTTTGTTGTTGTTGTCTTCCTCAAAAATGTGTCATAAATTTGCAAAATGTGGCTATTTTCCACCCTCGTTACTGGCAATTTACAGTAAATGGTCACTGTAACGATTGGCTAATGTCACTGCATCTCTGTCCTTCTCACCTCCTCACGCGAGTCAAGAGGTACAGCAGGCGCTGATGTGTTAATGCAAAAGTGGAGAATGTGGAGGAGGCAGGAAACATGTCGTTCTGGCGGCTTTGTTTTTAACAAAAGCTCAGTGAGGAGGAATTCTGAGCTCTGAAATTAGAACGGTGTTTCATTGCACAATAATGTCATATATGTCAGAAGATTCTTTGTGTCTTGACCTGCCTAATGGTGTGTCTTGACAGAAACTCCACGTACTGTATGAAGGTGTCCATGTCGCTGACGGTGGAGGAGAGTGAGGAGGGACTCTGCTTTAGCAGTCGAATACGCTACCTGGAGAACGCCGAGATCACCAAGAGCAAAATGATCAGCTGCCCTGACATCGACGACTATCTCGCACCCTACAAGCAGCCTATCATGACCTGGTACAAGGTACAGAGTTATATGTGGCACAGCATGAGGTGACATGATAGGTCCTTTGGTTTTAGTCTTTACTCCTAGTCTTAAACCAAACCTAACCATTCCCTGAAATTGGGAAATGGGAAGGATGATAACATTGCTGTTGAAGCTCCAAACCCTAAAGCAGCAGGGACCAGTCCAGTTTAGCGCCAACCAGATCCAACACACCTTCCTGGAAGTTTCTAGTCCAGGGTTGCCCAAACTCAGTCTTGAGCTCCAATCCCAATTAGAAACACCTGAACCAGCTAATCAAGCACTTACTAGCCATGTTAGAACCTTCCAGACCGGTGTGTTGAGGCAAGCTGGAGCGAAACTCTGCAGGACAGAGTTTGGGCACCCCTGGTCTAGTCAGTTTGAAGACCTTGATTAACTGGTTCTGGTGTGTTTAATTAGGTTTTGAGCTCAACTCTGCAGGTTTGGATGCTGCCTTAAACACCTGATTTTGGTGGGTTGTTCCAGGACCAACAAACTTGTTTTTTCTTAAAAAAAATCTCAGTCAGCTTTAGGACAATGGGTTTGAAGGTGTGTGAGGGCCAGATGGACGAAGAGCTCTTGTGTTTCCACAGGAGTGTCAGAGGAAAGAGTGGAGGAGCTCCATCATCATCAACACCACCAGTCTCTGGATCCCAGAGGTGCAGGAAGATGATGGAGGAAATTACACATGTGAACTCAAATATGGCAGCAGAGTTGTGAGACGGACCACAGAGCTCAAAGTCACAGGTACGTGTTCAGACTCGTTCAGATCTAACACTGTGAGTTCAGCGCATCGAAAACAAACTGAACCTGTTATAATCAATGGTGGCAACTACACTCGATTTATCATGTGGTGCTGACAGCAAACAGATTCCCTGCTCAAAACAAAGATTCCCTGAAAAAACAAAGCTGCAAAACGATACCAAGCTCATACTATGCATGTTGATACTTTTCACTTTTTAAAAGTTTTTTCTTTTTCTTATTATTAATCAGGTCTGTATGCATTTCTGCTAGTACAACATTCAGACTGCTGTGTCTTTATTTTAATTCGTTTTTCACACCTTAGGTGTTGCTAAATAAACTGTAGTTCGCGGTTTCTCAGCTCTGGCCCTCAAGATCCACATTTCTTCAGAGATTTCAGCTCCAACCCTGATCAAACTCACCTGTCTGTAGCTCTCTAGTGATCCTGAACACCTTGATCAGCTGGTTCAGGTGTGTTTGACTAGGGCTGGAGCTGAAGTCTGCAGGACAGCAGATCTCGAGGGTCAGAGCTGAGATGTGTTGCTGCAGTTGCTGTAGTCACTTCGCATTTTGTTCGGACTAAGGCTGCACATTTTTGGCAAAATCAGAGTCGCTGATTTGATTTCCCTGGATACGGAGTATTAATGTGATTATTAGAAGTGACATTAAAATACTAGTTTTGTCTGTAATGTGACTTCAAATGATCTACCACTGCTCTGTGTTTCATATGAATGTCTAAAAACAGATCAGTAGCAGTAGATGACTGTGGTCAGCAGGTTCTGAAGGGTTGCCAGGAATTGTTTTCACTGTCAGCCTCGTGCCTGGAGCCCGTACCGCAGGAGTGGGTTTGTTTGAAAGCGAGCTCTTGTTCAAGCCTCCAGCCCTTCAGCCTCTTCTGTGCACATATCCAGGATAAATCCAGCTCTGTAGAGCAAACAACAGACTGCAGAGTTTTACACAGCACACAGCAAAAGAAAATCTGCTTTCACGACTTGCGTCTGGATGATGTGACCTCGCCATGTCTTTCTAACATTCCCTAAGGCTACGCAACACTCGACGCAATCACGCGCTCTCTTATTACTATACATGAATTGGGTGCGTTGTTTTGTTAGAAACAACACCACTTACATATGCCGCCCTAATTGGTTCTTGATCGTACGGTATAACCATTGCGCATGACCGTGAAAACTCTATGAAAATGAGCATACTGTACGTGCATGTAACCCAGCGCCAGGGCCTTCAACATTTCACTGTGCAATTACCATCTAACAGTGAGTTTATGATGCATTTATGATTGATTATAGCACAGATACGTGAAGCAGATGTTCGATTTTTCACAAACCACTAAACTGGAACACTGGAAGTTCTCAAGTGCTGATCTGAGAACAGTTCACTTGTACGGTATACATGGTTTCCCAAGATATACTACATAATCCTACTGGATGTGACTATAGGGCAACATTTTTAAAGTGTTATTGTGCAACTTTTCCCCAGTCAAACAGAAGGAGAAAGTTTGTAAAAGAGAAATAAGAGTGTCTGTGAACTGTTGGTTTATGTAAATCCACCAAGATCCGTTCACAGTGCTGCCTTGGTCGGGATGCCGTCGTGTCTGTAAGCGGTCAGGACTCTTTCCGTGTCACGTGATAATTGGAGCTGAGACGGGAGCTTGTCTGCTAACGAGCTTTCATCAGAGATGAATGATGGGCCGCTACGAGAGCCTCTCGTTCCCGCTTGTCATCTTACAGGGCACGACAGCAGCGCAACACACACATTCATCTCGCTGTCGTTCTGATCCCCCGCACGCATCATCCTCATCCTCATCCTCATCAGCATCACGTGTGGGCAGAGATTGTCACGCACCTTTATTGTTTTGCCCAAGTGCCGAAGGCAGATGATTTGTCTCTCTCAGACGCTGAAGGGCCTCTAAAACCCCAAAATAAATCTGGAAATAACAATGTAATTCAGTTAACCCAGCAGATTTGCACTGAAACCTTGCCAGGTTTTTACAAGAGGGGGATTCTGTGAAAGGAGGATCTTTACATAAACAGCAGATCAGCTCTCAAACTCTAAAAATCATCATCATCATCAAGTAAAAAGTTAAGTAAAGTTGGCTAAGTAAATAGCTGGTTTTAAGAGAATTTATTAAGATCACTCCATTCATTAAACTGTAGCGATGTATGGTAAAGTTTCATTTGCTAACATTAGTTAATACAATAGTTAACATGAAATAATACTTTTACACTATTTAGTCATTTTCATTATTGTTTATATTTTCATTGTTTATATTTTAAAATTAGCAATGAACAATAATATATGTGACTCTGGACCACAAAACCAGTCATAAGTAGCAATAGCCAACAATACACTGTATGGGTCAAAATAATCTTTTTTTTTTTTCTTTAATGCCAAAAATCATTAGGATATTAAGTAAAGATCATGTTCCATGAAGATATTTTGTAAATTTCTTACTGTAAATATATCAAGACTTAATGATTAGTAATATGCATTGCTAAGAACTTCATATGGACAACTTTAAAGGTGATTTTCTTAATAATTTAGATTTTTTTTTGCATCCTCAGATTCCAGATTGTCAAATAGTTGTATCTCGGCCAAATATTGTCCTATCCTAACAAACCACACATCAATGGCTTCAAAAGCTTATTCATTCAGCTTTCAGATGATGTATAAATCTCAATTAAAAAAAAAATTAAATACCCTTATGACTGGTTTTGTGGTCCAGGGTCACATATTTATATACTAAATTCATCTTGCGATAATAACAAATTAAACCTTCTTTTAAAATGTTCTGACTTCAATTCAGATATAATGTGGATAATTTACATGCAGCACTGAACTGGGTATTTCAATGACAGCAGTAGACAAAAAAAAAATCATTATAGGACTTTAATATTGTAGTTTGGTGATCAGAAGCTTGATGAAGCATCATGGTGAACAGAGAAGCTGTTGCGAGGTTTGGAGTGTGAGCACATTCACTGTGAGATCTCAGAGACTGACATGTAGATGAACATCAGCCTGCAGCTCCAGCAGATGAGCTGTATTATCATGATAAAACATGGATTGGGGTGAGATATACTGAGACACAGCCTGCGGTGAGAGGACGAGCGTGAAATAGTGCCGTTCTCATGCTGTTTCATCCCTAGCTTCACTAGAGCAACAGCTGAGCAGATCCTGAAATAGAGCAACAGTCATGAGCGACAGCATCTCCACCGCAGACCAGAGACACTCGCAGTCTCTCAAACACTGTGCTTAATGTGCAGAGACAGCTGCAGGTAAACTTGTAGGTTGATTTCCTTAAAGTATAAACACTGGCTCTTCTTTTTGACTGACCAGTGAAGACTGCTAATGTGTTCGGGAAACCACAGTGATTCTTTATTTCACTTTCAGCCGACTGCAGGAAAGGCTGTGAATTTATTCAGTTTTTGCACTCTAAGACTTTATTTAATATCTTCCCTACTGGGAAGGAAAGAAAGAAAGAAAGAAAGAAAGAAAGAAAGAAACTGATTAATTTTTTCAGTTTGATATTTAGTTTTCCTCTTTGAGGTGGCATTACTTTTCTAGTTGTAAAAGAGTTTGATCTGTTCATGTGGATGTTTGAGTCGTTTCACCTCATTCCTCCTATGACCTTTCCCTCTGTCTTCATGGAGAAACAAAGCAGAAGTAACTGATTTATTTATTTATTTCAAGCAGAACATCCCAATCCTGTTACAATCCATCCTGTTTAGTATGCAAGAACTGGATTACAGTTAAAGCATCACAAATCAGAGCCATAAAAATAATAGTAGTTGGTGCTGGGGGAAGATGCTAGCCTTAATTTAATGTAACAGATAAGAAAATATCACAAAATAAAAGTACACATGCATGAACTTAACTCTGTCTGCACAGTCCTGAGCTTGAAGTGTGTGTGTGTGTGACATTAGTGTTAACGGCTGTGTGTTTGACTGTGTTCGTTCATCTCAGCAGATGTTGTGCTGTATGGGTCAGTGTTATTTGTTTAGTAAATGTTTCCACACACAGCTGACGGTATTTGAGTGCGAGTGTGTGTTGATCTCTGGTGGAGTGTGCTAACAGTCAGACAGTCAATACACATTAGAGCTGCGGCTCATTCGCTAATGCTCAGCTCTGTCAGAATGATTTACTTCTGATTTATGAATAACCACTAAAGCAACCAATGTGTGATCAATAAATAAACACAGACGAATAAAGCACACGTTTAACGTGCGGTTATGTGAGTTCTGACCAATAAATGATGGTTTTCCATGGTTTATAAAGCATTAAACATCAGTAGATTTTTCCCCTAGTGGATAAGATCATATGCATACCCCAAAAGCAGGGCTGTCCAAGCTGGGGCCTGGAGGGCCGCTGTCCTGCAGAGTTTAGCTCCAACTTGCTTCAAAACACCTGTCTGGAAGTTTCTAGCATGCCTAGTAAGAGCTTGATTAGCTGGTTCAGGTGTTGGAGCTAAACTCTGCAGGACACCGGGCCTCCAGGACTGAGTTTGGGCACCACTGCCCTAAAGTGTTTTCACATGTACATAAATGCAAAAAAAAAAAAATGTTTTATAACTTTTTCTACTGAATTAACGTAATAAGCACGATGAATCAAATATCATCACATATGTATAGCTTCTCCACAAGCTGATATATATATATATATATATATATGAACAGTGTCATACAAAAAAAACACAAGACTCCAACACTAAAATAATGCAAAATAATGCAATAAATTTTCATTTAACAATGTACATTCAATTCAATTCAATTCAAATTTATTTGTATAGTGCTTTTCACAAATTAAAGTTTTTACAATATATTTAGTAGTAGCTTACTAGTGGTGACTATGTCAAGTTGATGTACATATGGCAGAGATGAATAGTAAAGATCAATTATTCAGTAGTGCTGTATGTAGTTTCAGGGTTGGCATCATCTGAAGTCCTCTGAGGGATTGACATCATCTCTTCTTAAGTGTTCTGGATCCACACTGGAGCTTGTGAATTCCTAGTTACCACGGGATGTCAATCCCATGGCAGAAACAGAGAACAAATAGGAACATAATTAGCGTAGCTGCTGTTCAAACCAAGTAAAGAAAGATTTGTTCAACCAGATCTAAAAGATTAATAATGAACATTTGATCAGATATAGCTGCAGGAAAAGTTTATGGGATGCATTATTTGAATGATTGGCTAAAAAGATGTGTCTTTAATCTAGATTTAAACAGAGAGAGTGTGTCCAAAGGGAAGGTTATTCCAGAGTTTGGGAGCCAAATGCAAAAAAGCTCTACCTCCTTTAGTGGACTTTGCTATCCTAGGTACTACCAACAGTCCAGAGTTTTGTGACCTTAGGGAGCGTGATGGATTGTAGCGTGGTAGAAGACTAGTTAGGTACACAGGAGCTAAACCATTAAGTGCCTTATAGGTAAGAAGTGCTATTTTATAGCTGATGTGGAACCTAATAGGTAGCCAGTGCAGAGACTGTAAAATTGGGGTAATATGATCATATTTTCTTGACCTGGTAAGGACTCTAGCAGCTGCATTTTGGACTATCTGTAGCTTGTTTATTGAAGATGCAGGACAACCACCTAGTAGTGCATTACAATAGTCCAGTCTAGAGGTCATGAATGCGTGAACTAGCTTTTCTGCATCAGAAACAGGTAACGTTTCGCAGCTTGGCAATGTTTCTAAGATGGAAGAATGCTGTTTTTGTAACATGAGAAATATGATTTTCAAAAGACAAGTTGCTGTCTAATATAACACCCAGACTTTTGACTGTAGTGGAAGTAATAGTACATCTGTCTAGTTGTAGATTGTAAACCAAGAGATTCTGTGTACTGTTTTTTATAACTATATAATGTAAATAACTGATAACAAAAACAATTAAGAAACACAGTTGTAAAAGTAATACCATGGAATGTGAGCTGATGTGATATAGATCATTTTTTGTACTGATATTTTTGTTACATTTTTTAATAGTAATGATTCCAATACTGATTATTACTTAAGTGAGTATATGATTTTTATTTTTTTTTTTCAAAATGATGTTCTTTTAAGGACCATTATGCTCAAAGGCAAATCACATCCACATCACAATTATTACAATGGTAAATATTAGCAGAAATGTATTTATTAAATAAAAAACAGTTTTTACAGAAATAACGATGTAAGATTGAACAGTTATGCGTAAGTGTGAGTGTGTGTGACACGGGTCAGATAAACATTCAACAGAAGCACTGGAAACATTTAAAAGTGATGCAGAAAGCTTTTGGAGGAAATGCTTTTTAGAGGAATCAATACCAAATAAGTATCTTCTGAGAATGGACAAAATCAGTCCTGATGTGTCCGACTCGACTCTACAGGATGTGTGCAGTTTTGTTGTTGTTGTTCATTTAAACTCTTCGCATAATGAGAATGAATCATAAGTGTCCCTGCTGCAGCACGTGTGTACTGTATGTAGTGCGTCGTCAGAGGAGCGCGGCTCCGGCGAGCGGCTGACAGACTCTCTGCGAGTCCGTGAGCTGACAGATTTCCTGATGAAACGGGGATCGTGCGGCGGCCCGCTGTGGCTCCTTTATCAGCTCTGATGGTCTCCAGATAAAAGCCAAAGATTTATTCTCACTCAGTAATGAGCTGGATAATTAATTTTTGCCGACATCCATCACATTCTCAACAAGGCCATTGTCTTGAAAATTGCTCCTCGACTGGGTTGGCGCTAGACGGAGGAATGTGAAGTGACGAGGAGAGTAATGAAGCGTGGGATTATTCAGACACACTTTATTAGAAAAGCTAATAGTTTCTCTATTTTAATTCGTCGTGTAATAAATGGAACAGAAAGCATACGCAGAGGTGATTGACTTCCTCAAAGTGTAAATACATCAGAGCCAGACATTATTTAAAAAAGGTGAAAGCATTCTGATGTATTTCTATGATGTTGAAGTCACTTTTATAGCTGCATTCCAATCTAATAAACTGCTTCATATAAAATGATTTGTATTATGTCATGTGCCGTATGTGGTAATGACTCAAATCAATGACCTTATTCCAGTCAGAAATATTATTTGCATCACTCAGTTAAACACTACACCAACAAAACCAGACATCAGTAGAAACAGCTCCTTAAGGTCATCGTTGTAGGATACCATTTTTAACAATGTTTTAATCATTCAAAAATATATATAATTTCCAGTTTTTGTTTGTTTTCTTTTTGATTTTGGGCTGAGGAATGACCTGGCCACATTCTGCAGTTATTTTACTGTCAGATTCAATCACAGATGAACTCTTGAGTGTTCAGGGAATAGAGGGAATTGTGGAGCTGTGATTCTCTTTCATTGACGGCGTGTGTTGTGTCTAATGTGATGCTACTGCAGACTTAATTAGACCGTCTCTAGGGAACAACTGTGTGTGCAAATAACGGCTTTGTGAAGTTCTGATTAACATCTCAGCTCATGACTCTCATTAACACACACACACACACTCTGATCCAGATGGAGACACACACTTCCAGCAGTGCAGTCAGTTCCCCACTAGCAAGAACACACACAATCACAAAACAATGTGTTTCCACATAGTATTTTGGCTCCTTATAGTAGTCATAATTTACTCATTTAATTGTATCTGTTCGTTTGTAAGTGGATAAATATTTACCTGGTGCCACATCTAGTCTCAGAGGGTTCCTGTTTTCAACTAAAAACTGAAAGCTTTTTATGCATTTTGAGGGCCTGAAAGAACAAACTTTTAAAAACTTGCTTCAAAGTGCAAGGTGGTGTTTTTAAAACAACACCATGATCATCTTTGTGAAAACCAAAAAAAAAAAAAAAAAAGTAATTTTGTGAAAACAGTGATGTCATACGCATGTGTATTACGTGGTCTGCATACTGTATGTGCGCAGGCAAAGGGCCTGGCATGAGTAATACAGCACCTTTAGTTGCTTGTGCGGATCCGTGTGAAACGGGGATTGTTTGGCAATATTGTCATCTATATGTGAAACTTTTCAAAAAACCAAAAGAAAAACTCTGACAACTTTTATTCCTTTTCTTACAAAGTATGATTTACATAACAGTGTTTCAATTAAGAAAATTTAATTTTCACTCAATTCCTTGCACAATGTTGTGACTTCAAAACAATTTTAAGATGCTGCAAAAAACCTGATACTTTTGAATGTTAGCATCACATATACAGCTTCATGTGTGGGTTTGCAACACGTTCTCACTCCCAACTCGTTCAATATTGACGCTTGGTCAGGACCCCTTTAGCGTCACTTACCCCTTTTGTGTCATTTTTTTCGACACGCAGGCTCATCCATTGTTTTGAGTTGTTTGTCTTAATTTAATGGTTTGCATGCATTTGTAAAACATAGAAATATTTTTATATGAATGTATACTTTAATTGGAGTACAGTTACGGGTATTTATTGCAAAAACTGACCATAAACAAGCAGTATAAAAGCATTACAAACAAGTCCTATTGCATTCCCAGTCTGCTGAAGCCATACTCTCTTTTTTTTTTTTTTTAGGTTTTAATCGCTGAAATGATCCCGCTCCGTTAATTCGCTCACATCTCATTTAAAAAGGCACTCCCGAA
Organism: Labeo catla; assembly: GCA_012976165.1. Lineage (NCBI taxonomy): Eukaryota > Metazoa > Chordata > Actinopteri > Cypriniformes > Cyprinidae > Labeo > Labeo catla. Next base: position 189,345 of record VONZ01000861.1, read on the forward strand.
AATTAGCGTGACGTAATTGGTCACGAAACGCACAAGAGCCAGTAGCATTTCACAACAAGGCTGTGGAAAGTCTGGCAGCATTTTTTGAATTTGCGCACAGACAGACTGCAGCAGCACACGGGACGGCGGACGGAGACGGCGATCGCGTCTATTCTTCTCACAAATCAATCATTTTGCCTCTGAGCACTTGTAATATTAATACTTTTTGAATAAATGATGAATATAGTTGTATCTGCCTGTTATATCTTGTGTTTTGTTGACAAATTTTTAGGTTTAGGGGCAGGGGTTGGGTTAAATGTCTAAATAGTGTAATGTAAATAAACTGCTGTGACTATTTGCATTGAAAATATATATGCAATAATAGCAATATTATTACAAAATATATAATTTAATCATGGCGATAAATTTGCATCAGCACATTGACGCCAAGGGTTTCTTATTTAAAGCTCTGGAGGACCCTGCACATTAAAAAGACGCTAAAGGTGTACCCTAAACGTCAAGAAGTGACGCCAAAACGTCCTGACCAAGCGTCAATATGTGACGAGTTGGGAGTGCGAATGTGTTGGGGTTTTCTTTTCTACAGCGTGACACAGAACTCCGGTACCAGTCCTGTGAAACTAAAACAGCTCAAACCCGCGTAAAAGGAAGTAGCACACTTACATCAGCAATTTTTTTTTTTTAATCACTTTTGCATTCATTAACACTATCAGGTAGGTTTGGTGGAGTGTCCATATTATTTTTTTTAGACATCTGAATTCTGAACCGCCACAATATATACATCATAACAAGGTCACAGTCATGTATTGAACTTGGTTTTAGCGCCACTTACTGGACATTTCATTTTGAAACGTTCAATAAATGTTGCCATCGTGTCGTTACAATCATGTTTTTTCATTGAGCCTGGCTTGATTTAGCAGAGTAGATTAAAAACAACACTATTCAACACTTACTGTTATTCTGCCACTACGGTGGTGTTTAAAATATTTAAATCACTCCGATTCACAGACAGCACAGTACAGTTTAATTGACGTATCATGTTGTGTTATGGGCTTTTTACACTATTTGTACAAACACAAGACATCCCTGATCATCAAAAATGGCTCAGATTGATTTCTTTCTCACAAAAACGATGCATAGTCCCAATTAGAGTAAATAGCACAAAGCAGAATGTGAGTATTTGGCTGATTGTAATGTGACTGAGTGAGATGAGAAACAGATGGAGATTCTCTGGAACTGCCAAAAAGAGTTTTTGAAGTGGATAGTTCCAGCTCTAAAATCTGACCGCATGCCAGCTGCTTATTGTGCAAGAAAAACTTCCTATAATAGAGGTAAAATCAGAATAAGGCACGAACTGGAGCGGCTTATTGCTTTATGATAGTGCAGTTCATGTCATCGCTGATGTGAAAGGTGAAAAGTGAGCGCAAAGGCACAGATAAATGAGTTCTGGATGAGTCTCAACTGGCTCCTATGAAGTGCACTAATTGAGTTTTCACTGGCAGAGAGTTTTGACTTTCACTCACGGTTCATTTCTTTGGAGGCGTTGATCTGTCCAGACTCCATTGTGTTTGTTGACTTGTTGTGAAGTGTGTGCCAGCTGAAAAAGTATGTTTTAGTTTCTGACTCTCAACCTCCCTTATCAAAAGCACCTGAACATCTAATAAAGCTGTGTGCTGTAAATCTGTGACCGACACATTCGAATCAGCCGACTGATCAGAAAAATGAAGAGTGATCATCGGGGCTGCAACTTCTGACCATATTCTATTCTATTCTATTCTATTCTATTCTATTCTATTCTATTCTATTCATTTAACAGTACATTGTCAACATGTCATGGTCCAAACTGACATGGATTGACAGTGAAAAGTAATAATTCTGTATAATAAGTGATAAGCGAGGTTTCACAATAAATCTACACTATTGCCAGGAGTAATTCTTCATTAGTTCAGGTATTTCTGATTTATTTCGATTTACTGTGATACGACACTACCGCTGTGACACATTCATCAGATTCCCTCAACAGCTTGTGAATTCATAAGTTAATATTTGGTTTAAAGTAAAGTCAGTGTTATTACTGAGCTCTGTAGTTTCTCACTGTTCTCTGATCTCCAGGTAACTGTACCATAGTTTGACAAATAGCTGTTAAAAAATTAAAATTTCGTCCTTTAAAGTGCAATGGCTTTTATAACCTTTGCATATTGTGTGGAGGGATGTAATTATCTGTATGTACAGTTAAGTGACCTCTATTAAAGTGTTTTAATGGATTTTTGAGCTCTGGAGAACTTCCCTTCCGCTCCGCTAAAAAAAGATTTGATGGTGAATGTGGTCATACGAGCAAATTTACATGAATAAAGTTCTGAAAATCTCACTAAATATCTGAATAAATGTCTCTAAAACTGGTTACTAAAGTTCTTCAGAATATCAGTGTTTGTGCTCCGTAGAGGAAAGAAAGTTGCAGTTTAATTCAAAAAGGTAAAAAAAGAAACTAATTTTTCTCAAACAGCAAACAAGTTAGAAAAAGCATTGAACAAATCCAAAAAATGGCTTCTAAAGCAAAAAGTGTGTGTGTGTGTGTGTGTGTGTGTGTGTTCAGCTGTGATAAATTCTGGCACATTTCATGCAGTTCAGCCATGAAGTCGAGTACAGCGAGACTAAAGGCACACCTTAAGACAAATGTGCTTTAAACGCCTCCCATAGTGTGTGACTGCAAAAATATACATGTATGTTTTTACTGAGCATTGATGGAGCAACAGCTTTTGTAAAAGTGGTTAGTTTTCATTGTATGAAGTGGCAGTGTGGGCCTTTTTCCTCACACACAGGGTAAAAGGCACTAGCTACATGTCTATTTTATTTATTTATTTATTTTATTTATTTATTTTTTTTTGTTCAAAATATGCATTTTCAAATTACAGAAACAAAATTATTTAAAAAAGTATTTATTTATTTATTTATTTATTTTTTGTCATTAGTGGTTTTAAAGAGAATCAAGTCCACCGTGTCTTTAAGCCTGTCCTTCCCTATAAATACATGTGAAAGATTTTTTTGAGACCAGCGGTCATGCTGTCAGCATTATGTCTTGTTTAGTTGTGTTTTTGTTCCTATGTCTTCATTTCAGTCTTTAGTGTGTATTTAGTTACTGATGTTGTCGGCCTGTTCGTCATGAAGTGCTCTTGTTGTTTGTCATTTCATGCATTTTTGAAGCCTCAGTTGCTCTAAAAGTGGCTCTAGCAACTGCACGATGCACTTCATAAACCGCATCCCAAATGATGCGCTATGCACTTCTACACTATGTACTTATGCACTATGTACTCAGCTGTATGAATTATACAAGGATATTTTATCATTCATAACAGGAATCTGATAGCTCCTGCTCTGGTATGTAACTAAAGCTGCATGAAGTGTCCAACAACCCACACATCATTATTTATCATAATTTCCAGTGTGAACACACCGGTCACACTATTTATATTACAAAACGGCACAGAACAGTGCATAAGTACGCGAATTGGGATGCACATATAGTTTGATGCATTGCGATTCAGTGCAACGTCACGATTCAATCATCGCTGAAAGTGACAGAGAGAAAGAGAAAGTTGAGGAGAGAGACCCAGTGAGACAGTTTCACCTTCCAGAACATAGAGAGACACAGACTGAGAACCTCAGATTTCAGTGAACAGAGTTCCAGCTCTTCACAAGCTGCCTGTAGCTCCGAGCTGAACGGCAGCGGCGTGTGAACTAACTCATCCAGCTGAAGACAGTCAGGTTCCTCAGGGCTGAGCCACTCGACTTGAGCTTCTCGAGTGAACGACAGACGACCTACAGTAACCTGACAGCAGAAAACATCTTCACTGTTCAAGCAGGAGAAGAATAAATGGCAAACCTGAGAACTAGTTTTTGTGAAGTGTCTTGACAGTGAGGACAGTTCTTCACTATTTGTTTCTGAACCACATGTTCAGAAAACTCTTTTTGTCCCTCTGTAGACAAAATTATAATTACTACCTTCAAATGTTTTGGGTCACATTTATGTATTTATTTTTAAAGAAATTAATGCTTTTATTCAGCATGGATGCATTTAACTGATCAAAAGTTACAGTAATGACAGTTATAATGTTACACAAGGTTTTCAAATAATTTATTTATTTTATTTATTTTTTTTTTTTTGAACTGTAGTAACTTTAATTCTTGAAAAAATCCTAAGGGGTAAAACATGTCTTACACTGAAGACTGAAGTATTGATGCTGAAAATTCAGCTTTTTATCACAGGAATAAATTACATTTTACAATATATTCACTTTAAAAACAGCTATTTTGAGTTGTATTATACAAAATTACAGTCTGTACTGTATTTCTGATCAAACATTACAAACTCTTATCAACCCAAACATTTTGTGAAAGTAATGTTCAAATGATTACATTTAATTTGCATTTATATTAATTTGATATTATATCCGAATTTAAAGTCTTATATGAAATTTGTAATCCTTTGAAACAAGTTGAAAAAAATTCCAATCAATCGTTCTTATTTTTTAAAGGGCACCTATTATGCAAAATTTACTTTTACATGTTGTACTTGTGTGTTGGCAGTGTGTGTGTACACAATAATGATAAAAATCCACCCACTCCTTATTTTTAATCCCCATGAATCATAAGCAGTGTCTCAGAACAAGCCAATCACAGAATCCATAAAAGGTGATGTCACACTTTACAAGCCCCACCCACAACATATTAGCCGAGACCCCGCTCTGAGTGCGCCGCACACAATCCGCCATGTTTATCTTCATGCCAGAGTATTCAAAAGCAGCATTCAAGTAAGAAATGTCTTCTTATAATAGCTATAGATGTTATTCAGTCCAGAGCATAGAGTGATTTTCTGCTTTTATTTTATTGTTTGGGTCAAACTATCAGCACAGACAGTAGTATAGGTACTGTATATTATGTTGCTGTCACTTAATATCAGTGTTGAGCATGTTACTTTAAAAAAGTAATTAGTTATAGTTACTAGTTACTTCTCACAAACAGTAACTGATTTACACCATTATAAAAGTAATTACCAGGGAAAGTAACATTGTTACTTAAAAAAATAAAATAAAATAAAAAAAGTTCAAATATGTGAAATAACTTGGATGCCCCCGATATTAAATATGTTAAATGAATAAAACATTGTTCACTAATCTACACTATTTTAATGTTGCTGCGGGACAATGTGAGAGACACCTTCCAGGGGCTGAATATCACATTATACCATTTGAAACGGCAAAGTCTACTTTTATTTGTGTATAGTCATAATAACAACAAAACAATGTGCTTTTGTAAAGAAAATAAACAGAGTGTGCTCTCTGCCGACTCTGTCACCTCTCTTCACAGACACATAAATAAAACATGAATCTCAGCGAATACCTGTCTCATAAACATGAGAAATGTATGTATAGAAAGTTTGAAAAATGTCTACTTTTAAATGAAGTAAGTCACGTTCTCTGATGAAGTCATCCGTATGATATCAACGCGAGCTCCAGTTTTCCCCACCTAAACTCATTATTTCTAATGTAATCACACTCTTGATTGGCTTTGCTTTTCAAATTTTACACTTCCAGGTGAGATGCCCGGACATCCACATCACCTCCGTAAACAAACGTGAACTTTCATCAAGTTAACCTCGGCTACTTTTTGTTTCTGGAAGAATACGCGCTGAGAGGAATAAGCCAGAATTGACCTCAGAAGAAGAATGCAATGTGATGTGATGCACAGCTTTGCAGGTCCTATGGCTGAGAGAGAGCCTACTCGGATGAAAACTGCTTCAGTGTGCTCAATTATAGTAACGTGCATTTTATTGTCAGTAACGGTAACAGTGTTGTAAGGGGGAAACAGTAATTTGTTTGATTACTCATTACTGAAAAAAGTAATGCTGTTAGTAAGGTTGTTTACTTATAACACCGTTATCTAATACAGTCATGGCCAAAAATATTGGCACCCTTGCAATTCTGTCAGAAAATGCAACACTTCTCTCAAAAAATTGTTCCAGTTGCAAATATGTTGGTATTCACATGCTTATTGTTTTTGTTTGCACTGCAACAACACAAAAAAAACAGAAGAAAAGTCAAACTTGATAAAATTTCACACAGAACTCAAAAATGGACTGCACAAAATTATTGGCACCTTGTCAAAATTGTAAGAAATAATTGCTTTTCAAGCATGTGATGCTCCTGTAATTTGTATTTAGACACACCTGTGGCAAGTAACAGCTGTGGGCAATATAGTAATCACACTTGCAACCAGTTAATATGGAGAAAACTTGACTCAGTCTTTGTGTTGTGTGTCACACTGAGCATGGAGAAAAGGAAGAAGTGTAAAGAGTTGGACAATCTCAAGGCTACAAGTCCATCTGCAGGGATCTTAATGATCCTGTGTCCACTGTGCGCAATATCATCAAGAGGTTTACAGCCCATGGCACTGCAGCTAACCTGCCTGGACGTGGACGGAAGAGCAAAATTAATGAAAAATTACAACGAAGGATTGTTTGAATGGTGGATAAAGAAACCCGATTAATTGACAAACAAATTCAAGCTGATCTGCAGACACAGGGTACAACAGTGTCAGCTCACACTATCCGTCACCATCTGAATGAAAAGGGACGCTATGGTGGGAGACCCAGGAGGATGAAAAAGTCATGAAGGCACAAAGGCATGAAAAAGCAAGACTGGAGTTTGCCAAAACTTCTGTGACAAAAGCACAATCCTTTTGCACTGTAAAATGTAATTAGTTGACTTTACTTAGAAAAAGTGTGGAAACCAACTGTCTTAAAAAAAAAAAATAAGTAAAATGAAACAGGAATAGTATGTTGTACTGACAAAAGCTTACTTAGTATAGTTTACTTACAAAGGAGTTGTAGTAACTAACAAAGAACTTTTGGGGGTACTTGATTCTTTACTTTAGGTTTACTCATGACTTAATATCACTGACTCCCAGAGTGCATTGCGACATGAATAAATTATGCAAATGCTTTGCTTTACTGTTGTTTTTTGTATTTGCCAATTTCATTTGCTGTCTTGTGTCAGTAGAAGCATAACAAAAAGCAAACAAAAAAAGCTAATAAAATGTTATTGATACAGTTAATAAAAATAAAGAAAATTGAGTTGTTACCATTGTTGTGATTCACATGCTGAACGTTGAAGTCTGTGTGTGACTCACGCACATTACCCCAAATATTAAAAGATGGTATTAACCCAGTTAAAAGCTTCTTAAGGTGTTCATAAAAAAAACAGTGAAATTGTAAAAGTCATTAATCAACATGAAAAATACACAACCTAATGATTTAATTAGAATATAGGTCCCCTTCTAAAAGCAACCTATTTATTACTGTTCTTTCTTTGAAATCAAATAACTCCGATTTCAAGTTGCATTATTGCATCAATAGAAAGAAAACTATAGTAATACAAAGTTCCAAGTGCCCAACCAAAAGTAACACTATTCACTATAATGGTGAGTATTAAAAAAAAAAAAAAGCCCTTTTAGGAAAATCAACATTAATTTATTAAGTCAGCTATGTGATGTTCTCTAAATTATATTTCGGTTGTATTGAAATTCAAGATTCAAGATGACTTTGGGAAATGAGTGAACGCAAGTAGTGAAAGAAAGATGTGAGTGAAAAGTCTATTAAAAATTGCCCCATCTCAAAAACTTTTTCTTCTTCTGTTGTCATGTTGCACATTAGGAACATATTAGCGCACTGCTGCCTCTCACTGGTGTATTAATGCCATTGGTTTCTTTGTAGATACTTGAATATTTTAAGTAAACATCACTCAAAGCAGTATTGTTTATTTGCCTTGAAAGTAGTTGTAACTTAATAAAACCTAGTAAGTATAGTAACTAAGTAAAGATAGCTAATTATATCTAAGTAAGGTAAACTATTGGGTTTTACATTGTGGGAGAACGTACTGTGGACAGATGAGACAAAAGTAGAGCTTTTTGGTAAAGGACATCATGGCACGGTTTACAGAAAAAGAAATGAGGCCTTAAAGAAAAGCACACAGTCCCTACAGTCAAACATGGTGGAGGTTCAAAGGTGTTTTGGGGTTGTTTTGCTGCTTCTGGCACTGGATGCCTTGACTGTGTGAACAGTGTTATCTGACGATTACCAAAGGATTTTGGGGCACAACGTAGTGGCCAGTGTCAGAAAGCTGTGTCTCCACCAGAGGTCATGGGTCTTCCAGCAGGGCAATGACCTGAAACACACACTCAGAAATGGTTAAGAACAAAGCGCAGGAGAGTTCTGAATAGATCTGAATCCTATAGAACACCTGTGGAGAGATCTCAAAACAGCAGTTGAATGACCTGGAGCAAGTTTGCAAAAGAAGAGTGGTCCAAAATTCCAGTAGAGAGGTGTAAGAAACTCATGATTGATTTCAGTCATTTTTCCTAAAGGGGGTGCTACCAAATATTAAGTTAAGGGTGGCAATAATTGTGTCCGGTGCATTTTTGGGGTTCTGTGTGGAATTGTATAAGATTGGATTTTTCTTTTCAGTTTTTTGTGTTGTTCCAATGCAAACAAAAAAATAAATACATAAATAAACATGTGAGTACCAAAACATTTTCAACTGCAACAATTTTCTGAGAGAAGGGTTGCATTTTCTGACAGAATTGGAAGGGTGCCGATATTTTTGACTATGGCTGTATAAAATCATCACCGATCCTCCACCAACTTCACGGTGTAGGCGTCTCCAGTTCTCCGTCTAACCAGGTGTTGGGCAAAGCTGAAAATTTGACTTACCAGAGAAGATGACCTCTATGGTCCAATCCTGATGATGTTTTGCAAACCTCAGCCTGACTTTTCTCATTGATGAAGGGCTTTTGTTCTAGCTTTGCCCTGTTCCTAGAAGCCCGTTTCATCCTCCCCACGCACTTCACCCCAGCCATTTGGTTTTCTTTTTGCTGGTCACTTGATGTCACGCTACAGTTGTTGAGTAACATTGGGTTGATCCTGGTCAGTGGAGAGTTGTTTTCATCCTCTGTCGATCTGTAGCTTTGTTGTCCCCAGTGTCTGCAGCTTGACCTTTTTCTTATGAACCGCTGTCTTTGAAATTTTAAGGATGGAAGCAACCTGGCGCTCACTGTGTGAGCCAGTACAGCCAGAACTGAACCCTTCTGTTTTTTTAATTTTAGCTCTTTTGGCATGATCAGTAGTTATTATTTGACTTTGGTTAATTTTGAGGTATTACTAGCCCTGTTTTTGCCATCCAGCTGGTCCTATTGCAAGTGTTTTGTTTTTTTTATACTTTTCCTATTAGATAAGGTCCAGTTGAGATGATGACCTAATCAGCACTTGAAGCGTGCCTGTGTTGGAATTTAAGAACATATCCAGAGCTGTATATATGCACACACATATAACACATATGAAGGCCTGCTAATATGTAGATGCAGTCAGGAATTAGAGTCATTTCCCTCTCTATGAACTGCAGTGTGCCGATAACGGCGCTCTAATGGCTGCCCTGCCCTCTCATTTTTCACTTAGTGACAGACAGAAATTAGGAAGTAATCTTAAATAATTTTCTGATAAAAAGTTCCTGAGGATGCAGGAGTCTCTGCGCATTCATTCATCACTCATTCGCTGCGGTCTGACCTTCGGCGGATCAGACCGCGCTCCGGATCCGCTTCACGTGCGCGTGTGTACGTGAAGCGGCGAAGCGTCTGCAGGCCAATCCTGCCGCTAAACGCTCTCCCTGAGCCCCTTCTACACTCATTCGTTGCAGTCGTCGAATGAATAGCGTTTTAACAAGATGCGCCCGAGTAAAGCAGCTAATGTAATGAGGATAAACCCCCTCTGTAGGCGACGAGGTAACACTATCCATCAGCGTCCGCTGCCATCGGCACACAGCCGGACACCCGCAGAGAAAACAACAGCTGATTGATGCTCTCTTTGTCTGCTTCACCTACAGTTCCCCGTCGCTGCCGCCGCTAATGATAATCTAGCACAAAGAGAACGGAAACTTTCAAACGCTTTGACGCTTTGATTTATCCGGAACCGTTCGTCATCTTCCACCAAATTCATTGCTGATCACTAATGTAACCTTGCTGATGACAATTCAGTCATTGAGTTTGTCTGCGTCTACCGTTCTTTAACCCTGCAGCTCTACGCAGAAAATGAAGTTATTTCTGGGTAACGACACTGAGCGTTCGTTTTTAATAACGGCCATAAATTATATGGGGAGTGTGCCATTGAGAATTATTGCAAACTTCATTGTCATGACATCTAATTTACATGAGGAGGGGGGTATAATTAATCTGCAGGCAGTGGAAGCCAAATCCCAAAGTGACTCCATAAACTCTCACACTGGTCTGGATTCAGTCAGATTTACTGAGTCTGTTTTCATTTTTCATGTTACATGATTTTATGTTGATTCTTTAGGGCCCGTGACTGTCTTAAATACATTTTAGCATTTAGTATTATCATTGCAGCTCAAGGTTAGGCTTTAATAACACCCGTTTGGCATGGTAAAATCACTGTAACGCACAGCCTTCTGTGGCACGTTACCTCATTCTGTTAGATGCAAACATATATACGCACGCATTGATCTGTAACATTTACAGGCACAAAAAAGCTCATTTTAACCTAAACCTAAGTATAATTACACATTTACAAATAATTTCAAATCAGATCATTTACAAATCATTTATATCATATCTCTCTGTAACGTCAAACCTAGACATAACCATTTTCAACAACATATAAAATCAAACAGATGTCAATCATTTTAGTTACAATATACAATGGACTACTTGCACTGAGCCTCGTGACGCACTTCCGTTTTGAAATCGTACGGCTCAGTTATTTCCGGTTATGTACATTTTCAATGCGCTGTAATCATCTAGTTGACTTAAACGCCTAATAAAAGGAGATCAGGAGAAGGCATATTCTGATGATTACTGAGTACAGAATTTTACAAACTCAACGGAACGTGAAGTTTTAATCCAACATAAACCGATCTGAGAAAGCGGTGGCTGGTAATCATATACGCGATTGTTCACCACAGGGTGTCAGTGCTCTATAGTGGCCTAATCGTGATAAATAAGATCATAACCTTTATGTATCTGTATTAAATATGTTAGTCACTATTCTGTGTCATCATTTCACTGTATGTAGTCTAATGCCATAATATGAGTATTCAATCGTCACACTGTCAGCGTGTTACTGTTAAAAATTATTTTAATGTTTAACATTGTTAAATAAGGCAGTTACCGCATATTCATTCAGCCATTTAAACAATGGAATAAGCAGTAGGGGCTCGGAATAAGAGCACCAACACACACAAACAAATTAGCCATGGTTTTACTACAAATAAAAGGTATGAATTATGATCAGTAAAAGAAAAATGCTGTTGATGAGAATGCGGCAGGTTAGTGGGGAAATGTATTTATTTATTATTCAGAATGCACATACCAAAGGGAAATATATTCATAGTAACCTTTCAGCAGGTTGAATATGATTCATGTTAACGCTGAGAATATGATTAATTGTTTTTTTTTAAAGAAATGCCAGCCCTAAAATGTGGCAATAGTCTGCGTCCTCTTGAGAAAGTGTCTGTATGTAGGTGCGCTGAACACTAACCGGAAACTACAGAGCCGTAACAAGTAGAACGCGGAAGTAGTTGTGCAAGTAGTCCATTACTTTGATAATAAAAATGACATAAACCTAGTGCTGTTTGAGTCAGCATTTTACTGTCATTTTAAGGTTGCGTTTGTAGTGTATCACAGTGTTTTTTGAAAACTGAAAACAAATATTAAAAATCATGGTTAAAACAATGACAGAAATGACATGCTTTTTAAGGTTTTTAGGTGTAGTCTTGTTTACGATTATGTAATCATTTGAAATGAGTTTGTACCAGAAGTCACTCAGAACAGAATGAAATGATTTCATTTTAAATTACGTAAATGAGCCAGCTGTGTTTAATGAACGCAAATGAACGTCATGAACCTCATTGACCATAAATGCGATAAAAGCAACTGATTAATTTCATGCATTCCGTATGTATTGATTCAGTAAGGATTCATAAGCATCTGTACCTCTCTTAACTTGTAAAGTCAAACGCTTACAGGTCTAGGAAAACGTCTCCACCTTTGGCCCAGTCTGATTTAGTTTTGACCTTCTCTAGAAAGAAGCGGTTTGCTGTTTTCTGCTGAATGATTGGCTCAGCAGTCAAACTGCATTGGCTGTAATCTAAAATGACATGCTTTTCAATGACCTTCGACAAAACAGGTAGTGCTAATGGAGCCGTAATTGCACACCTCTGATGGAAAACGGGCGTCATTACGGTCCTCTTCCGAGCCTTTGGGAAAATCACCAGATGAACTGAGGTGTTTGCTGTTGGACACTGAATGCTTTCAGCAACGTCTGCTCCGTACACGACGTCAGACTTCACAGTGCTTTAAGCTTTTCACCATTTTACCATTTCGAATTTTTCTGCTTGATGTTTTTGATGTGTCAGAGGGGTCATGTTATCTCAGAACGGGAACTGAAAGAGACAGTTCCTGTATGTGATCTAGTCCCACTCTTGTTCATCAGTCACACTGGTGTAAGGCAGATTTCTGTCAGTTCTGTAGTGTTAAAAAACTGTGAGTAAAGTGTTTAGAGCTGCTCTCTGAGCAGTGCTTCCCTTTTATTTCTGCATGTCATTTCTCTGTGAAACTGATTTTTTTTTTCTTATAACCCAATTTGGTTGTCCTGAAGAAGCAATTCATTATGATTTCAATGAGTGAAAGAAGGCTGTAACTGTCAAATCATAACTTAATCAAATTTTTTGAATTGTGTTTTCAACATTAATGCTTAATTCAGTGCACTCTGAGTTTTGCCGTCTCCTCGACGGGTTCGGTGAAACGGATCATCACTGCATAAAACAGTCTAGTTGGTTGAACAGAACAGAAGCGGACAGAAAACGGTCGTGTGCGTGGTCACGGGTTTCCAGTGAGATCAGGCTGACGTTTCTGTATGCTGAGCTGGTCGGTGTGTGTCTGGAATCGTTTTCTAAGGGTTAGATCACGGTCAGATGATCCCGTAATGAAATGTAAAGGGTTCATCTGATCGTCTTATCACTGCATATCAAATCCAGTCCATCTGCACGAGGACTCGCTAATGCTGCGAGATCTAATGCTTGGTAATGTCTTAAAGAGATTTACAAGTTCATTTTCTTTCCATATTAAAATCCCATTTAGGATAACATCTTTCTCAATATGTGATGTGAAGTTGTCTGTTCCAGGCCTTTGAGAAAATTGCCAAATTAAGACAAGACAGGACATTTTTATCTGGTCCATACACAGCTTTAGCTACAGTACACATCATATGGCCGATTAATAGTGAACATTTCTGTGAATTCGATCAGCATACGGTGATGCTGTATTTAGAGTCTGTGTTGAAGACGCACCTGAACTCACTCACCTGCACATCTTGAGGTTTACTGGAAAGCTGATCCAGATCCCGTGACGCAGCATCAGCACCTGAGCTCCTAAAGACCTCACTTTGACATAAACGAACCAAAATGTTCCCTCCTCAAACTGTTCAACAGCTGTCTATAATCTCACTGTATGCTGTAGCATTCAGATGTGTATTCAAAACATGGGATTACTCAGAAATGAAGAAGCTGTTTCTGGTGTGTTACCTTTTTAAAAGATACACAGATAAACAATTGGACCTAAAGAGCTTTTGACAGCTTTTGTACCTTTTTCTGAGATTTTACATAGTTTGTACGTATATTACATAATAGAAAATATGATCTATGTTTCCGAACAGATTAGGTCAGTAAATACTGTGAAATTTTAGTCATTACTCCAGTCTGCATGCTCCTTCAGAAATCATTCTAATCATCAGTAAAGAAACGTACTGATCCCAAACTTTTGAATGGTACTGTATAATAACATATAACGAAATATATTTAAGATGAAATATGAGGCCGCTGAGAGTATGTGATTTTAATAATATTTTTGTAAATGAATGAAAAATGAATTTCTGTATGAAAGCTATTGATGAATTACGTTTTGTTTGTTAAAACATTTCTACACAGATTCACATGCAAATAAATTCATGCACAAATGATCTGTTAATGTTCATGTTTTTGCATATTGATGCTTTTAATAATTAATGGTCAAACAGATTTAATTGTGTGGAAGTAGTGCTGCAGTCCAACTTAAGATATACTGAAGAATATTTGACTGTGCTAAAGTGCAACTAATGCAAGTATACGTCAGGTACACTTATCTTGCATAGACTGACATTATACAGAGATCATACAATCCTTATTAACAGTGACAATAAAACACATTTTAGGCTTAAATATTAAGAAATGTGCATTGTGCAATAAAGAAACACTCCAAATAAAGTTTAATTATAATTTTATATGAGGTAAGTGATATGTCAGTAAGTATGTTAATGGATTTAAAGTATACTCAGTATTTAATAATTTTTTATTTATTTTTTTGTACGTCACGCAGGATCTTCGTTTTAATTAAACCCATGAACATAAAGACATTACCCACTAAATAACCACTTGGTTGGTTTACTCTTAAATCAAAACAAAAATAATAATTCCTTAGGAACATCTCATTTCCAAATTACTACAGTGTATTTTGTTTTTTGTTGGGTTGTCAGAAAAAAAATGTGCAAAAAATGTACTTTTAGGGGCACAAGAGCTCATCACTGGGGCAAAATGACACCTCTGGCTGTTTTTTTAGTGTTCGTATTAGTGTATATATCTTGGAGTATTAATGTGAACACTTAAGTCAGTTATATTTACTCTTGTGGTACTGTTATGAACCCTTCAGGAGTAAGGAGATGAACATTTTCATTATTTTGCGTCTCTTTTACATTTCTGCAGTATCCTGAAGCCACATCTGTTTGCACACACAGTCTCTTCACATTCATTCATTAACATTTATTAATACATTTAACTCTGGTTCATGAACCGGGTTTAGGTCTATTTTATGTGCAAAGGAAACTCATATTTATTTGAATGCATGAGTGGTGTTTGTCATGAGCGTGAAAGTGGCGTATCAGCTGAAGAGATTCCCTTTCGTTTGGATTACATCTGTGTTCAAATGGACCCGTGGCTCACTTCACAGTCTTGAAGGCTCTTTGGGCTTGTCTTTGCTAAAGTGCTGCTGTCCCAGAGGAGTTTGAAGTGCTCGCGAGCTCCAGTCCTTTCAGTCTGACTGACGGGCCGCAGCTCTACGCCAATTTGTCCCAAATCTCTGCGGCTCTCCTGGGCTCTCGCTGCTGTGAAGTGCTGGAGCGTTTTATCCAGCTAGAAGAGCTCACTTCCTTCCTTCCTTCCTCTTTGACCCGATTCTGTGGCTGAAGTCATGTACTGTACGGCCTGACGCTGACGGATCCTGTGCA
Organism: Labeo catla; assembly: GCA_012976165.1. Classification (NCBI taxonomy): domain Eukaryota; kingdom Metazoa; phylum Chordata; class Actinopteri; order Cypriniformes; family Cyprinidae; genus Labeo; species Labeo catla. The sequence continues at coordinate 204,718 of VONZ01000861.1, forward strand.
TGAGCTGCATCCTCACTGAAGAATCCTTGGAGTGCTGTGATTTCAAAATATAAAGAATAATGTCAGTATTACTCCGGCTACATTTCATTTTAAGTGTACGCTAAATATATATATATTTTTTAAAACAGTGAACCTCAGTTGAATATATTTTTGAAATATAATATACATTTAGTTTTAACCTTCATATACCAAAATATGTTTGTATTTCAGGGGCAATCAAATGTGTTTTATTTTATTTTATTTTATTTTTAGTATTTATATATATATATATATATATATTTTTTAAATGGCCAAAAACATTTTGGTATAAAATACATTTGCGAAAATCATTTTTTTAGCAAGTATATGTTTGGGCCATTTTTTTTTTTTAAATATATTAAAATATTTATTTATATATTTTTATTCAGTTAGTTGCATGCAGGGATTTTTTTTTTTTTTAAACAAATGGGAATGAAAGGTGTTGGCTGTGTGTTGTATTCAGATACCCACATAAAAATAAAGTGTACTTGAATGCACTAAAAAATAAAAACCCTTGAAAAGCACATAGTACATTTGTAGTACTTTTTTTTTTCCTGCTAAATAAAGTTGTAAAATGTATGCACTATAAATACATACATTAAAAGTCTATTTGTAGTAGTTCAGTGCAATTAGAAAAGTATACTAAATACCACTGATATTTCAACTGATTTTTAGTGCATTGAAATAAAATGTACTACTGCGAAAACATACAGAGGACTTTTATCAGTATATTTTTAAAACGTGTGTTTTGAATGGTTTAAAAATTAGTTCAGTGTTAGTACACTTCTAAGTATTTACCCTAACTTTAAATTAAATTAATTTTATTTTAAATATACTAGTAGGCCTAATGTAATAGTTGTAAGTACATTTTCCCAACTGTGCTACTTAAATACACTTAATATAAATATGCTAATTAGATTTTAAGTGTAGTCAGATAATGTACCAGAAGTGTTTTATAATTGCATTGCTTAAAAGTGTGCTATGATCACTTTACATCAGATTTTATATATACCATCACTAAGTTTGGGATTTTCGTGAAAAACGCAGTAGAAATCTATTGCTTAAGGTCTGTGCAGGACTTGTGTGGTGTGTGAAGGGATTTTGTTGTACGTCACAAAAAAAAAAAAAAAAAGTAAGTGTTTTTAATGAAAGAGAAACGGTTTTGTTTGTTTGCACATTACATATCATACCTGTGCTGTATTGTTGTATCTATGTGGTAATAGGGTAATTATCCTTTCAATCTACAGGTGTTTACATTTACATGAATTACATTTACAATAATTTTAATCAAATGAATCATTTCTAACAGTCAAGTAGTTCATTTATTATTGATGGAAAACAGCAGCTTCATGAAGTGACTACACAATAATTGTAGAATGTGTTTAGATGTATACTTTCAGCATAAAGTGCTTGAAGTGCTTTGTTTTTAATGTGGAAAAAAGTGCTACTGATGACATAGTAACAGTTTACTTGATTGTACTGTTTAAAGACACCATGTAGTTAAGTACAGTATATAATATACAGGGAACACAAATACAAAACATTTGAAATGAGTTATTTAATCTATAAAAAAATATGTGGGTGATACATTATAAATGCATTTTATATATATTATTATATATTATTTGTATATTTTTAAATAATTAATCAGTGTGTTTTCTATGTTTGAAGAGTATATTTAAAAGTGTATGAAAGATGGTTTCAATTTTACTACATTTCAGTTCGCTTTCATCGTGTCCCAAAATAGCACATTTGAAAACACTTGGATGTTCTTAAGATTATCTTAAGAAGTACTAAAGAATATTTTTTTTAGTATATTAAGTGCAACATTAGAGCACAAGAATAGAGCACTTTAAAGACATTATGGAAGTGTCCTAAGCATACTGAAATAAAATGTATTTTAGTGCACTTTTTTTCACCTGAGGCTGTGGGTCATAAGTGGACGTGTGTGTGTGTGTGTGTGTGTGTGTGTGTGTAAAACTGCTCAATCAGCGTACTGCTGAAACCAGTGAATATTTCATATTCCATGAAACACTGTGCTGCAAGTTTCCGGTGGAAACTTCCCCAAAGTCATTTAGTGTGTCCAAAAATATCTCCCGATGTTTGTTGACGTGAGTGTGGGAACTTGTATTTTTCACTTAAAAAGGTAATGGAATAAGAATAAGTGTGGCGTGCAGACGCGTGTTAATGATGCCGGGAAGCGCGCGCTGGCGAGGCATCACATGCATTTGCTGGCTCAGGGAGAAATAAATTGGCAGGCAGAAAGAAAGAAAAGCAGTTTATTGTGAGTGCATGTGCCACAGTCCACCCTCATTAAAACAGCACTGAAGACTCTGCTGGGCCAACTGCTTATTATATTGAGATTTAGTGATTGAAGAAGATATCTTTTAATTGAGTGCATTATTTATATATTTACAGTATGATATTGTGTGGTCATATTTCACAACAAAAACATCACCGTTCTTCAGCTCCTAACCTGTGTATAATCAAATGCAAATGTAGTGAAATCTTTGCACTCTGTTTACTGCTGACAATAGCTTTTATTTCAGTTTTTCCGTGTGTTTGGACTGCTAGTCACTTCATTTTATCTGGCCAACGAGGTTGGTAATACAATCGGTTTATGCTGAGAATCGCTTTTTAATGAGACGTTTCCTGTACAGATTGCAAAGAATTGTTATTCGGATTATTACTAATCATAACCTTCCAGTTATTTATTTTATTGAACAGTTTTGTTGCTTCCATTGTGTATGACCAAGAATTACAGTGATTTTACCACGGTCAAGAGGGTTTTACACTCTCAGCTTTGTGTCGTGGCTTATTGCTTTAGCAAACGCAAGCTTCAGCTCAGAAAAACAGCTTTGAATCATGCATTTTTTGCAACTTCTGCCCCAAGCTTTTATTGCTGAATGTATTCTGTTCTGCAAAGCATAATTTCAAACGGTGTGTCCTCTGACCTTCCATCATCATAGAAATACTGCCGTGCCCTCGAGAGAATGAGCGTGATGAAATAACCTTATGCTTTCAGACTCTTTACAGAAACTCCACATCAAACTTTCATGACAGTTTAGTCAGTGAGTCTGAAACACTCAGCAGAAGACGGGATGCAGTCGCTCTAGAAAGACACAAACCCAATGCAACAACACTGAGATTAAATGTTGCAATAAATGTACATATATATATATATATATATATTTGCTAAAATAATGTTTTCTTCATATATATTTTTAGCCATTTTTTGTGTATTTTTGAAAATATATTTATGCTTCATATATTGCAGTCCAAAATACATTCACATGTCATATTTGAAGAAAAATCAGCAAGGAACTTAAAACAAACACACAAACACACACACACACAGTCTGGTTTATTATCTTTGTGGGGACTCTCCAGAGGCGCAATGGTTTGTATACTGTCCACACTGTATTTTCTATCCCCTTACCCTAACCCTACCCCTAAACCTAACCCTTACAGAAAACTTTATGCATTTTTACTTTCTCAAAAAATCTCATTCTGTATGATTTATAAGCTTTTGTACCCATGGGGACCACAAGCCGGTCCCCACAGTGTCACAAATTTCAGGTTTTACTATTCTTGTGGGGACATTTGGTCCCCACAATGTAGCAAAAACAAGTACACACACACACACACACACACACACACCTAAACACACACACAAATCAACATTATTGAAAGGAGACCTATTATGACCCCTTGATGTAATATAAGATGTAATATAAGTCTCAGGTGTCCCCAGAATGTGTCTGTCAGGTTTCAGCTCAAAATCCCCCACAGATCACTTATTATATCATATTAAAAAATGCCTATTTTGAGTGGAAGCAGTAACGCGCTGTTTTTGTGCATGTCTTTTTAAATGCAAAGGAGCTGCTGCTCCCCGCCCCCTTTTCCAGAATAGTGCTGTGCCTTTACAGTTTGTACCTCAGATAGTTTGGTTTGGATTGTCATGTCTATCGTGCTGTGTTTTAAAGCCATATCAGTTTTCTGAATGCACACATCTAAAGCACGTGCACAGAAGTTAATGTTAAAAACACAGGAGTTACAAAAACAACCAGTTATGTCTGTGAAGGTAAACATCTGGGAAAGAAACTGCATGTTTATATTAGATCTGTGTGGCAGCAGCGTAATACACAGTAAATAATACAATAAATCCACTGCTCTCTTGTCTCCTCTGAGACTGGGACTCTAAATAGTGTTCTGTGTTAGCATGCTTTGCCCAACTTTTACCATGGCGTTAGAACTGGACACCGTTGCCGCTTGCGAAAAACAAGATGACGGCACCATGGGTGGAAAGGGGCAGATTAAGGGGCGGTAATATTATGATAAGATCCTCTGACCACATCACGCTAGTTTTTTCACATGCTTGCAGAAAAAGGATTACCAAAACAAAGTTACCGGGTTGTCCTTTTTCACATTTTCTGGGTTGGTAGATGCACTGGGGACCCAATTATAGCACTTAAATACAGAAAACAAATGTTCATGATATGTCACCTTTAAATATTTATAAATCTAATTTTGATCTGTAATAGGCTATTCCATCCACATCTAGCCTAAATGTAGGATCCTGTAAGGAAATGTGTTTTCCTCCACCTAAAATGCATTTTAGTAAATGAAGGTTGAACTTCGAAAATATATTTCATTGAACTTCAGTGTTTACAACATATATTTTGGCCATAATATGCATTTCGTCTCATTCCCCAGCAGGTGAAGGAGTGTGAAGTGAATGTGCTGATTGTCTTACTGTAGGTCAGATGTGCTGCACCCTTTGGACACGCGTGTGGGTGATGCTAATAAACGCTGTCATATTCTGAGTTCACTGGGTGAGCGCTGGCCTTTATTTATGATGACTTCTCACAGGACCGGCTTGTGCCAGGCCTATTCAACGCTGTCTTTCCCTTTTCTACTGGAGGCTGGAATGATTCCTTCAGGCGGTTCACATGTTTAAGCAGTTCTTTTGTACTTTTTTTTTACTTTCATCTTATTTTGATTCATGATTGGCTCCCAGATCCCACAAGCGTTTCCTGTCTTATTGCAGTATATTCTGCGATTTGTTCTTCCCACACATGCTCCAGTAAGCACCCATAGTTCATGTGGCTGGGCTGGATTTGGAAGCGGTGGGGAGATGCTCTCGAGGGCCCCACACATCTACAATTGCATAAGCAGCTTTTCATGGGCTATTTTCAGTTGCCGCAGCACAACTCAGTGTAGGGCTTTGCGTAGGAGCTTCAGTTTAGCCTGCTTATAATGTTTTCCTAAATGGAGACTACACAGCCATGTCATTAAACCTCACTTTTCTTGAGTGGATTTTGAAAGTCACAGCACAGATGTACAGTAAAGCGAAATGTCATTTGCCTACCTTTGACTCCACTGAGAAATTTTAGTATCATTTTGACAAGTTTGACATTTCTGAGGAAGAATCTTCGAATGATATTCAAGAGTGGTATGACGATGTCCTCTAAATCTGTGAAAAGTCTAAAAAAAAAAAAAAATGTTCTCATCTTCAAAACAGAATATTGTATGCATAAATACAAGGTGTTCATCAGTGTTTTTGTCTATATGCATAATGTAAACAAAATAAATAAATAAGAAGGAAAGAAAGACATATCAAGAAGTTCCCCTTCATCAGATGTAGTGACACTATGGGAGCACTTCTGCGTAAAAAAGCATGTGTGAAACCCGTCCAATAGCATGGCGGGATGTCATCTTTTAACATATGACTTCATAACCAGGAAGTTCTATAAATAGCACCCGAACCAAACAATGTCAAATTCTCGGTCTTCAGCAAGCCTTCTGTGTGAAAGAGTTGTTTGTCCCTGTCCCAGCATACAAACAAACAAAGTGGTGACCAAACAGCAAATGTTTGTCCAAAAATCAAGCATGATGTATACTCCTTGCCTACTAAAGTACAACCTCCACATCTGAGCCTGCCTTTTTTTGGTCACATTCATGGAGGAAACTGTTTTCATCCCCTGTCATCAGCCCCAAAGTCACAAATAATTCTAACGTAATGGGGTTGAAAGAATATAGGGCGATGCCTAACACCGTGTCTACACTGGACGCACAGGCAAAGTCTGTCCACACTGGACATGACAAAGCAACAATTGCAAATCATTTGAACTATGTGTGAGCACGTCATAAATAGAATGCTGTAGCAGTGTACTGTCGAGGATTTGTTGTGCCACGCCACATCCAGTGTAGACAGCATCAATGATTATAACGGGTTCTATTGTATTTTGTCGTGCCGCTCGCGTCCGGTGTAGACACGGTGTAAGGCGGAGCAGACGCTTGCTCTCAGCCGAAACCTGATAAGGGGTAGATGGATCTGAGGACCATTATCCTCAATAAGAAGGCCAGGAGCATCAGGCCTGTGAGGGCAGGCCTTTCTGGGGTGAAATGGTTTACACATTAACATACGGTGCCCACTTCTCCTCAGTGCCTTCGGGGGGCCATTCATCGACCCTGTGACTTCTGGTGCTTCAGGACACAATACTTTCTAGTGTCCCATCTCAATGACTCTCAGTGGGAGATTCCAGACAGGAGGGACCTTCTATCTCAGACAGGGGCTCAATCATTTACCCCCATCCTGAGTTGCCGAAACTATGTGTTTGGTCTCTGAGATGGCCCCACTCTGGTCTCTCAACTGAGGTTGTTGAGACTATACGTTACTCCAGAGCTCCCTCCACAAAAAAAATTATGCTACCTAAAATGGAGTATTTTCACTTAATAGCTGGACCTGGTTAACTACCCTGTGGGTACAGTGCTGGAGTTCCTCTAGGATCAGTTCTTCACCGGTTTGTCTTATTAACATCTCTTAAAGTCCACTTCCAAAACAAAGATTCACATATAATGTACCCACCCCCTTGTCATTCAAGATGTTCATGTCTTTCTTTCTTCAGTCGTAAAGAAATTATGTTTTTTGAGGAAAACGTTTCAGGATTTCTCTCCATATCATGGACTGATATGGTGTCCCAATTTTGAACTTCCAAAATGCAGTTTAAATGTGGCTTCAAACGATCACAAATGCGGTTGTAAACGATCCCAGTTGAGAAAGAAGGGTCTTATCTAGCGAAATGATTGGTTATTTTCATAAAAATAATATCATTTATATACTTTTTAATGTCAAACGCTCGTCTTGTCTTACTCTCCCTGAACTCTGTGTATTCTGGCTCAAGACAGTTAGTGTATGTCAAAAAACTGTGACCGTATTTTCTCCCTCAACTTCAAAATCGCCCTATATCGCTGTTTTACCTTTTTTGTTAAGGGTGTTTGTTCTTCTTTGCATGTTCATTTTGCAAAGACTGGGTCGGTACTTCTGCAATGATGTAGGATGACCCACACCACACTTTTAAAAATAAAGGTGCTTCATGATGCCATAAAAGAACCTTTTTTTGTCTAAATGGTTCCATAAAGAACCTTTGACATTTGAAGAATCTTTTTTTTTTTTTTAGCATTTTTAGTTCACTTTGAAGTATAGTCTCAGTAAACTACTAGTTTAGTAGTTTTATACTGCAAGTATACTCGTACATTTTCTTTAAGTGAACTTTACATCATACTTCAAGTGTACTACTTTGTCCCTATTTAGGTATTAATTTGTATATATTGTTATATGAATATCTGAACATACAAAACATCAAAATAAGGTACAGGGTATCTGCTTGTAACCAAAAACATTTTATTCTAGCTTCATGCATTATTTTTAAACACTTGAATGTGGATAAGTTTCATAAATAAAACACAAAGAAATAAACAACATTTTGAACAAAAAGCTGAAAAAAGACTGTGAATTGGATTCAGAGTGATGATCAAAACGTAGATGGAGTCAATCAAAACCCCAAAGCTTGACAGTCATTATTACCTCTTCATGGGTCACATTTTATTCCATAACGTTACACAGTTTTGATGCTGTTTCATGTCTGATGATTGTGTTAGATTACACATGGAAGCATCTGTTGTTTCTTCTTCACTTTCTGTACAGAAGATGTGTAATAGCGCCCACTACCGTATAACAATGAAAACACAGATTCTAGGAGCACAAGTATAGCTCAAATATATTTTGACTTTTTCTAAGTATGTCAAGTATACTTAAATGCCATTTAAGTATATTTCTGAGAAGTACATAAAGTCCATTTTTGAGAAGTACATAGAAAGTACACTAAAAATATACTTTACTATTTTTAATTTAAAAAGAAGTATACTAATAGCACACTTGAATAAACTTTTTCGTAAGGGATAACCTGAGACATTTTAATGACTCTGAAGCATTTCCTTAGATCTATAATTATCAGTTATTAGCATTATGTGTGCAGGCTCAGCTTCCTGTAATGAAGGGTCGGAGGCATTTGCAGCTTTTTTAAAACTTTAAGTCAGACAGGCGGGGGTCAGAGACAGCGTTAGGAACAACAGAGACAATCCAGAAGAGTAATCCGTGGGCGAGCAGAAGTCGGGGCAGGCGGCAGGCAGAGTAACAATAGTCCAGAGAACAGAGTGATAAATCCAAAGGCAGGCGGCAGGGAATCAGAGATAATAAACAGTCCAGGTCAAACACAGATAATCCAAACACAAGAATAACGCTCAGAATTGTAGCAACAGCAAACAAGACTTCGCAGAGAGTGAGAGTTCGGAAGCAGTTTATAAAGGCTGGCCAATAGGCAGCACCTAAGCAGGTGATCAGGCCCAGGTACAGCATGCTATGGGAAATGGAGTCCGAATAGGTTAGTATTTAGGAGAGGGTGCCCTCCAGTGATTGGAGAGAGCCACAGAGGCCTGATTCATGACAGAGCCCCCTCCCTGTGAGCGGCTCCTGAAGTGAGAAGGTGTGCGACGCCGGGGTTTTCTACGAGGTCAAGGGGCTGGTTTCTTCGGATGGGTCCTATGAAAGTCGGCAGTGAGCATGGGGTCCAGGACATCCTGGGCGTTGACCCAAGACCTCTCCTCTGGACCATACCCCTCCCAATCAATGAGGTACTGGAGTACCCTGCCCCGGGGTCGAGAGTCGAGGATTTCTCAAACCTGGTAACCCTAACCCATCCACTATAACGGGAGGGGTGCCCTCATCCTCGGCCTCCTCCTGGTCCTCCACTCCTCTCGGCGCACCGGCGGGCTTAAGCAGGGAGATATAAAAGATGGGAGAGATACGATAATTAGCAGGTGCCAAACAGTAAGATACCGGGGTAATTCACTTCAAAATTTTAAATGGACTCACGTACCTGGGACTGAGCTTCCTGCAAGGCCGCCTGAGACAAAGGTCCCTCGAAGAAAGCCAGACCCATTGCCTAGAAAACGTTGAAGTTCCTTAACCGTGGTGGGTGGTGGCCACCTTAGTACTGCGTTAACCTTCCTCTCATCCATGGCGACCCCCTCAGCATTGATGATGTAACCCAGGAAGGAGGTGACTGTTTGGTGGAACTCACACTTCTCAAATTTGGCGTATAACTAGTTATCTATGAGTCTCTGAAGAACCGCCCTTACATGCTGCACGTGCAGGTCCCTGGTGTCAGAGAAAATTAGAATATTGTCGATGTAGACGATAACCCATCGGTTGAGCATGTCTCGGAATATGTCATTGACGAAAGTCTGAAACACGGAAGGACTATTGACCAATCCGAAGGGCATAATGGAGTATTCATAGTGTCCAGTCGTGGTGGAGAAGGCGGTTTTCCATTCATCCCCCTCCCAGATATGGATCAGACTGTAGGCATTACGAAGGTCAAGCTTGGTGAAGAATCTGGCGGAGCAAAGCTGTTCCAGGGCTGCCGAGACCAGTGGTAAGGGATAACGGAACTTGACGGTTATCTCGTTGAGACCGCGGTAGTCAATGCAAGGTCGAAGTCCACCGTCCTTCTTTTTGACAAAGAAGAAACTGGCTGATGCTGGAGAAGTGGAAGGTCTGATCAAGCCCTTGGCCAGTTCCTCCTCAATGTAAGCCTTCATGGCTTCGGACTCAGGCTGTGACAGAGGAAAGATCCTTCCCTTGGGTGGAACCTAGCCTGGAAGGAGGTCAATGGCGCAGTCATTGGCACGGTGAGGAGGAAGTTTAGAGCTTTGGTCTTACTGAAGGCCTCAGCCAGGTCGAGATACTCTAGGGGTAAACCAGGAGTGGATACGGTATCTGTTAACTTGTCAGGTCGGGAAGCGATCTTGGGCATGCTGGAGAGTAAACATTCCTGATGACAATATTCAGACCATTGTAGGATTTGTCTCGAAGTCCAGGAAATTTGGGGGTTGTGTTTCTCTAGCCAGGGCAGACCCAGAATTATGGGGTTTCGAGGTGAGTCGATGGCGAAGAAACAAATAGTTTCTGTGTGGAAGGCTCCAGTCCTCAGTACTAGATCGTCACTGGTGAATTTGATGTGGCCTTCTCCCAACGGGTGTCCATCTAGGGATGCCACTGCCACCCGAGATCCACGTGCAATGAGAGGAATGTTATGAGAATCAGCGAACTTGAACGTAGAGTCCATTAAATAATAGTGTAACAGGGATATCAAGAGTGGTGAAAATGGTAGGATTAGAACTCACAGCAGAGGTCTTTCGGGTTGGTGGTTGAGTGGGACAGGAAACCCTTAGATGGCCGGATTGTCCGCAGTACAAACACAGATGTTGTCAGATCCTTCTCTCTCTCTCCTCAGCCATGAGATGAGTGAATCCAATTTGCATGGGCTCTGAGTCGGGAACTGCAGTGGCTGATTGGCTAGGCATGGGAGATTGTCATGGAGGTCATCGAGAGCGAACCAGATTGTCTATGCGGATGGAGAGATCAATGAACTTATCGAGGGTTTTGTCTTCATAGCGGCAAGCCAGTTCGGACTGTAGTTCTGTGGTGAGCCCTTTGCGGTACAGCAGCTTGAGGGACTCATCCTTCCAGCCAGTCTGCGCTGTGAGTGTGCGAAACGTGAGATCATAATCAGCGGCCGTCCTGCGTCCCTGTCGCAGCGTGAGAAGTTGTTCACCCGCCTCCCCTTCGTAAGCGGAGTGTTCAAACACTTCCCGAAAGCGCTTTAGGAAGCCGGCAAAAAAACGGGAAAGACATCGGTCTCCCCTCCCAGACAGCAGTGGCCCAGTCCAAAGCTCGCCCCGTCAGTAGTGAGCAGACAAAAGAAATGCGAGAAAAAAAAAGAAATCATCAGTGGGATACAGCAGTGGTTGTTGGTTAACAAACAGAGAGCATTGCATAAGAAAGCCCTTACATTTCTCTGGCGAGTTGTCAAACTTTTCCGGAAACGCCAGACGAGGGCTGGTGGTGGATTGGCTTGAAGTGGCGGGGGGCTGAGGAGGATTGGCTGATCTCACGCTGGCTTCGGTGACGCAAAGAGATTGCAACGTTTTCACAAGCTCCTCCGTGAGAGAGGTACGTTGCTGTAATTGTTGTTGATGAATAGCGAGCATGGCAGCTTGTGCAGATACCTCGGTGGAGAGATGATAAACAGCTGCTGGATTGTTTGTTGGTGGAGTCTTCTGTAATGAAGGGTCGGAGGCATGCGGATCCATTTGCAGCTTTAATTAAAACCAAACACAAAGTCAGATAGGTGGGGGTCAGAGACAGTGTTAGGAACAACAGAGACAATCCAGAAGAGTAATCCGTGGGCGAGCAGAAGTCGGGCAGGCGGCAGGCAGAGTAACAATAGTCCAGAGAACAGAGTGATAAATCCAAAGGCAGGCGGCAGGGAATCAGAGATAATAAACAGTCCAGGTCAAACACAGATAATCCAAACACAAGAATAATGCTCAGAATTGTAGCAACAGCAAACAAGACTTCGCAGAGAGTGAGAGTCCGGAAGCGGTTTATAAAGGCTGGCCAATAGGCGGCACCTGAGCAGGTGATCAGGTCTAGGTACAGGGTGTTATGGGAAATGGAGTCTAAATAGGTTAGTATTCAGGAGAGGGTGCCCTCCGGTGGTGATCGGAGGGAGCCACAGAGGCCTGATTCATGACACTTCCTTTTCTTGTTAGAAAAGAATCTCGCATCAACCTGTGAAATATACACTACTTGTTAACAGAGGATGTGTGACAGTGTGACATAATATCATCCCAGTAGCTTGTTGGATAAAAATATACATGAGAACCACAACACTTAATGATATTTTCACATCTTCAACAGAGGCATTTGTTGAAGACTCATTGATCTAGTCTTGAGGGCAACACTTTAGCATACTGTTATCATCATTAATGAATAAATATACAGAAAACAAATGAGTAAAGCAATATTAACATCCCAGAAACTACCATTAACTGACAACAAACTCAATGAATTGGTGAATATTAGCACCTAGTTAAATATGGGAGTTCACTCTCAGCTGACCTTTAACTAGACTCCTAAATAGATATTTTACCATATTTTTGTGTTAGAAATTATGTAGGAAAAGTAATAGATTAATATATGTCAAGAGTGCAACTTAAAAAATCTACATCATAACATGAAACATGAAATGCCATTAAAATGTCTCAGGTTATCCCTTACGAAAAATATCATGAGATTATATGACAGTTTAAAATGTTGTCTAATCTAATGAAAAATAATTTAATTAGATTATTATATAATAATTTTAAATATAATAAAAAATACAATTATTAACTTTTTCAAATAAAATATTTTTTTATTTATTTATTATTTTTTTAAGGTATAGTTCAGAACAATGTCTGTAAATGAAGAAACACATTCAGACATTCAGAAAAACACTCCCCTCCCTACAAACACAGTTCTCATAGAACACAAGACACATAAACCAGCCAAAATGCTTTACATTTATTGAAATAATAATTTCTGAACATTAAATATTGATTGTTATTCTTTATTGCCCCCTGTTGCAGTAGTGTGGGTGAGGAGCTGACAAATGTAGCTAACACAAACAGTCTCTGAGAAACTAAAGGAAATGCAAAAGGTGTTGCAACCGTAGCCACAAGCCACAAGATTGTTTATGTAGTCTATCAATAACAGCAGAAGTTGTTAATAATAATAGGCCTATATTTGATCAATACAGTACATAGCAGTTTACTATCTGTGGGTCATTTTAAACAAATGTCTTTTTAAATGCAGTTAACGTGTCCAGTTTCCCTACATTCCTCTTGTCAGACCCTTTGGGGCTGTTGTTGTCTGTGTTTTCCTCATGTTTCCCATATTTGGTCCTTCCATTTCCGTTTCTTGTTAATACGTCATTGTCTCAGTGTATTCCCCTGATTGGTTAGTTCGGTGTATTTAAGGTTTGGTTGTGATTGTCAAGTTTGTCGGTGATTACATTGTCATTCTGTTTTGTTTGGTTACGTTGTGGTTGTTGTTTTGGATTTTCTTGCTGTTCCCGTCTGTTCCTGCCCTTACGTGGATTATTTAAATAAATGTTTATGCATTGGACTTTCTCGCTCCTCCTCATCATTCCCGCACACAACGCCTGCGTGACACCTCTAAACTATTTGTGTTTCTTGTTTACATTATCATTGCTACTTGAAGAGAAGGTAGCATCAGTCCACACTTTTCACTGAATCACTAGAGAGTCTTGAAGATACTTGAGTACTTTCTAGTCATCAGCCATACCTCAAATGCCAAAAACGGTAAACTATGGGTGTCACACCCCTTTGGACTGTTTGAGTTGGTTTCTCCCTCATGTACCCATATTTGGTTGTTCCTGTTTCCTGTCCTCGTTTAATCATCATTAGTTAACCTTGTACCACCTGTGCCTTAATTATGCTCCTCGTAATCACCTGTCTTTATAAGTTGCATTCAGTTCAATGTTTGTCGTCTGGTCTCATCAATGTATGCGTCTATCTACCCTCCTGCTGTGGATTTACCTGTTTTGGAATTATCTGTTGAATATAATAAAGACTTTATCTTTGACCTTTGTCTTCATTCACCCCTCTATTCACGTATTCACGATACGTGACCAGAAGACCGGACCCTTAGAAAAAAAAATGGAAGTAGCCGCTCAACCCTAGCCCACAGAGATCTCCCATTCGTGGAGTATGCCCGGGAGTTCTGCGGGCTGGCAATGATGTCAGGGCTGGATGACGCCACTATCAACTCTCTGTTCTGGATTGGGGCCAATTACAACCACCCTGTGGACCTCCCAGACACCACAGGACTGAGCTGGAGGGAAGGGATCCTCCCGGTGTCTGGAGAGTGTCCGGCCCCAATCCAGAACCAGCCCACCAGCCGTTCCCGAGTCAAGACTGTCGGCCACAATGCCCATGACGGTGGATGTTCCAGTGGGGCGTGAGGGTGCTGAGGACAGCACCGCTGAGGGTGAGCAATGTCTGGATCTGGGACATTTAAATATGGAACAACATTTGATTTATTTCTCTGAGGATATATATGTGGGACTTCCTGCCTGCCCTGAACTACCTGCCTGCCTGGATTTCCCACCCACCCTCCCTCTGTTATCTCCTCCTATCGTTCCGGTTGCCTCAGTCCCACCACCACTGTCTCCTGACAGCCCCCGCTGCTCACCCTCAGCCCACCATCTGTGCGGTGGACTTGGCGCAGATCTGCCAGTCTCCATCCCCGTTATGGCTGGAGGGTCCCTTGTCTCCGCCTCCAGCCTTTGAGTCCTGGACTCCGCCTCAGCCCTCTGACCCAGCGGCTCCACACCGGCTCTCAGCTTCCTCTTCTCCAACGTCGCCCGTCGGTCCACTAGCTCCACCGGGCTCCCTCGTCCCTCCGGCTCCACCTTGGTTGGTCGTCGTCCCGCCATCGCCTCAGGACTCCACTCCTCCGGCTGCGCCTCGACACTCCGTCCCACTGGCTCCATCGGGCTCCTCCCTCCCTCCAGCTTCACCTCAGTTCTCTGTCGCTTCTGCTCCGCTGCGGATCACCGCCTCGGTCGCCAGAGCCTTGGGTTCCGCCTTGGCCCTTCGGATCCTCGGTGTCGCCCAGGATCATCGGCTCTCTGTCTCCGCCTCGGGCTCCACCTCCACCTGCTCCGCCACCATCGGTCAGCCCCCTGGAGTCATCAGCCCTTCCTCCACCATGGCTCCTCCCTCCATCAGCTTCACCATTGGCCACCATCATGGCTACGGCCTGGGTCTCGCCTGGCTCCTCCTGCTCTGGGTCCCTTCTGTCTCCTCCATGGCTCCTTCCTCTGTCGGATCCACCCTGGACCCTTCTGTCTCCTCCATGGTTCCTCCCTCCATCGTCACTGCCCTGGACTCTGTCATTCGTCCTCCTCCCAGGTATCTGTCCTCCGCCGAAGCCTCCACCAGTACAGACTTCCTGTGTCCATCCCTTCCTTTGTTTTCTTTCTATGGCGCGAGGTCGAGCCTTCCGGGAGGGGGGAGTAATGTCACACCCCTTTGGACTGTTTGAGTTGGTTTCTCCCTCTTGTGCCCATATTTGGTTGTTCCTGTTTCCTGTCCTCGTTTAATCATCATTAGTTAACCTATGCCTTAATTATGTTCCTCGTAATCACCTGTCTTTATAAGTTGCATTCAGTTCAGTGTTTGGCGTCTGGTCTCATCAGTGTATGCGTGTATCTACCCTCCTGCTGTGGATTAAACTGTTTTGGAATTAGCTGTGGAGTATAATAAAGACTTTATCTTTGACCTTCATCTTCGTTCGCCCCTTCCTCACACGATACGTGACAATGGGGTGATTTATTTACTTAATGTACCAGAAATATATGGACATATGTAAAGTGTGTATTCTACCTCACTTTACTTTTGAATATTTCAAACTATTATGGGTGGTAAGAAGATTCTTTTTTCAGGATTAGGATCTTATTAATAACTATTGTAAGTAGGATGGTATGACCACTAGTAATGTATCCAGTGTTACTACATTCTTCTGAAGGATTTACTACTCATCTGGAGCAGTATTCTAGAGTGAAGATCACGGTAACCCAGTAATGACTCAAATGTTACCATATTACCTTCAGAAGGATTGAACAGTGAGTGGGTGAGAGCCCGTGAAGGGCAGTAAAAGGGTGCGGAGCTTGTGTGCGAGACGCACACCCTGAGGCACAGTGGAGAACGAAAACACAACAGGGAAATTCAGCCTCGTTTGAGAAGCTGTGGATGTTTACTTAAGATGTGTGCTCATATGGCACCAGAAGGACGTGACACTGAACTGAAGTTTGGTTTCATGTCAGCCTTACTAGCTCCACACCAGACTAACAAGATTAGCACGGTGCAGCGACTCTTGATTGGCCTCATTTCATTATACTGAAATCCATGTAAATAACTCAATTATGCATAAAGTGTTAAATGGATCATGCCCATATTTTTCATTGCATAATGTGTGTTATTATTACCAGTTGCTTTAATGTTGCTTTAATGTACTGTAATATAAATCAGTTCATCTCAATCCTGGAGAGTTTGCATGACAATTGACATGACACGTTAGCCTACACCGTGTCTATCTCATGGGAAGCGTGGAAATGGAAGTTAAGCTGAGTGGAAGAGTTATATTGAAGGAGAAGTGATGAAAGTGTGAATGTGAATGAAGGGACACGACGTCCTTGCTGTGCGGAGGGGAAGTGATGGGTCCAGATGCGCAGGGTCAGGTGTCATGACGGATCTGGACCCTGAGGACAGCTGGTGCTCGCTTGAGAAAGAGAGACACGGATCCACTGTCACCACTGCGAGTCTGGAGTCTGTGACACGACGGCCAGAACGAGCAACGTTTCAAGATCCTCCATGCGCTTCCTGCAAGGCCTGAGGCACAGATCAATAGTTAGTCCTGCAGAAGACTTGTGTATGAATCTTAATTGCTATCAGCTGCCTGATACTCTGAGCGTTTGAGCAATTCTCTGTGGAGAGAAGTTTTTTTTTCCCCCTTTTTCAAACTGCAGGCGAATACTCACAGATATTTAAACTCTCTTTTAAGCTCTGCCTGAGGACGACTGATGAACATTTTCCTATAGTTAAATAGCATAAAATGTCAGCATGTTA
This sequence comes from Labeo catla, assembly GCA_012976165.1. NCBI lineage: Eukaryota > Metazoa > Chordata > Actinopteri > Cypriniformes > Cyprinidae > Labeo > Labeo catla. The sequence goes on from VONZ01000861.1 coordinate 221,620, forward strand.
TCAAAGCAAACACTAGCACCTCATGAAACTGGGTTTGCTTTTGCTTAAAGTGGAATTCAGCTTCATTCTGACTCTTTGTTTAGTACTGAAGTATTTAAACAAAGTGAAACAAGACTCAGTTTGCACATAATTGATGTGCACACTGAAAGAAACATATGCATTAAGTGGAAATGCATATTATAAAATGCACATTTAGTGCAACACAAACTACGAACAAACAAAACTAAATGAACGAAACAGACTTTAGCATTTAACTTACATAAGCAGCAAAGCAGTGATAAATAAATTAGGATTAAGTCCATAAAGTGTATTTTATAAATTGCTGAATTATTTCATTATTGCGTGTTTGTATAGTTTGAATATCCCTCATTTGTTTTTCGATTTAATATTGAAAGAAGAAACATAAGAAAACGGCTCCTTTTTCGTTTTTTTTCCAGAAAAACAAAAAACAAAAATTCAGCTTGATTTTGCGTTCAGGGGTGGAAAAATTAATAAACAGCTTAAAAATTTCTACATGTGGGCAGAATGGAACACCCCTTTCTGCTGATTGGTCAGACGAAGATCAAACCATGGCATCAGTTCTTCTGCAGTTCCGCACAGAATAATAGTCCTCTGCTGCTGCAGTTGAATGGATAATTAACATGTTTATTGAAACTACATTTAAACTTTTTCTCATCAAACAACCACACAACACAAACTACGGCTCGACACAACCCGTGTCGGGGCAGAGCCTAGACAGGGCTATCTTCTATGTAGACATAAATTTACTTACGCCTTGCATTAGTTGGCAGGGTTTGATGGCACATTAAAAAAAAAAAGTGAAAGTCATGATTCTCTGCCATTAAAAGTGCAAGCAGGACATTTATTTACTTATTTAGTTAGTTAGTAAGTTAGTTATGTAGTTATTTATTTATTTAGTTTTTCCAATAAATAAATCAGATAATAACAAGGTGAGTAGGCCTAACCTATAGTTCATACAGTTCTAATAAGTTGCACTGGGTTAATAAACTCTAAGCAGATAAACGCACCCTGTCAAGTGCAGACCAGTAGTGAAGTGTAAATACACAGCAGTCATAACTTTTTTTTTTTGCTGAGTTCATAGATTTCAATAATATTGGGTATTAATTGTTGTCAAATAATTGATGTTTCAATTTCTCTGCCTGTTCTCTCCGCGCTGTCATACATACGTACACATAAACATTAACATTTATTTCATGACAAATCATCATTTAGATAGTCTTCTGTAGACATTCTACTAACAGTAAGTAACTCTGTAACTGCATGTCAACTAGTCATTAGAGTCTTAGTAGACTGTCTGCTTAATATCTTCTAACACTCTTCTAAACTTTGCAGGTATATGTCAACTTATTCCACTAACCCTAAACCTAACCTAACAGTCTGCTCTGAGAGTTAGTAGACATGTAGTTGCAAATTAATGAGAATTAGTTGACATGTAGTTGCAAAGTTACTTCTAGTTAGTAGAATGCCTAAAGTGGACTATCAAAATAAAGTGTAACCCAAATCGTTAAATGAATGGTATTTATAAAACAACCAAGAATAAAAAAAATATATAAGTAGCCATGTAAAATAAAGAAAAAACAAATGCTAGCCTATTTAAAATTAGTGCCATTATAAACAACATTTATTTTAACATACACTGACCAAAAAAAAGTCCGTGGGGGTCCAAAAACCAGTCAGTCTCTGGTGTGACCACCATTTGCCTCACGCAGTGCAACACATCTCCTTCGCATAGAGTTGATCAGGTTGTTGATTGTGGCCTGTGGATTGTTGGTCCACTCCTCTTCAATGGCTGTGCGAAGTTGCTGGATATTGGCAGGAACTAAAACACGCTGTCGAATACGCCAATCCAGAGCATCCCAAACATGCTCAATGGGTGACGTGTCCGGTGAGTATGCTGGCCATGCAAGAACTGGGATGTTTTCAGCTTCCAGGAATTGTGTACAGATCCTTGCACCATGGGACTATGCATTATCATGCTGGCACAACAATGGGCCCTGAGGATCTCGTCACGGTATCTCTGTGCATCCAAAATACCATCAATAAAATGCACCAGTGTTCGTTGTCCATAACATACGCCTGCCCATACCATAACCCCACCGCCACCATGGGCCACTCGATCCACAACGTTGACATCAGCAAACCGCTCACCCACACAACGCCATACACACTGTCTGCCATCTGCCCTGTACAGTGAAAACCGGGATTCATCCATGAAGAGAACACCTCTCCAAAGTGCCAGACGCTATCAGATGTGAGCATTTGCCCACTCGAGTCGGTTACGACGACAAACTGCAGTCAGGTCGAGACCCGATGAGGACGACGAGCATGCAGATGAGCTTCCCTGAGACGGTTTCTGACAGTTTGTGCAAAAATTCTTTGGTTATGCAAACCGATTGTTGCAGCAGCTGTCCGGGTGGCTGGTCTCAGACAATCTTGGAGGTGATGATGCTGGATGTGGAGGTCCTGGGCTGGTGTGGTTACACGTGGTCTGTGGTTTTGAGGCCGGTTGGATGTACTGCCAAATTCTCTGAAACGCCTTTGGAGATTGCTTATGGTAGAGAAATTAGACATTCCTGCAGTCAGCATGCCAATTGCACGCTCCCTCAAAACTTGCGACATCTGTGTTATTGTGCTGTGTGATAAAACTGCACATTTTAGAGTGCCCTTTTATTGTGTCCAGCCTAAGGCACACCTGTGCAATAATCATGCTGTCTAATCAGCATCTTGATATGTCACACCTGTGAGGTGGATGGATTATCTCGGCAAAGGAGAAGTGCTCACTAACACAGATTTAGACAGATTTGTGAACAATATTTGAGAGAAATAGGCCATATTTTGGATATATACTGGACTTGCTTCTCTCATTCAGTCCAAAGTGTCTATAGTCTGTTTGCGATTTACCTCCTAAAATATTTTTGTAAAGAAGGCTTCTTCAGTCGGGTCTCAATAATATGCAAGTAAAATAACAGTCAACAGCTGTACAAGTGATGATACCTTTAGTCTATAGGCTATTGTACAACAGACACATTTAATTAAGCTTAATAATAAAGCCTTTAATATGTTTAGTTGACAGTGTTTTACTTTGATAATAAACAGTGCACTGATTGTGTAAGTGTGCGAGGCGCCAGCGCCAGCACCATCACTTGAATTTCTTTCCTCAGCAGCGGAAACAACTTAATATTCTGTCATTTACAGTCATACTGATAAGAGCAGGACATCATTCGAAATGGAAAAAAATATATATTTTTATTTGTGTAAATTCAAAATTAATGCAAAATTCATCCCTTTGAAAAACATAGAAAACAATAGAATGCGCTGCTTTCGTCTCCTTGAACATCTTTTTGGCATATGCCACAAACATGAACCATAACACAACTGACGCGTCTACTTTTAACAATCTACATTAAGATTATTTGACGTTAAATGCATTATATAAATTACTTTGGAACAAATCACAGCATGTTTCATGATTAAAAAAAAGTCCAGAAAATACGGTAGGCTATAGCAAATTATTTTGCGCACCCCCTGGCACTTTGAGAATAGCACACAGAAGATAGCCCTGTCTAGGCTCTGCCCCGGTACGGGTTGTGTCTAGCTATTCGTTAGTGTGGTTGTTTGATGAGAAAAAGATTAAATGTAGTTACAATAAACCCGTTAATTATCCGTTCAACTTCAGGAGCAGAGGACTATTATTCTGTGCGAAACTGCGGAAGAACTGATGGCACGGTTTGATCTTTAGCTGACCAATCAATAGAAAGGGGTGTTTCATTTTGCCCACATGTCGAAATCGAATATTTAAGCCGTTTATTCATTTTTCCACTCCTGAACAGAAAATGAAAAATCAGGCTTAATTCTTGTTTTTTGTTTTTCTGGGAAAGAAAAAAAAAACGAAAAAGAATATTAAAGGAAAAAACGAATGGACGAATGATACACAGATTTGTCTGAAAATAGAATATTTGAATATTAATACATAATCTGTTTTGCATGAGAGTAAGGAGTGCTGTTGCTGCAAAATCTGCCTGTCTTTGCTGTCTTTATAAATACGCTTCATTATAATTAATTTTTTTGTGTAATCCAAACAAGTTCAATGTGACCCTTACGTTTTTTTTTTTTTTTAACTTTTTATCTTTTTCATATCTTTTCTTATCTTGAAACAGAAAAAGTAAAAAATAAATAAATAAATACAATTTATATATATATGTATATACATATATATATATATATATATATATATATATATATATATTTTTTTTTAATTTTTTACACAATCTCTAAGTAGTAGGGGTTTGTAATAGACCAGGTAAAATTGACAGTGGATCTAGATTTTGGACACAGTGTATTTTATTCTGTGATGTAATCAGCTTCTGTCAGTGGTTTCTTGTGCACAGACACACAGATGCAGCAGGAGTGAGAGGAGGTGCTGAAGTACAGCACAGAGAGAGCAATGGGAGGAACAGTCCCATCAAACGGATGCGGATAAGCCGCGCTGTGCTGCTCCTCTGACAGGATGCGCCAGTGATTCTGGCTGTAATTCTGTGTACTTCAGTACTGTTAATGCCTCACAGTGTCCAAATGAATTAGATTAACTCGTAGAGCTGTCTAAAGAGATTCAACTCTGTTGCACCGTCAGTCGGGATCTCGTGTCACCCCTGAGGTCCCGTTCACATAGCAGGTTAAGTGGTTTATATCAAAGGCATTCTAAGGCATTCAGTTCGGCTAGTTTTTAATCTATAGTTAGAACAGGAGAAAAGTGAACGTAAGCTGCCAGAGGCTAATGACAGTTTGCTGCATAGGTTTGGGCTAAAGATTTCTTTTACCGAGCAGAGCCTCCAACAATGTAATTTCAACATCAAGAGGACTTAATTTTCCTAACACTGTTTATTTGTTAATAAATGGAGCTGTTAGAAAGTAATTCTGCCCATGAAAAATTCAGAGTCAGCAAAAGAAATAGTGCTGTGGTTTTTGTAAGTAATTGCTTTGCTCCAGAGACACTATACAAATGCAGAGAGAGGAGAAAGCCTGCTTCTGATCACAAGTGTTCTCATAATACATAAATAAAGTATACCATAAATACATCTGCGTGTTTATCAGTGTTATTGACATTTATCTGCTCATGGGTTTGTCACCGGAGAGTGTGTTTGAGCAGATGCCGAGGGGTTTACACGTGGGCTGATGAGGACCTGTGGATTCAGAGGGTGGTCTTCTGTCGACGTGAATGATGGCTTGATCTGCATGCTAAAGCGGCATCTGCCCCACAAGATGGATGAGGCTCTCACTTCAGCCCTCACTTTCAGCAGTGCTCCTGCACAGATAGAGACAAGACTGTATCACAATGATAAGCATTTATACAGTGAATATATATACTCCTTGTGAGGTGATGGAGGAAAAAAAAAAAACCGAGCATGTTTGTCCTGATAATTTGTTCAGAGAACACACTCAGTGATTCAGGTTTATCAGCAGGTGGTGACATTAAAATATACTAAATGCATGTTATAAATATTAATGTGAATAATTGGTATTAATGTAAATGTCATAACTTGATCTTCCAGTAAAACATCAGGCTTCTCTCTGTGACACATGCAAACCTTCTCCAGTCATTTATTAAGCTCCACCCCTGCAACCTCACACTCATCTGCATACACGGCGGCTGAGAGCCACACCCACATCTTAACATCCAATCAACAACAACACAAAACCAAGTCCTGCCATACCTTCGTTTGCTTTTCAACAATCATTACACAGATGTTCGTATAGCACTACTTAGGTTTCATGGTGAGTTTAAATGCACAGTATGGACCCTATTTATTACCTGCGTTAGCTGCATTATGGCACACACGTGCTGCAGTTTATCCTCTTTTCGTGGGAGTTTGCACTGAAATATGTTGAGAGGTTCATGTTAATGTAGAGACAGTCAGTTAAGCTGAAACTGATAAACAAAAATGACTACCCTGCCCTAATGAATTACCCAGCCCGAAGACTTTATCTGATCATTTATGTGGTCATAAATTGCTTTGAAGAAAAGCATCTGTCAAATGTATAAATGTCTTTTAAATGACTAGATAGCAAAGATGAAGCAGTTTTGAAACATTGGGATAAATATTTTTTTTAGCACCCTCTTGTTAAAGTGTGTTTATTGTTTTGCAGCACTTCTTACAAGCAGACCACCAAAAGTCCTGTTCCCGTCAGAGAGACAGGCCAGTGTCATAGATGTCCAACTCGGTGAGTCCCTCATACAATACAGACACACATCCACATCAAACACATAGACAGAAACAGATGTCCTTTTCTTTTATTACAGTGTTTTGCTACAGTCATGTGTGATGACCTTAATAAATAATAAAAAATGCTATGTTCCTAACATGCTTGTGTCCTTGACTGAACAAGTCCATGAAATCAACATGAGGGTTCCCTATCAGTCAATCACGTCGTCACTGGCATTGAGGGTCTCACTTGGAAGCCCTAATCACCTCTGAGCATTACAAGAGAAAGACTCAGAACCTTGGTGATCTGATACAGTCCTTTCCTTGACAGGCTCAGAACAAGTTGATCTGTTACTGTCTCTCTGGATGGGAGACTCAGAACTTGTGTATCTGTTAGTGTATCTGTGGACGTGCCTGAGACTCAGAACAAAGAGTGTCTTTTGGACGGTTACCTTTATCTCCTTCTGATGAGGAGGAGGAGATTGCAATTTGGCACTTCTCCACTTCCATGCTGTGATTGGCTGGATCCATCAGAGTGGGGAACATGTGGCGGCGGCCCACCCTTGTTTCCTCCTGTTGAATTTATTGGCATAGTCCAAATACAAATTCATAAAAGTGTCTCTAAAATTTCACTGGTGCATTTCTCACTTTCCAAACCACAACCAGAATAACCAGAAGCTCTTCGTTTCATCTACTGCTGTTGTGTCTGGAGGTCCTAAGGAATGTTTTTTGCGGTCACAGGTCAAAACCTTCAGAATCAGTCTCAATTGTGGGTGAAGGGCAGAAACTGTGTTTTGACCAATAGGAAGTCCTGGCCTTCCCGGGCTTTGTACCAGTGCTCTTTTTCTTTATTTGATGGCATTGGACAGTTTACTTATGTTAGTTCACCAAGATCCAATTAAAATGTAGCAAACCACTGCTGTGGTCAGAGAGGAGCCCCGCCAAAAACTGGGTCCTGGAATGTGTTGTCCACTACAGAGGTGAACTCGCTTCCATCTCCTGAGTGCTTGAGGCTGGACAGTTGGTATCTGGGTTCTGGACATGACTCTCAGCCACCCTCCACCCCAGTGCCTTTCTTCCCGGAGGTTCATGAGGAGCTCACCAAAACCTGGAAGGCCTCGTATACCAGCCAGTTACATTTGAGTTGTTCCCTCCTCACTACCCCTTGATTATGGGGCAGCCAGGGGGTACGTTGATGTTCCCCCTGGTGGAGTGTGCGGTTGCGCGGTTGCACTTGTGCCCGCCAAATGCTGCAACCTAGAGGAACCGTCCATGCCTCCCATCCAAAGCCTGTAAGCCAAAGCTCACAGCGCTAAGGGCCAGGCCACCTCTGCCTGTATTTCATGGCCATCTAGCAGGTACATCAGGCCAAGGGTAGTTCGAGGGTAGTTCTGACCTGGGGTTGAGGCAGGAACTGTGCACAGTGTCTGACTTTGCCCTATGGACAACAAAGGTCATGGTGCGGTCCCTCAGGCAGGTGATGCCTACCATGGTAGTCCAGGAGCACCAACTCTCACTGAACCTGGCTGAGATGTGCAATGCCAACAAAGTTAGCTTTCTTAATGCCCCCGTCTCCCGTCTCTCTTTGGTGACACTGTCAGGGACTTCACCCAGCAGTTCTCGGCAGTCCGGAATCTTGCCCCGGCAGGACACTCCAGTCACCAAGCTGCTGAAGGCACCCCTCTGCAGCTTCAACACCTGCTCCGCCCCGTCCAGAATCCAAGGAGGAAACTCCTTAGCAGGAAGGGGGGTGTAGCCCACTTCTCAGCGTGCCATTAAGTCTTCCTGGAAGACCGTGAAGGGTCCCTGATACAGGCGACCCAGATATGGAAGGAATATGAAATCATTATCAATAAAAAAATAATTACCTTTACAATTACTTACCTTTACAATTACAGTTTTCTCTGGGTCTGTGCCAACTGTGCTGTCTCCAACTCAGCTATGCGATTCAGTTTGCCAGGCGTCCTCCCAGGTTCAGGGGAATCCTCTTTACATCTCTTCTGGAAAAGGATGCCACTGTCCTGTGTGCAGAGATTGCGGTCCTCCTGGCGAAGGATGCAATAGAGCCTGTCCCTTCGGCCGAGATGAAGTTGGGATTTTACAGTCTCTATTTTATCGTACCCAAGATGAGCGGTGGGTTACAGCCTATTCTGGATCTGTAAGTCTCGAATCGCTCCCTCCACAGGCTTCCGTTCAAGATGCTGACACAGAAACACATTCCTTCATGCGTTCGACACCAGGATTGGTTTGCAGCTATTGACCTGAAGAACGCATACATGTCTCGATTCTGCCATGACACAGACCATTTCTACGGTTTGCCTGTCCTTCGGGCTGTCCCTTGCGGAGGGTTTCCTGTCCCTGTTTCCTGTCCAGATAGGTCCGAAGGGTATCTGGATCCTCAACTATCTCGACGACTGGCTTATATTAGTTCACTCGCGAGATCTGTTGTGCAAGAACAGGGATCTAATGCTACAGCACCTTAGCTATCTAGGGCTTCGGGTCAACTGGGAAAAAACCAAACTCTCCCCTGAGCAGAATATCTCTTTTCTCGGTATGGAGCTGGATCTGGTCATTATGACAGCACATCTCACGAATGAGTGTGCGCCGTCAGTGCTGAACTAAACTCCAGGAGCATATGGCAGCTGCAGCCACAGTGATGCCACTGGGACTGTTACACATGAGACGGCTTCAGCACTGGCTGTACAGCCAAAACCCTGGTTTGTTGCTGCCTTTTCAGCCCTTAGGTGTCAAGGCATCTTATTGTCACAACAGATGCCTCCAGAATGGGCTGGGGCACTGTATGCAATGGGCACATAGACTGCAATGGCATATCAGTTGCCTCGAGTTGTTTCCAGTACTGCTTGCTTTTCACCAGTTTCGTCAGCTGCTGCAAGACAAGCACGTGCTTGTCCGTACGGACAACACTGCGACTGTAGCTTACATCAACCATCAAGGGCAGCTTACCCATCCTGGAGAATGGAGAATGTTCTGGCTGATTCTCATGCTACCTTGACCTTCAAGGTAAGGCTCAGTTATGTGCCCAGGGTTCCCACTACTCCGTTTCGGGACCAGGTGGTGAACTTGCAAGTGCTGTCCTCGGAGGAGGCAGACCCAGCCCTTGCACTGCTGTGTCCCGTCTGTGCTTTGCGCGTTTAAGTGGAATGCACCCGGAGTCTGAGACGCAAAATGCTATAATCTTCGAGTGGAGCCAGTTTGCTCCCATTTGCTGGGTACAGTCAGGTAATTCGTGGGAGTTCTGGTTCAGTGTCTTGTTTGCGGCACCATTCCTCTGGTGAGGATACGTGCACTTGTTTCTCCAGTAAGTTCCCTGTTGGTGAACCCTGGCTTTCCTCCAGTGCCCTGCAGCCTCAGACTTGGTTGGTAAGTCTCGTAGCTGTGTCCAGTATTTGGGGTTATACCATCAAGTCACCCCTATTGCTGGACTTAGTACTTATGGTATCTCGAATATCTTATTCTGGTCCCTTATTATAATCAATTTATTACTGTGTCTCCCCTAGACAACTCACTACATGTCACTCCTGTTATATTTTGCTTTGACAAGACAATGCAACACTCTTCACATTTAGTCAATGTTCCTCTGCTCATTTTATCTGGCTAAAGGTTAGGGAATAAGATCTGTTCTGACATGCTTGCCTGTACCTGCACCTTTAAACAGGTTGTGGTGCTTTTCATAGGGACCCCTAACATCATGTGACTGACTGATAGGGAACATCTCGGTCATGTATCTCGTTCCCTGAATGAGGGAACAGTCAACATTATGTCCCTCATGCCACAACCTTGAACTGTGCTGAATGCCAGGATGCTTCTCGGCTCCTCAGCATAAATATGAATGAGTGGATGCACACCGCTATTTTATATACCTGTATGTACAGGGAGTGGCTTTGCATGCAAATTCCACTCACCGATTGTCATTGGCCTTGTCTTGTATCTTAAACGTACTTAAGTATTGAAAGTAAAAGTACAAGTAAATGCAAAATGGAAAAGAAGCAAATATAAATGAAGGCATGAAAAAATAGTCGAAATGTAAAATTAAAAGGTGGCAGCTAATGAGTGAGTCGTTGAGATTCAACCGATTTATTCAAACGGCTGATTTATTCAAGAACAAAGCATCTGACTGTGTTAATGAGTGAATCACTGAATCATCTTTATCAACCGGTTCGTTCAAAAAGCTTATTCATTCAATAAGTAAACACAGTCCATTGCTCAGAGACGCAAAACAGTGCTGTGATCTTTGTTTGGAACTATTTTCGTTGGCAAAATTGAGAAAAACATGTAATAGTCTAAAATGTAAGTCACTTATTGCTTTACTGAACTTGTATAAAATGATTATTATATGTGTTATCATGCTGATATCTGCAGAAAAACGGTACTCTTTGCATGATATAGATTAAGTTAACTACATGTAATTATATAAGTATAAAAAGCATACAGAAGTATTTTTGCCGTCTACAATTTAGAATGCATGAAATTTTGAGTTTTAATAGACTAATAAATGAACGTGCATGCACTCTGTGTGTGATTTGGTGATAGATGTCACCAACATCTGTGAGATCGCACATCGTTACAACAACACTTACCATATTATGTCGGAAGACATACTGTATATCGCACACCCCAGACTCGACTTGAGTGGAAAACGAATCATCCGCGGTTATGCGCACACTTGTTTGCACATGAGCAAAGGTATTTTTAGGAGTCTAACTTGCAAGCGCCAGACACAAACCTGCTTTCCTGCAGTCAGTGTTCTTCTGACTTCTGACTATTTTGTAGTAAGTAATGAATATGCTTCGGGGAAATATATCGGAGTAAAAGTATACATTTTAATTAGGAAATGTAGTGAAGCAAAAGTGAAACAGGCTGAAATATAAAAACTCAAGTAAAGTACAGATACTCCCAAAAAATACTTAAGGACTGTAACAAAGTATTATTACTTTGTTACATTCCATCACTGGCTAAGTGAGACCCCTAGCGTCAGTGCCAATGAAATGTCTCCATTCTTTCCTTCAGGGAATGAGTGTTACATATGTAACCGAGACAATCTGTAGCATTTAGACCATCTCTGACAGCTTTAAGCTCATATTTGTACTAGTGTATATGCAGATATATGCGTTTAAGCCTGATTTGAAACAGATGGCGGCCTTATTTAAATAAAACCAACGTTCCACCTCTGATTCTGGCAGGATATGGTGACGGAGGAATGAAAGCGTCTGTATCATATAAATTTTTTTAGTGTATTAAAACATTAAAAAATGAAGAAAACTTTCTGACAAAAGTACAGCATATGTGTGTGAATATGCTACAACTGTCTTATAAGGAAATGTGCATCAGCAGCATGTAAATATGCTCTCTGCAATATCCAGCTGTTGCTGGAGCTTCATTTGCCCTACATGTTTAGCAATGCTTAGCAAATGAACAATTAGGAGAGGACGCCGCAAATGTGGGAATGTAATTATTGTGCAAGTGGAAATGGTCTCTGGTGCTGTAATATGCATTTTATTAATTTTAATGATTGCACGAACGAGGAATATTTTCCATTTTCCTGTGAGATTTCTGCAGGGCAAACAGAAGCAGCAAAACAAGCAGTGTTGAAGGGAAGAAAAATATTGGCAGCTTTACATTTGCATTCATCTGATAAACACTTCTTGAGCGAGTTTCAGTACATGTTTAATGAACAGATCTGCTTAAACTCATTTACATCAGTAACAAGCTACTGGTCGCAGTGAAGCACAACATTTTTATGTGACAGATGTTTGCCTTCTTTACCTAAATTGTGTAAAACAGACAAAACATGCAGACACACACTGAAACAGTGTAAGGTTACCATGTAGAAAAGCTAAATCTATGACAAACAAAACATTCAACAAATGTTTAGTTCCAGAGCATAGTGAGCTGTCAACCTAGACAGTGTTTTAAGGTAAACCTATTATGGGCCAGATTTACTCTCAGTTTGGAAAAAAAAAAAAATTTACTAATGGCTTATTTGCCCTATTGAATAAATCTGGCCCTGTAAGTTCACTCGCACTGCACAGTCTTTTCCAAACAGCAGACAGCAGCATCACATTCTGGCCCAAATGTGAGGCAGCATGCATGAGTTTCATTACCAGTGTCTGAATGAGCTGTGAGTAATGTGACATCCTCACCAGAGCAGAAGGACACTTTTGCAACTTTAAATGACAGATGGGACACCCATTGGCAGCAGATCTGAGCTCCAGATCCAGTCAAACACACCTGAAGCAGCTGAATGAGGAGTTCAGGATCAATAAAGACGTCTGCAGGAGGGTGGACCCTATGAACTCATGCGCTGATATCGGCCCTGTTCTCTAGAGAAGCTTTCAGTCTTTGTTCTAGCAAATTCTGCCGTGTAAACAGCGAATCCGCCATGGCGTGAGCGCAACTGGCTCTTAAAGGGAATGGGAGATGAGACTCTGATTGGTTTGCACATTACGCCCAAAACACACCCATGACTCATTAAGAGAATAGGGACAACCTTTTTAGACTATTTTTCTATCCTCAAAATAGAAAAAGTGGATTTGGACACGTGCGCTTTAGACCATGCGCTTAGATAATTAAAATAGACTGCCAAATGTCAAGACATTTCACACAAAATCAGAAGAAAAAGAAAAGTGCAAAGTAAAACTCATTACATGTCCACTTTATGCACTGAAAGCCAGCCGTTCGCCCGGGCCTGTTCTTTGAGAAGTAGTTCTCTTCTGCTGAAGTCAGTGGCACTCTGTCTCTCTCTCTCACGCTCTGCCACCTGCTCAGATCCACCGGTGTGACAGTGATGCTCACCTCCGGGGTCACGGGTCGGCCCTGCGTGACAGCAGCCGTCCAGAGCTCAACGTCACCTGTGCTCATCGCGCAGGTGGACTGACTGACTCCCTAAACCAGACTACACGCTCACAACTTCTGATAGTTTGAAGGTGAATTGTGCAATTTCTGCACCAAACGAAATAACAAAAAGAACTCAATTGTTAGCTTTCCAATGGATAATGTAAGTTCTGAACTTGACAGCACAATACTAGAGTGTTTCTGGTGCTGTCAGGGCATTGCTAAAGATAAAGAGGCTGTTGTTTTGTGTGTGTGTGTGTGTGTGTGTATGTGTGTGTGTGTGTTTTGTTGCTACTGTAGGTTGTTTGGGTTGTTTCTATACTGCTCTGCTCTCTACATATAGTCTCTCCTAGGTATGATTTGAAATGTCATTCACGCCAGCATGAACACAGGGTTAAAGGAGTAGTTCACCCAAAAAATGATAATGTGCTCACCCTCAGGTGATGAGTTTGTTTCTTCATCAGACTTGTGTAAATGTGTCATTACATCAGTGTCTCACCAGTGGATCTTCTGCAGTGAATGGGTGCCGTCAGAATGAGAGTCCAAACGGCTGATAAAAACATCACAATAATCCACAAGTAATCCACACCACTCCAGTCCATCAGTTCACATTTCAAGAAGGAGGAACATCTCACTGCAGAGGATCCATTGGTGAGACAGTGATGGAATGACACATTTATACAAATCTGATGAAGAAACAAACTCATCGTAATCTTTGATGACCTGAAGGTGAGCACATTTTTTTATTTTTGGGTGACAAATCTCTAAACCAATTCAGTGCAAATAATGAATGTTTCAAGCTAGTTTGTGAAACACTCCTCCCATGTGCCAGACACTAATCATGTCAAACAGATACACTCGTTTCAAACTCATGGTATTGCTTAGAACCTGAACTGTCACATATTAAAACATATTAAAAAGAGAGATGTAGAAGGTAGTGTGACATCTGATAAACAAAATACCTCTAACAACAGCTTCTTTATAAAGTAAGACACTGCAAACCGAGTTTCATATTTGCTTGCTTACACGTTTATGCTGTTTTTCTCGTGCTCTACAGGCCTGTGATGTTACTAATGAAGACAAAATAAGTGATATATGAGCATTTTCATTTTCAAAAGCATTTTCAAACCAATAACATTTAAAATTTTTAATAACATTTTTTGTAACATTCAAGTCTTAACACAACAGACATTAGCGTATAAGAATTTGACTAGTCAGACATGTTCATCAGTACAAATCAAACACCAAAACATGTGTTGTTTTTACCTTTGTCTCTCTGTTTTCAGTAGATCAGTTTATCCGACAGCATCATGATCTGTGTAGATGTGGAGACTTTCTGACTCTAGCACAAATATTAAAAATTAACATAAAATATATCAGCATTTTTGGCTCGGAGCATCTCCGTTTCATACAAAGTTTGAGTTCTGTTTCATTCTAAAATCATACAGGTTGAATACAGTTATAGACACATGCTCAGAAATCACCACTGTATCCATTTTCAGCTGTTCTTTGTTTGGTTTTTCTTTTTGGTTGAAGCTTTCACTTCGGTCCAATGAACTAAAACAGCGTTTTCATCATTCTGACCATTAGATGACGATCATGACTGTCACAGTCTAATTAGACTAAAATGAATGTGAACATATGCAACATGTAGCTTGTTTAGATTAAATGCAGAGTTGTTCTGATCACCTGTGTATTTTATGAGAAATCGTCTGTGGTTTCTGCAGCACTGAATTGGACGTTACTCAGTCTAGGCTGTGGATCTGATTCCTGAAGTTAACTGGATAAAGTATTCAGCACTAAACGTCACGGCCGGCCACAGCCTCGCTCATTTGCATCTCCTGCCGTTTTCTCTCTCTTAAAAGCTGTAATTGCAGGCAGAGGAAGCTCTTCACTGCTGTGCCGCTAATGCTGCTGAAAGCCCTGAAGGGTTTTTACACATTATTTGCATATAATCAGCATATATGAGAACAGTGGATCAGTGCAGTAAATAAAGCGGTGTTATTCAGCAGGTAATGGCAGTGAGTTTACCCAATCACCGCTGCAGCATGGAAACA
Organism: Labeo catla; assembly: GCA_012976165.1. Lineage (NCBI taxonomy): Eukaryota > Metazoa > Chordata > Actinopteri > Cypriniformes > Cyprinidae > Labeo > Labeo catla. The sequence continues at coordinate 236,750 of VONZ01000861.1, forward strand.
GCCGTTCTCCGTTCGATCAATTAAAATGTTCACACTGTTGATCCCACGAACCGATTCAGAGCATTAAACGCTCGTTTGTGTGTCCACATCGCTTCATTTAGAGATGACGCTAAAGCAGCAGCATTTCATGCAGGCGATAGCTCGTTCTCCAGAGACTCTAATGTGAGTGTGTGTGTGTGTGTGTGTGTGTGTACTTGTTTTTGCTACATTGTGGGGACCAAATGTCCCCACAAGGATAGTACAACCTGAAAATTTTCACATTGTGGGGACCGGCCTGCGGTAACGATGCAAACATGTTTTCTGTAAGGGGTAGGTTTAGGGTTAGGGTTGGGTTAGGGGATAGACAATATTGTTTGGTCAGTATAAAATCTATAGAAGTCTATGGAAAGTCCCCACAATTCACAAAAACAAACGTGTGTGTGTGTGTGTGTGTGTTCACTATCTGTGCGCCCAAACTGGAGCTGTTTAAAGAGGAGGTCAGTGGAAATCAAACAGCACCACACGTCTTCCTGTGGGAAACAGCTCACTGATCTGCAGGCGTCTGAGAATAATGATTAGGACTTGTAAAGGCAGTGATTCTTACATAAAGATTGCACCATTTGACATTGAAATTAAAACATTCATTATGTAAATATTATGTAAAGTGTCCTTGGGTTTTTGAAAGGTATTTATAAATTTATAAATAGAACATTATTATTATTATTATTATTATTACTATTATGATGATGATGATTATTATTATTATTATTACAAATTGAATAAATAGCTTATATCTGTAAAAACCCTATCAAAAGCTACATAAAAAGGCTACAAAGATGATATTAACAAGAACTTTATTTTGATTTTGAAAACATTTTTGGCAATGCATTATAAAAACTTCACAAATGATGCATTCTTCATTCATTGTCACTGTAATTTACAAATTATTGCTGTTTAATTAGCTCAAATATTTATATACTTTCCCCCTCACTATATTGAAATGGTAACCGATACAATATCGTTCTTAAAATATTAAAAAGTTATACATTATTAGTAAAAAACAAAAACCTCAGTTAAGACATTGATTTTAATGTGCATTTTAGAAACACTAATTAATGAATGAATGTACTAATTTGTGTGGCCAAATCTAAAGTGAGAACTGTTTACTTATGATAACCATTGACTACTGGTTTAAATACTGTACATTCATTATGAATGGTTAACAAAGGCCAAAAAAAAAAACATTATGTAATTCTTTACATAATAATTAGTTCACTGCCATGATGATGAATGCAGAACTCACTGTATGCCCATGATTGATTAATTAATTAATTAATACAGAGACAATACTAAGACGTAACTATAAAGCAGTAGTTTTCACATGATTTGTGAAGTGTTAGCATGTATTTTTGATGCTGTAGTGCCGGTGCGTGAGGATGACAGGGGCGTTCTGTTCTCTGCGGGTCAGAATATGAGAGAGAGTTTCCTTCTTTGACCTCTGACTGCTTTTAAAGGAAAGTCTTGGCCTGATTTGAGCGCAGCAGTGCATTAGTCCTGACAGAGGAGCGTTTTTATGTGTTTGCTGCGTTTCTCTCTGATATCTTCCCCTGAAACACACTTTAAAGTGTTCGTCTGTCTGTTCTGCAGAAGGCTTTAGCGTATCGGGTCATGGTATCTGCTCCCGTGTATGAGTGAAGAAACGCAACATTATTTTGTGATTTTGAGGATCGGTTGTGTTTTGTGTAATGCTGATTGAAGTGGTTTGTGGTTGTGTTTGACAGGCATGCGTCTGGTCCTCGACTGCAGGGCTTTCTTCGGCTACAGCGGTGATTCCAGACCCATCATCTACTGGATGAAGGGAGATAAGTTCGTGGAGGAGCTGGAGGGACACATACGAGAGAGTGAAGTCAGGTACTGTTATTACTAGAATTAAGAACACCAAACTGCTGTATGATCACATGAACGTGCTGAAACTGAAGAACAGACCGTGATTATATAACACACACTAACAGCCTGCAGGAGCAGCGGCGCGAGAACACGCGTGACGATCACTGAACACACAGAGACCTCTGGTGGACAAAACATGTGCTCTCATCTTCTGTCATTTACACACACTGGACTGATGGACAGATTTATAAGGACAACATATATGAGACATCAGATGAGTTCAGATGTGTGTAATACAAAACACTACACAGTCTCAGTATGCAGTGAACAGTAAACTGCAGCACAGCAGATGTGAGGACAGATTACAGAGTTTATATACTGTTTATTTATTTATTTATTTGAGACACTAAATGGTCTAAATAGTTTTTAATATACTTAACTTATATTTAAAAATTGTTGTATTAATTGAACAATTAAAGTAGTCTGAACTTTTATCAAACATAAAACAATTTAGTATAACCAGAGTTATTAAAGGTTAACTAAAGTAAAACTAAATAAACTAACTAAAATAAAATAGATACAAATGTAAACTTATTTCAGCTACTTTCCAAAGCAACAATTCTCATTTTCATTTAGTTTAACTTGATGTATGAAAATTAAAACTAAAACTTGAATAAAATAATAATAATAATAATAAAGCTATACATAAAAACTACTGAAATGACAAAAACACACCCCAAAATTACTGAAGCTTCAACACAATTAAAATGAAAATATACAAACACACTAACAAAACCACTACACAGCAATGTACAGCTCCTAACAGTTTTGTTTTTGTTTTGTTTTGTTTTTTTTCTCATTGATTTGACCCATGTAACCTTATAATATTATATCGTTACATAAAGATAAAAAAAAAAAAATTACAAGCAGTAGCACAAATAAATATATCAGAATAAAGATACAAATTAACCAACTAACTCTAACTTAAAGCACCATTTGTTTAATTTATTCAAGTGCTTTAAGTAGGACTAACAGTAGTATTGAAATTAAAAAAATACTGTCATGTATACATTTAATATGAATATATTAAATATTATATATAATATATTTAATATCACTTTAAGGCCCTGTTTACACTAATGTGTTTTCTTTTAAAAACAGTGTTTTGAAATAAAAACAGTCTCTTCACTGGCATGTTCACTGTGGCTGCGTCCAAAAGCTCTAAAATGCCGCCTTCGGAGGCAGCGTTCCAAGGCAGGAAGGCATCAAGGCACGTCCGAATCCAAAATCTGCTTCACTTCCTGTCTCCGGAGGTTCCTTCTTCTGATGGAATTTTGAAGGCAGCATAGATGTATCCCTCGCTGCCTTCGATTTCCCACAATCCTGTGCGTGTGTGTCATATAGTCTATATAAATAAAGATATTCTGGTGAAATTAGACTTGTTACTTTATATAATAGATGAGCTCTTGACCATGATATACTTTATGAATCATAATAGTGTAAAAAGCATAAGAAATAATACTGTTTGTAATAATAGTATCTAATGTAAAATGTTAGAAGGGTTCAAATGAGTAGTGAATAAGAGTAATATTTACAAAATACTACCAATAATTATAAAACAATGACCTGTTCTGCAATATTACTTGCATCAGTGCGTTTATTTTTTTGAGCAAAATGTAGCTGCCATTCTCAGTCGTCTTCTCCGACGCACAGACCTTCGGTGGGTAATGACATAGAGGTCTTATTAAAGCATTTATACATAACTGTATAAGATCGTTTTTCTCCAGAATCTACAGCTTAACCGTTAGGTAACCTAGCAACGGCGTCACGTTCCGCTTCCTCTGAAGTCCGTCCCAAACTGTTCCTGGAGTCGCCTTTGCAGCCTTTGAAGTCACTGCCTGATGAGGCAGCGAGTCAGCTGACTAGGCTTTTGGAAATGATCTCCGTTCACATTACACAACCCAAAGTGCCTGTCACATCACCATTCTTGCACACTGGGCATCCACATAAAAGTCATGTCACCTGCTAGTCACTGGGAAGCCACGCCATCGTTTTTTAAAAAATCTCCATTTTGATCGGTTTACACTGAAACGACCGTGATTACAAGGACACATGCGAGGGCACTGACTTAATGTTGTGTGTGTATGTCCATCTAAGTATGATAAGACAAAAACACAGGCGTCTCATTGTTTGAGCATAACCATCAGCCCAGAGTGTTTCTCTGCTCTAACTGGAGACACTGAGACCCACCCCAGCATCCTGTGACCCCAGCCGTCTGGACAGCGATGGGATGGAGGATGCTTGTTGAGTGAGCTCACAGACGTCAGGAGGAAGCTGCTTTGGTTTCTTGTAGGCGTCTGAGCAGGATCTTCAGACATCACTGTTCTGCTGATCAATGAGGCTCTGCTGACTCCGTGTGCTTTTTCCTTGTTACGGTGTCAGAGCTGTCGTACACACACTGATGGATGATCTCCGCTCCACCACCATCTACAAACTTCTGACAGACTCTGAATTTACTCGTTTTTTGCTTTTCTAATAGGGAGGATTGAGTTACGCTGCCATATTGTAGTATTGCTAATATCTGTGCCCAGAGACCTCACTGATCAGTGATCAGTGTTTGGTGTTTGTGAGTGTCTGAACACAAATCATTACTGCTGCAGGTGTTTCTGTTTCAGGCCGATACTGTGATTGATTATTTTCAGATATGAAACTGATAATTGTGGTGTCCCCTTACCAAAAAGAAGTATACTTCAAGTTTATTTTATTAAGTAAAATTTACTTAAGTATACTTAATAAAATAAACTTGAAGAATATTTTTAAGTATACTTAATGTGGTAAGTATACACCTATCAGTGTACTAGTAGTATACCTGTAAATGTACTATTTCAATATTCCTTGGGACTGAATTGTCCCACTTTCTAGTATATAATACGTAAACTATACTTTAAGTATGACAGTAGTAAACCTTGAGTACACAACTAGTTTACATCTAAGCTTTTAGTTGGTACTGCAGCTATACTAAAAGTGAACTTATAGATACTGATAGTTTAATAATTTAATACTTGTAGCATTTTTAGTTCACTTTGAAGTATAGTCTCAGTAAACTACTAGTATAGTAGTTTTATACTGTAAGTATACTCGTAATTTTTCTTTAAGTTTTCTTTACATCATACTAGTACACTAATATGTCCCTATTTAGGTATTAATTTGTATATATTTTGTTATATGAATATCTGAACATACAAAACATCAAAAGAAAGAACAGGATATCTGTTCGTAAACTAAACATTTTATTCTATCTTCATGCTTTCTTTTTTTTTTTTTCACTTGAATGAGGGTCAGTTTCATAAAGAAACAAACAACATTTTGAACAAAAAGCTGAAAAAAGACTAAACTGAATTCAGAGTGATGATCAAATTGTAGATGAGTCGATCAACACCAACACTTGACAGTCATCATTACCTCTTCATGGGTCACATTTTATTCCACAATGTTACACAGTTTTGATGTTTTCTTAATGTCTGACGATTGTGTTAGATTACACATGGAAGCATCTGTTGTTCCGGTTTCTTCTTTGCCTGTGGTTTGTAAATTCTGCACAGTAGATGTGTAATAGCGCCCACTACCGTATAACAATGAAAACATGGATTCTCGAAGCACAAGTATAGCTTAAATACACTCAAACTTTTTCTAAGTTTAAGTCAAGTATACTTAATTGTCATTTTAAGTATATTTTTGATAAGTACATAAAGCACATTTCTAAACTGAAAGTATACTTTCCTATTTTTAGTTTAAAAGAAGTATACTAATAGCACACTTCAATAAACTTCAAAGGGTCACCTGCGTACAGTATGTTATTATTGTAAGGCCACTAGTGAACAGGAGAGCGTATGCCGCCCTGCGGGGCGTCTGTGTTGATGGTCAGAAGGTCAGATGAATGTTTGTTCACCTTCAGCGCCCGTTGTCTGTTTTGGAGGAAGGCCAGCGTTCAGAAGCACAGAGCTGAGGGAATATCCATATCTTTGCGTGTAGTGTAGAGTTTGATTGGGGTGATGCTGAGGTCTGTGGAGATGAATGTTGTGAGCCTCTACATGGTGCTGTGTGTAATTCAGAACCAGTGTGACCAATCCTTAGAATGACCCATGGAGAAAAGTATAAGGCTGAGGAACCCTAATACTAATGGTTTCTCACAGTCAGCGAAAACCTGGAAATATCAGGGAATCACGGGCAGTTTGGTCAAAATTCATCCCTTTTAGATATAACTGTAAGTGAACAGTAGCAGCTCGAAGAAGACGATGTAAAGTCACAGAGCGGCTCACTGAGTGATCCAAACTCCCGCTGGCATTAATATCAGCACAGAAACTGTGGCGGTGCTTCATAGATGTTTTTTTCATGTCCGAGCAGCTGCGTGAAGCCTCACATCACCAGTACAATGCTGAGTGTGGGACGGAGCAGAGTAAAGCGTGCAGATACTGGACTCTGGAGCAGAGGAAACTTGTTCTATGAAGCAACCAATCACACAGTCCGACGGGTGACTCTGAGTTTGGAGAACGTTACCTGTCCGACAGTACTGTGACGACTGTAGAGTTTGGTGTAGCAGGAAAATGGTGTTTTACTTTAAGGAGTTGTGATAGACCCCTTACTTCCAGTGAAAGGAAAACGTAATGCTTCAAAATACAAAGACATTCTAGATGATGCTGTGCTTCCAGCTTTGTGCGATCAGTTTGGGGAAGGCTCTTTTCTATCCCAGCATGACTGTGTGCACATAGCACGGTCCATAAAGACATGTTTGGATGTGGAAGAACTTGGCATGCACAGAGCCCTGACCTCAACCCATCCAACACCTTTGGGATGAACTGGAACACAGATTGAGAGCCAAGCATTCTCGTCCAACATCAGTGTGTGACCTCACCTACTGTATGGGCAAAAATTCACACAGAACACTCCAGAATCATGTGGAAAGCCTTCCAGAAGAGTGGAAGCTGTTAGAGCTGCAAAAGATCGCAATGTCATTAAAGTCCCTGTTGGTGTAATTGGCAAATACCTTCATCCATATAGTTCATATTCTATAGAGTGATGTCTATACTGTAAGCACTCACTTTCTGTCTAATAAAGTTGCACTGCTGGGAAATCATGCTGTAGATAAAGTAACAGGGCTGTCCATAGTTATGTGACAAAAAACAAAAGCCTTTGGACTACTTCCAATTCACTCATTCCAAATGAAGTTATGAATAAGCTTAATGGAGTTTTCTTCTAAAAACCACACAAACAGATGGTCTGAAGTAATTCTGCATCTAATCCTGGTGTGACGCACCATTAAACTCAGCAGGAAACACATCTCCAGCAGCAGAACAAGCCTGACTCACGCTCACGTTCTCATCAGCTGAATATGGAAACACACACACACACACACACACACACTCACACATGTTGGGTTTACATGTTTTATGGGGACATTCCATAGGCGTAATGGTTTTTATACTGTACAAACCGTATTTTCTATCACCCTACACCTACCCTACACCTAAACCTAGCCCTCACAGGAGACTGTGCACACTTTTACTTTCTCAAAAAAACTCATTGTGCATGATTTATAAGCCTGTTTCCTCATGGGGACCTCACAAATGTCCCCACAAGGTCAAAATTTACTGGTATTACTATCCTTGTGGGGACATTTGGTCCCCATAACGTGATGAATACCAGGTGCACACACACACACACACACACACACACACACACACACACTGCCATCCAACATGTCTGACAGCACATTCTCCACATTCTTCAAACATTGTTGTTAAAGTCAGCATCACCTTCATGTTCTCTCGCCTCACTCTTGCTATATATACACACACACACACACACACACACACACACACAGTATATTGGTATGGCAGTGCATGTGCGACAGGTGTGAATGCGTGTGGACACATCTTGAGTTATTACTCTACAACAGCGTACAAGTCTAAGATGTTCTTGGAAAATACATTCCAGTGTGTAACCGACATTACATGTGACATGCTGTGACAGCTACACCCATTTGCTAATAATTTTATCTGACGAAATGCTCATTTGTTAAAAATAAATAAATAAATAACAACAAAAAAACTTCATACTTCTCAAATTATACTGAATAAATGGAGTAATGGTGTAAATGGATGGTAATGGAGTAAATTATCATAATATTGCACAAAATTTCTGTAGGAATTGAATTTTAAAACAAATAAATGCAGCTTTAGAGAGACTTCTTTCAGAAACATTAAAATAATGCCTTTTTTTCCCCCTGATTTACTGTGAAGCTGAAGCATCAGAATGATCAAGAAAAACCAGCAAACATGCGATGAGATGATCAGTATGATTACGCTGTGTTGTTTCAGTGATCTGTAGCACGATTCCTCTGTGGCGTTTCATCTGTTTGAGTCATTGTCAGCGTTATTCATGCTCATCTTCCTTTGATGATGTCTGTTTGATCTTTGTGAATTACTCCTTCATTTCAGGTGGATAATGCTCGTCAATTACAGATAGAGATGCTGGATCTTTATTCATAGTGGAGCTTTCTTATAATTTCTTATAACATTATAAGTATAAACAATAAGGAATTCATCAGGAAAACCGCCTGGTTTAATGTCACAACTGAGTAGGAGCACTGGAGAATAATCAAACTGTTTCTAGTGTTTATTGTGACTTCAGTAAGAGAGGGTGACATTTCAAAACATGATCTTAATTCATTTTATACACATGAATGCTTGAGCACGGAATGATTGATTATAAAATATCAGTATGTATGCTGGGAATGTTTTAATAGGACTAATAGCATAAAGATGCTTCACCTCTTTTCATTTCTATTTTTTAAATTGATAATTCAAGAGTATCCAAATATGAGCACAAGATCTAAAGACAGCAGTTCATCTTCAAGAACCTTAAAAACACTGTGAAAATCTGAAAATATTCAGACTGAAATGTGAAACATTTGTTTGGTAAATTAACTAAAGCTATGCTATTTCTGCTTGTTTAATTCAGATCTTGTGAATGTTTAGCCTTTAGATGAACATTAATTGGCATTGAAATCAATGTTCCATTTATTTTATATTCTCAGTCCAATACTGAGTAAAAATATCTCAACCCTTGGCCGTTTGTCAAATAATGAGTCGAGAAGGAGACGTTACAAACTGCTGCTGATGTTCTGGTTCATTAGACACACTGAGAACAGAAGAGCATGGTGAGATTCTGGCAAACGTAGTATGTAGAGCATTACTGTATATGCGTCATTCTGCAGAGACCGTATGAAGAGCATGACAGTGTGTGTGTGTGTGTGTTCAGGGTGCTGCGGGAGTTTCTGGGGGAGAAGGAGGTGGAGCTGTCGCTGATCTTTGACGCTGTGGAGGAGACGGACATGGGAAACTACACCTGTAACGTGGAGAACCACATCGGCCGTAGCAGCGGGAGCGCCATCCTGCAGAAGAAAGGTCAGTGATTGGGTCTCACAAACATAATAAGAGTAAATTTATAAGTTGTGTTTCAGGCGCTGACATGGATTCACTTGCACTGTGTCACTCTGTGAGTGACGGTCACTCAGTCAGATCCCAGACACATATGTAAAGCCCATCCTTTAGACAGACGACTGGTGAGATGTGGTGGACGTGGCATTTTGTTCATGATAGTTTAAGGGGGGAAATGGTGATGTATGTACACTACCAATCAAAGGTTTGAAATAAGTCTCTTCTGCTCATGAAGGCTGAATTTATTTGATCAAACATACACAAAAATGTTGAATATTATTAAAGTTCCAAATAGCAGCTTGAAACTGTGATTGATTGCTGATTGCATCAATACTCCAGTCTTCAGTGTCACATGATCCTTCAGAAATCATTCTAATATACTGATTTGCTGCTCAACTAACATTTCTGGTTATTATCAATGTTGAAAACAGTTGTGCTGCACAATATTTCTGTGGAAACCGTAAAACATTAAGTCTTGTTGTCAGCAAGCTTTAAGGGTTAGTTCACCCAAAAATTGAAAACTCTAACTCCAAGACATCAACAAAATAGTCCATCCCTGTTAAAAAAAAAACAAAAACAGCAAAAGCTGGTTAGGTATGTTTTAAAGCATGGTCATGACAGGGATTTTCAACAGGGATGGTTTATTTTGTCAGTGTTCTTGGTACCGTTCTGGGCCTTGAATGTGCAAGGACCCTTGCTGTCTATGGAGGGTCAGAAAGCTCTTGGATTTCATTAAAAATATCTTAATTTGTGTTTCGAAGATGAACAAAGGTCTTAGGGGTTTGGAACAACATGAGGGTGAGTAATTAATGACAGAATTTTCATTTTTGGGTGAACTAATCCTTTAAATGAATATTTTTATTCAGAAAGGATGCATTAAATCAAGAGCGACAGTAGCTAAACGTTCTAACAACTGACATGAGGCATCAAAAAAAAAAAAAAGAAAAAAGAAAAAAGAAAAAGAAAAAAAGAAGCAGCTCCACTGCTGAAAATGCAAGTTTGCATCCCAGGAATAAATTGCATAAATATAAAATGTTTAATATAATAAATATATTACAAGAGAAAACAGTTAAAAATGTTAATAACAGTTTATAATATTACAGTTTTTACTGTGTTTTTGATCAGATAATGCATACCTTTGAGAAAGATTTTACAGTGAATGAATTTACAGTAGTCATAAAGAAGATTAATTTCGTATCTTTTGCTCATCTTCCCGTCTTTTCCCTGTTTGTGACGGTAGACGGTGTGATGACTGTGTGTCTGTGTTCTCATGCAGACATGTACAGGTTGGAGCTGGTTGGTGGTCTGGGTGCCATCATGCTGATATTGGGGATCTTCACAGCCATCTATAAGTGCTATAATGTGGAGATCATGCTGTGCTACCGACGACACTTCGGCAGTGATGAGGCAGATGATGGTACGTAAGAATAACCTTATTTTCTTACTGTACTGATGGACTGGTTAATAGCGGAAGTGCATAATCAAGGCCTTAATGCAATGCATTAAAATACATAAATACATATATCATAACATCAACAGTTACCTACTTAAATACCAAAATAAAGGCAATTCATGATTAACAGTTTATTATTTTATATTCCATTACTTTCGCATTACCCTCGTTATTCTCATATATTCGTTAGTGTTACTTTTATGTAGTTGCTCTTCTATATTTGTCTTTTATATCTTATTTTACATTATCCTTATCAACTCATTCATTTACATTACTCCAAATGGTATAAATGCACAAGAGTAAAGACATTCAAGGTTAACACTTAAAATGACACTCCTCTGTTTTCGTTTTAAATGTCATTTTTTAATCACAACCATGTATTGTAGTGCAAAATCTAATGCTTTTATTTTAATCAAAACACATTCAAAATGTTTAAAATCCAATCCAATTTCATAAGACAGTTACATATGTAGTTTGGTTCCCAAGAGAAGGGAATGAGACGCTGCATCATGTCGTTAATGCTTTTGCGTGACCAGTGTCTGAAACACGTGTGAAAACATGCAAATCTTGATTGGCTGAGCATGAGGTTATCCAATGTGAAAGGTGCTGTGTGGAGACCACAGCATCGTGTTGTGACCACCAAAGCAGACCAAAGCTTCTCTCTAGGTTCCCTAAGGGCTCAAATGAAGCCTCTGATAAACCTTCCAAGACCACAGAAAGCTCCCAAGAAGGGACACGTGGCCTGCAGATCTGGTACTGCGCAAAAAGGTGCAAACAACCACACTGGCCTTTTTTTTTCCTGGAGCAGGCAGTTGACACCGCAGGCACCAGGATGACATCCAGCTAATCCAGATCGCTCTGTTTCCACACATGCTTCAGACACCGGCTCACGCAGAAGTGTTCCCATAGCATCACTGCCAGGACGCAGCATTGATTTGCATTCATAATGGAACAATTCATAGTCTTTCAATTTCATACACATTTGTATGTTGTGATTCATTAAGCATGAAGCTGCACGCCTAAACCAAACCCTCAGTGGCGCGTGAGCAGGTTGTACACATGAGACTTCACAAATTGATATGCTTTTGCCACCAATTAGCCGAAAGATACAATAGTTACAAATTGTCATGAGACTCTGTTATTGTACTGACCATTTTATAACAACAATAATTTAATGCATAATATGATGAAAGGATTAATCTGTGCAGTACAATGTATCTGTTCCTTACAGACAACAAGGAATACGACGGCTACCTCTCCTACACCAAAGTGGACCTGGAGTCCGTGGAGCGTGAGATGAGCGAGGAGGAGCTGTTCGCTCTGGAGATCCTACCTGACGTTCTGGAGAAACACTACGGATATAAACTCTTCATCCCGCACCGGGACCTCATTCCGAGCAGCAGTAAGTGCAACACCTGACATTCACATGCTCACATTAGCCATGTTTCCATCCAAAGTTACGAATTAAACTCATGTGTAAAATTGGAATATCGCATAAAACATCCCTGTTGATAAAAACAGCATATGCTGGTAGGTATGTTTTGATGCTGGTTTAAGTTGTTCTTTTGCTGGTTTATGCTGGTCCTTGACCAGCAACATGACCAGCATTAACCAGCATCAAAACATACCTACCAGCATATGCTGTTTTTTCATCAGGGACTTGTGAGAAACAAACAGCAGAAAACAACTTACCGTATGTTTAGTGTGCTCAGTGTTGATGATGTGTAAATGTATTTCTAGTCTGAATCAAAGAACCAGCTCCTTGTCAATTCATGAGTGTGAATTTGAGTTTAATCGGTACACGTCCGACGCTGCTGGAGTCATAGTGTTAGGGATGTGTTCTGCTTTGTAACTGCAGCTCTACATTCAGCATCTAATGAATTTTAGATGTGTAAGGGATTGTGTCGCAATATAGTCACTAATAGACTGACCAGAGACCTGTGCCACAAAGCAAGTAGAACAAACTCGGGACTGCTGGACTGGTTCTGCTTTGACAAACCGAACCAATCTAACCCGGCTTGATCGGTACCGCTACCCACAATGTACATTTTTGTCAACTCATGACAGATCCTGAGCTTGTGATTAGTCCACAATCACATGCACGGAGAAGTGTGACATTCACAGCAAACAGAGAGTCATGTGAAACAGGAAGAAAGACAGTGCCATACACTTCCTGTGAGCGATGCATTTCTCAGATGATGATAAAGGATTGCAATAACAATATGACGAGTAGAGACACATTTAACACAACTGCTGAAGAGAGAGAAAATAGCTGAATAGAAAAATAAATAACAGTCATGCAGATCAATGACTATGTTTACATGCACCCTCATAATGTGAATATAATGACACAGGCAATATTGCAATTAAACTTTACCTCATGTGAACAGTCGCCCCAATCAATACGTCAATGCAGTTAAAATCCTAATCATAGGAACCATAATTATGTGGCATGTAAACATTTTAATTGCATCTATTCCTCTCTGACTGAAGTGCTCATGCGCTTGCGATGAACACGGAGGATGTGTGACGCTCCTGCAGTGATGCACAGATTTGTAAACATGCCATTAAAGAAGGCATCACATTTTTGGGGTACTAAAGAAATTGAGTTCATGCTGACACTGTTGCACGACATGAGTATAACGCAGTATACTGATGACTGAAAACAGGAAAATGGGGCATGCGAGTGATGGCGGTTAAAAACAACCACAGTGGCACTCAAGAGGTTAGACTTTGTCATGCAAACATCTGACTGTGATTTACAGATTAATATAATTTTTGGAAATAACCACATTACTGGTGCACGTGTGAACACAGTCAGTGTAGGTGAATTTATTTGGGTTTACAACAAGTAATTCTGAGAGGAGGGGTGACACGCTATAACGTGCAGTGATTAAGCGTTGAATATTTTAATCGCTCTTCTATATTTAGGATTTCCCTTTCACTCTGAAGCATATGTTTCTAAGCGGTAATGGCTGTTTCACAGCACGGGCCTCGGGACTGAATGCACACTGCAGGACAAAATGAGCAGCGTAATGTGCCGTTATTATCACAAAACAAATGTAACGTGGAGCAGTGCTGCATTACCCTGATGTTCTTTATTTCACAGTTACTATACAGCTACCTATCAGATACTGACTCCAGCTGAAATGTTTGGATTAGCTCACCTGTGGAGATCACAAAGAAGCACAGCTATGCAGGAAACACTGTTTGCCAGATGAAGACTCAGTTCAGAAATATTGACCACAGAATGAAGTGACTAATAATATGCCAGAGAGTTGTGCAATATTGTATATGAGTATTAGCACATGCTCTGTTCATGGTTGCTTCTTACTTTGACCAGCTGGTGTAAACCACTGAAAACTTCCTGCATTATTTAGCAGCATCCAGCATCCTTCATCCCTGACCCTGAGCAGCACTGCAGTGCTTTCATACATTCAGCATGTGTGGGAATATTAAACCTGAAAAACTGTTTCAAACATCATTGAAGTCATAGACTGTGAGCCATTTCAACCAAGTCAAAGGCCTCAAACCTTTAAATGAAAGGCAAAACATACGAATGCAAAACTCAGAAACCCAAAATACTACAGTATCAGAACACAGAGGCAGTAAAATATGCTTTTCTGCGCTTCTAGTGACCCAACTGGATAAAGCCAGATCAAATATCTGAATGTCACTGCACTGGATATTAAAATATCAAGTTGAGTGACAAATAATATGCTACCAGAGCTTTTCTTAGAATTCATTTCGGTCATTTCTTCAATGCCTTTGAGTCAGCTGGTGTTTTGGTGAATTTAGTGTATGTATGAAGTCAGTTCTTCTCAAATTCAGACAGGTGTTGAAGCCATGTAGGAACTATGGGCGTAGATCATCAACACAGTGTAAATGCATCACCAAAACTATAAATATGAGTCGGAAACACATGCCACCAGCCTCGTTTTCTTCAGGAAGCTCTTATTCTGTGTCTATGTTTTGGGTTCTATGTAAAAGAAAGCATGTTCCGCCATGCCCTCGCTTTCTTACAAGGGGTGACAAACACGATCTGTGTGTGATGTGTTCAGGAGCAGAGCGTCCTAGAGCCGATTGTTCTCATTGTGAGTGCTTCACTTTGAGGGTGCTCCACATACGCCTGCCTCTTGTTTCTGCATACTGCAGGTAGTGTGTCACTGCATACACTCTTAAAAATAAAGGTGCTTTAAAATGTTCTTCACAGCAATGCCATAGAAGAACCATTCAGTCAAAGGTTCTTTACAGAAACATCTCTTCCTTACCTTTTTTATAATCTGAAGAACCTTCTTTTGCCACAGAGAACCTTTTGTGAAACAGAAAGGTTCTTCAGATGTTAAAGGTCCTTTATGGAACCATTTATAGAGAAAAGGTTCTTCTATGGCATCGTGAAGCACCTTTATTTTTAAGAGTGTACTACGGCAATTTTGCCAGGTGTACCAGGACGACCTGCTAAAAGAGTTGGGCTCCAGCGAGAGGGTTAGACCTGAGTCAGTGAGGGAACTCCACCAAGCCACTCTGACCCGCTCGCTCAGGTTTGGGACACCATATTTCACCCCAAGCCTGAGATGTGGAAGCTGTGGGTCTGGCCCCTGAGGAGGTCTAGCTCATAAATTCTGGTCTCTCAACTGAGGTTGTTGAGACCATCTTTAATGCTAGAGCTCCCTCTACTAGTGGCGTCTCTTTGAGTCATGGGCCCAGTCCACTGCAAATTTCTACAAGAGTGCCTTTTAATGAATCTATCCCATGCTACTATTAAAGTGTCTGTGGTCCTGATCTCAGCTTGCCATGACCACATCAGTGGAGCCTCAGTGGGCAGATATCCCCTTGTATCTTGTGAGGACACTTCCTTTGTGGTGCCAGACGAACTGGGATCTTACCTTAGCTCTTGAAGGATTATCCGGAGCTCTGTTTGAGCCAATAGAGTCATTCACGGAACGGTTTCTGACCCTTAAAATGGTTCTTTTAGTGGCTCTAACATCACTTAAGACTGCTGAGATCTCCAGACCTTATCATCTGCCCCCTCCAGTTTGGATTTTCCCTCTGGACTGGTAAAAGTGTTTCTACACCCTAGGCCTGGTTATGTCCCTAAGGTGCCACCCTCATCCATCTGGACATCCTTCAAGCCTTAGGCCTCTTAGGATTTATGTTGATCGTCATGGCGCAAGCCAATCAGCTATTATTCTGTTTGGGACGTCGGGGAAGGGGTTCCCCCCGTCTCCAAGCACCGACTCTCTCATTGGATTGTTGATGCTATAGCTTTGGCCAGTGAGGCTCTTGGTATCAGAGTGAGGGAGTGTGGCCTTCTCAAAAGCTTTGGCTGAGAGTGCATCTTTGCATGACGTTTGTGATGTGGCAGGCTGATCCTCTCTGCATACATTTGTAAGATGCTGTAGTTTGGATTTGGATTCAACCCCAGGCTCTCAAAACTTTTTGGGTTGAACCCAAATCAATATAAAGTTCCTTTATTGTGTCACGGCAAAATGATCCTTCTACAGTTTAATTGCAGATTGACCTGTAGATCATTTTGGGTAACACTTCTGAATACAGTTTTGTCATTATTGAATAACTACACAGGAACAAATAACTAATGCACTATTCTGGAAACTACTACTGACTAACAAGAAATTCTGATTAATGAATCAGTAAGTACTAGTGCTCAGTTGAACATGGTAGTTCACTATTAGCTAATCAGTAACTACTATTTTTTCATATCTCCCAAAGAACTACTAAGAACTACTATATACAGGTTCATAATTAATGTGAATGATGCAAAATGTATAATTAATTCTACAGCAAAGATCATGGTAACCCACTAGTAACGACTCAAGTGTTATCAAAGCCATTGGAATTATGACTATCCAGAACCTTACAAAAACCTCAATAGTTTTTAATGACTTTAGTCATTACTAAGGAGTTATCATGACCTTCACTTTATAATACGGATCCAAATAATTAGTAATTCCTGCTGAAGTATTTGGTAATACCCCAGTCATTACTAGTGGGTTACCATGATCTTAACTTTAGAATTAATTATACATTTTGCATTATTTACATTAACTATGAACATGTATATAGTAGCTCTTAGTAGTTCTCTGGGAGATATGAAAAAATAGTAGTTACTGATTAGCTAATAGTGAATTAGCATGTTCAACTGAGTGCTATTACTTACTGATTCGTTAATCAGAGATTCTTGTTAGTTAATAGTAGTTACTAGAATGTTAATAGTGCATTAGTCATTTGTTCCTGTGTAGTTATTTGTTAATGACGGAACTGTATTCTAAAGTGTTACCCCATTTTGGTCTTAGATGACTGTGTTTCAACCTCATTGTTCACACTTCTTTGTTACTACATCATGAGTATTACGCTCTCATATTGCATCTACATCAGAGAAGGGAACGAAACCCTGGGCTTGGCCAAATACACACTTGCGATTTCATTTCCTGGTGGTGCACACTTATAGTGTTGTAAAAAATGCAATTATTACAAAGCTTTATTTTGATTTTCAATACATTGCATTTAAAATAAACTTCTACATGTCTGTTCAGTAGTCTTTATAACAGATGATACGATTTAATAATTGCTGTGCTTCTAATTATGGGACAAATGCAGTTGCAAATATTGTACAGAATACAAATACTCATCTCTCCACCAAAAGAACATGCAACACTTTATGTTTTACTTCCAAATTATTTGTAATATCAAATTATTATTCATATTTAACTTACACTGGAAAGGTTCTTGCGTCCAGTTTGGTTTTCTTTTTTGTTTGCATATATTACTCTCAGCCATGATTATTCTACTCTGTTAATTAAAAGGCTGTTTATATGTATATCTGCTGACTGTTCAGAAGAAGCACACATGTAAGAGTCTGACAAATAGCTGGACATATACTTATTTAATTAGTGACACTTAGCCTGCATTTTAAAATCTTTATTTGAATGTGGCAACATTAAATTGCACTCTACAGTATTTCTATGAATAAATCTCTGACAGAGACCCCTCCCCTATCAGCCAATCGCAGTGTGCACAGTTAGTAAGCATGTTGACATCATCCATAGCAATGAGGTCAACCCCACCCTTACTCTTAGCTTAAAGGGGTCATCGGATGCCCATTTTTCACAAGTTGATATGATTCTTTAGGGTCTTAATGAAAAGTCTATAATATACTTTGGTTAAAAATTCTCAATGGTAGTGTAAAACAACACCCTTTTTACCTTGCCAAAATCAGCTCTGCAAAAATCATCCCATTCTGAGGGATTGTTCCTTTAAATGCAAATGAGCACTGCTCACCCCGCCCCTCTCTTCTCTCTGTGGAGTGACGAGCCTGTTTACTTTAGCCACATTTAGCTGCGTTTAGCCACGAAACTTGCTAACTAGCACATTATTAGGAAAGGTGATTGCAGAGATTCATAAAAAAACCTTATACTCACTTCTCCTGTAAGTGAAGCTGGATCACGAATGATTTGCGTGAACACAGACGGATATATGTAGATCGGGAAGTGCATTCCCTTCACAAACAAATGTAATCCACTGCATCTTCAGCGGCTCAGATGTCGGGAGTAAATGACGACCACTATGTTCATTATTACATCCAGCAACACAACACCTCAATCACTCAATCAGAGATATTCTTGTCTAACTTACATCCCTGCTCCGGCATCAAAACATGGAAAGTTACTGACTGTGACAGCTGGTCTAAGGTAAGAGCTCATGTCAATCAACTATTGTGGGAGTGGCCTCTGTGGGTGTGACACCACAATGACAGGCATCTGAGAACGGCTCGATTTGAAAAAGGGGATATTATTTTTACAGATTAATTAAAAACCACTGCATGGATTTTTATCATTATAGGGTAGATTTGTACATACACTGACAACACACATTAATGTTCAAACAACATGAAAAAGTGAACTTTGCATCCGATGACCCCTTTAAGACTTCTCTCTATTCCTTAGTAAAAGTTTGTCTCAGCAGCTGTGAATAGGTTTTAGCAGCAAACTCTTAGCTAAAAACTTTTACTGCTGTTTAGGAGAACTCTTAGTTTCTGCATACTGCAGGTAGTGTGTCACTGCATACACTCTTAAAAATAAAGGTTCTTTAAAGAAACATCTCTTCCTTACCTTTTTTATAATCTGAAGAACTAAGTAAGATAAAATGTTTTGTAAATATAGGCCCTGGACAGTCTTGCACTCTCACTTCCTGTTGTGTGGCCAAGACTGCATGTGTGGGTAT
This sequence comes from Labeo catla, assembly GCA_012976165.1. Lineage (NCBI taxonomy): Eukaryota > Metazoa > Chordata > Actinopteri > Cypriniformes > Cyprinidae > Labeo > Labeo catla. Next base: position 255,809 of record VONZ01000861.1, read on the forward strand.
TTGGACGAGCACACTGTACCCTTGCTAAACAATGCCTGAAACATCTTCCTTCAGGCATTGGAACATGGAGGTATCGGTTTCAGGAGGAGCACGTTCAGATAATCAGCACAGGTCAAGTTCATTTAGATAATCGACTTAATTAGTATGATACATACAGCCAACTCACCTGTCCCACGACAGTTTTACGGCATCCCTCCTCCACCCCAACTCCTCATGCTTAACTATTCTTATCCCAGACTAGGGATAGGGGAGTTCTCTGTAGGTTGCATACGTAATCTGAGACATTTACCAGAAATGTATTCAACATGGCTTCACACAGTTTTGAAAATTGTTACCATTGCCTACTAATTTATTGAAAAATGTAATGTGCTGAAAATGAACAGATCATTTGTGTCTCTCTTTCTGAAGAGTCTGTGTTTGCTGGTGTTGACATCCATAGTCATTTGTCTCTCTCTGTGTGTCCCCAGCATACATCGAGGATCTGGCGCGCAGCGTGGAGCAGAGCAGGCGTCTCATCATCGTCTTGACCCCCGAGTTCGTGGCCCGCCGCGGCTGGAGCATCTTCCAGTTCGAGCCGCGGCTGCACAGCATGCTGGTGACGGGCGAAATCAAGGTGATCATGATCGAATGCTCGGACCTGCGCAGCGTCATCAACTACCAGGAGGTGGAGGACCTCAAGCACACCATCCGAGTGCTGTCGCTCATCAAGTGGCACGGCCCCAAAAGCAACCAGCTCAAATCCAAGTTCTGGAAGCGGGTCCGCTACGAGATGCCAGCCAAGAAACGAGAGAGCGTGTCCCGCCGACAAGTCCTGGACTCGGGCGAGCAAGGGCTCTTTGGCGACCTGCAGGCCGTGTCGACGGTGGCCATGACGGCCACCTCGGCGTCGCTGGCGCCGGCTCACGTCGAAATACCGGACTATAACGAGCCGGGCCACCTGCAGATGCGCCATTTCTGCCGCAGCTACGAGTACGAGCTGCCCAGCACTGCCATCGCCACGCTCAGCGGCCGGCACGTGTACTGCAATCTGCCCATGACGCTGCTGAACGGACGACTGACGCAGAACAACGTCGGCAAACCCAAGAAAGACGTTCACTTGAACAGCCCGTTCGTGCCGCTGTCCGGACAAGAGCTCTCCAGTGATATCTGGTAGAGCGCCGCTTTGCCGATCTCATCCTTTCTTCCTTTTTATCTGCATGAGTTCATCTTGTTGTTTATCTCGCTTTCTTCCAGCCTTTAGTGTTTTCATACTTTGTTCAGACAGACGAAGAGCTACCGATATTGTTTTCTTACTTGAATTTTGAGCTAATTACACCATGTACAGTGATTCCATCCAACACTGCATCTGCATTAAAGGGTTTCTTTGACATCATGACCTCGGTTGATACAGCACAATAATGTAAAGACACATCAGCTCCGAGCTTTAAAGAATATGTTATATTTATGCAAATAATTACTGTTCAAATCTAATAAGCACATGAATATGGTTTGTAGCTAGTCGAGGAGGTATTTACATATTTGATACAGCTTATCATTTGCCTTATTTCCTGATCGTTTGGCTGTTTCCTTCCTCCGAATTCTGACGTTTTTCATACATTACGGAGAGATACATCTTGTTTATATGGTGTATCTGGTACTACAGAGGAAGCATTTCAGTGCTGTAATGATCAAACACTTTTGATCAGTATTGATATTTATTAGCATTTTATTGAATTTGTATGCAATGCTGCCCTCTTACTAGTTTACTGAAATGAAAGGTCACTAAAATCAGTGATTTGATTTTGTATACTCTCGACTAGTATGCCGTTTTACTCTTCAGATCAAGCCGGTGTGGAAGAGTACGAATTTTCGAGCTGTTATTTAACAAATACTCACAAACCAAGCAGCTTGTCTGATTCACAGGTTTCTGGTTTTAGCATATAAATTATTTGTAATATACCTTGCAAAAATAATAATTGTTATCAGACCAACAAAATCAATAAATATATGAGTAATTCAGTCTGCGAGGTGCCTTTTCATTTCGTGTTGTAATGTGATGAAACTGATCATGAAGGTGTGAGAATGTTTCGAATGAAAATCTAGCTTGAAAGCAGACTGTATTATACAGAGATGGGAAGCGTTGTTTTGTTGTAAGCAGAGGAAGAGCTTTTCACTTTCTACTCTTTTTCCGGGTTTCCTGTGTTTGTCCTGAGAAATGCCAAATCCTACTAAAGCGAAGGAAAACTCTCATGAATATTAATTCAATCTCGAGGCTGCTGTGTAACTTTCCTGGAGGATCTGGGAGAATGAGCGTATTAATATTTAGCAGCTGTGACAGGATTGGCTGATCCGCCAGTTGTGAAACGCCCACGTACACCAACATTCAGTTCGGTTCCAACTGCTGGGCGAGAGTTCCGTTATGTCGTTAAGATTCATAAGGCGAGCCCTCGCTATAGTAGGGTTAGATCTGCTGTCGAGGAGCTGAAGATGGGCAGACATACTGTTCCTCAAACCATGATCAGTTAACAAACTCCGATACTGGCAGACGAGCTCATTAAAATGGCGAGAGACTTCACTACAACAAGTCTGAGTAACATCGACCTCGCCTCTTTACGGGTGAGTTCAGCACTTCACTGTTTGTTTTCAATACTTTTGCGTCTTTTCAGCAGCAGCGATTGGTCGAGGCTCGGCACGAAGTTTAACTGAATAAACTTTACTCTAAATGCCATTTAAAGTTCAGAGCAGTCGTGAAACTCGGCTGTCGTGTCGTTTACATCTTGAGGAATAAATTCCTTCAGTTTTCTTCGCTTGTCAGTCGTGTGTGTGTGATCTGGGAATGTGACTGTCACAGATGTTGAAGTGAAAACATGGAGCGTGTCTCAAATCACGGCGAGCACATCATTGTTTTATCAAACTCTAGTGCGCTGCATCATCAGTCCTAGTGAGATGCCGGTGAATCTCATCATTTGACCCGTGTAACTCTTCTTTTCAGGATCCTGCAGGGATATTCGAGCTCATCGAGGTGGTCGGCAACGGGACCTATGGACAAGTTTACAAGGTTTGTGCTGCTGCCTAGATCATCGCTTGTCCTATTCGTTTATTTATCAGTCAGACCTGGTATTTATTCGTATTAAAGTTATTTTGTGAAACACGATTGTGATGCAGAATCGCAGCGGTTCTGCTCCGGAAGAGTCTTTTGTTGTTCAGATGCGCCAGTTCTGTCTCCAGCAGCAGCACTAGTGCGGTAAATAGTTTGTGGGAGTTTTGCTAATGAAACCTACAAGTGTGGTTTCGGTCTTTGACACAGTTTTTGGGTGGAGCTCACTTCCTCATGAAGGTCACAGCGTGTTTCACATAAATATCGGATCTTTAAAGAAGTGTGTAGTAAGCCCAAACATCCTGTGAGATGTGTGACACACACATATGTGTTTGATTCAGGTCAGGGTGGATCTGCTGCGCTTCAGCACTGCAACAGTCCCGCTGTGGATCATCTTGTGCAACGGTTTCTTCTGCTCTTTCTGGCATTCTTCAGAAAGCACGCAGTAAAAGCGGCACAAAGTGTAGGGTGGGACGCGCGCAGATTAGGACAGCCTTAGCATTTCTATTTCAGGCTTTTATATTGTAATCGTGTGATACTGCAGCATAATTTTAGTACAACACATTGTCTTATGCATGCTGTTTTGATAAATGCTGGTGCATGACATCAAACTTACGCTTTAACAGGATAGTTCAGCCCAAAATGAAAGTTCTGGCATCATTTACTCACCCTCACGTTGTTCCAGACCTCTATGAGTTCATTTCTTCAGCTGAACACAAAAGAAGATATTTTGAATGCTGGTCCGCATTGACTTCCATCGTATTTCCCCCCCATACTATGGAAACCAGCGATTTTTTTGGTCACACATACTTTTTCTTCTTTTATGAAAGATATAAGAAGTTCATGCAGGTTTAAAACAACTTGAAAGTGAATAAAAAGTGAGACAGTTTTTACATTTTTGGGTGAATTGTCCCATTAAAATATATATTTCTTAAATCATTTGCAATTAAGGAAATTGCATCCTAAATCCAGGAACAGCATGATGCAGTATATCATGATTTATCGTGTGTCATGGTCATGAAGTGGTGAAATATCCATTCTGATTATTTGTAGTAATTGCACAGCAAGTTCTACATTCAGATCTTTCTTACACACTCTCGTTTCATCGTATTTTCACATATGAGGCAACACAGATCCGATCACTTCTGCACCTCTAGCGTAACACACTTTCACCATTACTACATCTTTCAAATCCACATGAAGCGGAAATTGCGGCCGGATTTTCTTCTCTGTTGTGACATCACACGTGCAAACTTGTCACCGTTTGACGAAATTCACCATTTAGACACTGAAATACCCCTTTCGTGTGATTTGTGCAAATCTGAAGAAGAACAAACTGTCTTCAGAAAAGTCTTGGATGGCTTTTCATTTTCATCTTACCCCTGCATTATGCCTACAAAAGTGGTGTTTGTAAGCACAGTGCTGCTTTGTGTGCAGGCAGGGGCTGTATTTTCAATAGGCGCCACCTATATAAAGTGTTCTGTTTTTGAGGAACTGTAGTTTTTTTTTCTACGATGCTGCCATTGTTAAGGTTTTGTGCTTACTTTACTTTATTTGTTTAAGTTTTGTGCTTACTTTTTAATCAGAAATAAAGTATCAAATTTTAGATTCTGTCAATTCTATCACAAACTCTACAATTTTTTAAGGTGTTTTTTCAGCCACAGAAAGATGTCAAGATGCAAGTGTCATGTAAATTCACATTTACCTCAGGAAAGACATTCATTGTACATAAATTCGATAGCTAGAAAAAAAAATATATAACTCTAGAGAGAAGCATTGTATTACATTCATTTTGTTTTACTTAACCTGTCATCTTTATTTTTACAAATACAAAAACACAGACATGTTAGGAAGTATTTAGTTAATGAAATTATTTGCGGTGGCTTCACTTGTTATGATGTCTTGAGCAATTCAGTCTTATATTTGTAGTTGTAGCCATTGCAGCGTGGGTGTCGTCTCAGCTATCACTGCGGGAGAATGTGTTTGCGCGGACGCGCATCGCCTACGCCGGGCGTAGTTGCGCCAGGTCGTAGTTTTAGCTGGTGCAACAGGTGTAAATATTTATCATAAAGTTGGATGTTGCAAAGCCCAGCGTAGGGCTTACACCCAGCTTTTTTACGTCTAGCTGGTGCAACTGGCCCTGAGCTTCAGATCTGTTTGGAGCTCAGCTCTGCAGGTCTGTGGACAATAGTGTGGTTTCAGAACAATGCTGCTATTTGAACAACATGCAGTTCTGTTATAACATAGAATAGCATCACAGCTGCTGATTCCAGTCAGTCTAGTAGAAGATATTCAAGCATTATTAGAGATCTGCTTCAGCAACATCCATTTACTTTTGAAATTCACCTCAATATTTATATCGACTTCAGGCAGTGTTTAGTCCAGTAAAACAAAATTTATTTAATTTTAAACTATTTAAAAACCATTAATAATAAAAATAAAAAAAACAAAAAACATCTGGTTTTAGGATGACAGCCCAGTGTTTTCATTCTTCCTGCAGTCTATTCAGTCACAGTTAGACATTGGTAAAACACAGTCAAAAACAAGAAACCGGTTTGAAGCAGGACTTGCTCCTGAGATCTAATGTGGATGAATTTCAACAATGTTTTAAAGGATTTATCAGAGAGCTGCTTTGTCTGAAGTATAGTCCCGTTGTCACCCTTTTAGACAGCACTTCCTGTTTATGTCCCAGTCGTTTAATACAATGTGGCGCTTCGCAGGCATCCTGGAGAGCACGAGGAAATCCCCTCCGACAGAAATACCATCTGAAACCTGCCCGCATACGCGGCTCAGAATTCACTTCATTTCGCTCTTCCAGTGTGCATGAGCGCTCACCAAAATGCATTCGTCCACAGGAAACAGCACTAATAGTGAGGAGACAGGCTGTTGACCTGAACGCTCCGGAATGCTTTTCTTGCAGTTCCTCTCTAAAGCATGCCGTTTGCTGGGATGATGTCATCGCGCACTTGTGTAAACGCGTGTTAAAGAGGCCGTTTCCTCTCCTGATGTTTGCTGGAGTGTGCGTCTGAGCCGTGACACAGCGCTGATTTACAAACACACGCTCATCCAGTCTATTGCATCATGGTTGGCTTTCAGCTGTCCTGTGCTGAGCGGCCCATTCCCAGTGAACCGCAGTACAGCATGAAGAAAGGGGAGCCGCCCAGCACAGGAGCGCAGTCTGATCATCAGCGCCTTAAAGTCACACTTCACCCGTGTTGGTTCAGACGTCATTAATGCTAAACCTGTAGGACTTTCTTTCTTCTGCTTGACATAAAAGAAGATATTTCGAGAACCATCTCTGGGCGTTTTTTTGCTCCGTACAATAGACGTCAGTGGTCACCAAAACATTTGTGTTCTGCAGAAGAAAGAAGGTCACACAGTTTTGAAACGACATGAGCGTCAATAAACCAAGGAACAAGAGTCTCTGGTGAATTTCCAGGGGATTGTCCATGATTTTGTGCGTGCATATATGACACACTGTGCTGCTGTGTGTTGATGAAGCTCAAGAAAAAATGACAACGCTGTAATGGTTTTAGATTTAGACAGCAACACACGGGATATGTAGCAAATGCATCATATATGTTTAATGGTTTTAGATTCACACGAGGCCCCACTAAATCTTGTGATTTTCGATTTAAGTAGCACCACCAGTGTAATGGCTTTTGGGCTTAAATATTAATATTAATATTTAGTTTATGTCACCAGCCAAGGATGTTCCGCCTTGACGATAAAGAACAATCATGGAAGATTGTTGCATGAATAAGAATTACATTTAAATTCTAGGAAGTTGTAGTCTGACCAATCTGAAGGATTTGTGAGATATCTTTAACTTGTAGAGCCTTTCCACTGTATTATCAACACAAGGAATAGACAAGAGTAACTAACAACTACTAAATGGATACAGTGAATGGATAAAGTGGAAAAGTTTAATAAATGCAAGTAGGGATGGGCATTTTGGGAAATTTCTCATTTCAATCATCGATAGGTTTCAAAAACGATTAATCGCGTAATGCGGGCGGGGCTTATGCGGGGGCAGGGCATGGCCGTAATGGATATAATGAAAACAACTTTGAAGACTGTTGAAAATGTTGAATGTTAAAAATAAAAATATGAATTGAAATCCTGTCTATGAAAACAGAAACACATGATTAGGACACTGTTAGATTATAATTATAATGCAGCAATGTTATTAATAAAAAAGCATCTAAAAGGAATAGCTGCCTGAGGTGAAGAGTGACTTTATACCAGTAAACTGAAGCCCATTCTATGACGCATCCTATGATATTAATCAGATAACTTAGTAACATTACAACTTGTATTTATTTATCTGCACAAAAGAATGCAAATGCCTGTGAACTTTAAGTTACGCACTAGAGAGAGAGAGAGAGAGAGAGAGAGACCAACTCCCGCTGTGATGTGCTTTCATAATGCGCTGAAACAGAGGCAAATAATTTACTCTCATTGTAATGTTATATTTATGGCAGATTTGTGCTATATTTTCATCTACACTATCAAGTAATTCCTGAAATCGTCTGCACGTTTTCAAAGCCAAACGAATTCCGAAAACAACTGAAATTGAAGTATGCATACTCCTGAACAAATATGACTAAAAAAGCAGTGCTGCATTATTTTAACATAAGATTTTTTTCTTTCTTTTTTTTTTTTTTCTTTTTTAAAGAAACATCTAAAAGAAATATGACCATCTCAGATTCAGTCAATATCAGGCATTGCATTTGAGCATGAAACTAAACACTGGCAATAAGCAGTGCATTGACCTATGCAAATACAGTACTGTTGCATACATTGTTGTATCACATACACTCATTAAGTATACAGTTCTGTAGATTGATATGAGGAAGGTTTTAGTCAATCTTGTGTCCATTTCGTGTGAATGCATGTGAAGATGTCTTTTTTCTTTGTGGCTTTGGCAACACGGCAAACTGAAAGTGGGATTTTACAATCATTCACACTTTGATAAGAGTAAAGGAGAACAAAGCAGTTCCTGAGCGGGGGTGACTAAATGTTAATATTAACCCCCCTTCTCCACCTGAGGTAGTGTTGGTCTTATCTTAAGGCAAAAGGCATCCATTGTTGTCCACAGAGCCTGATGACGTCAAAATATGACTTTCCACACATTGTACAGAAAGGGGTTTTGCCATCTTGACCGCTGTTCACTACAGGAAAAATGTACACAAGCATGCATTCAGAATAAAGAAAGAGTCATCTCTTCACCCTTCCAGAACGTACAGACACACGTAATGCACATGTGCAGTTGTCAGTCTGCCACAAAACTACTGTAAATGCTCTAGTGGCCGTTACAGCATCACGTCATTAACCGTGAGAACACTTTATTGTACAGTTAGTAAAAGCATTACAATACCAGGAAAGAAGATCAGGTTGTTGATGTTTGTCTGCCATTCTCGCTCCGTCTGCACAGCGCTGATGACGTGTGCTGTCTGCGTGAACAGGATGCACAGAGGTATGCAAATACATATTTGACAGGCAGGTACGACAGCCGTAATTGTAATGTTTGGACCGAGCATTTTGATTGGATGAACATTTCTTGGTCCTACACCTTCCACAGAATATATAGAAATACATTTAGACAACTTAACTGAATGATTGCTATTGGGATGTGAAGAGACTTTCAACCAGCATAACACAAAAATCATTTTATTTCTGTTCACAAGAGCATATTTTTTGGATCTGATCTGATCCACATGCAAATGTAAATCTTATTGTCATTGTTCAGCTGTAGCAGGCACAGCAGCCAGATCACTAGTTAATGACCTTCAGCTAGTAGCTACATGTCTCATAACCTGTTCAAGCAGAAGGAGATGGATGCAGAACTTTTAAATAATATCAATCCACAAATCTGCAATCTGTAATCATAAATCAGTCTGTTTGTTCATTCGGTCAGAGGAGAACGGGTGCCCGACTGAGCCTGATTTTCTATCTGAGTTTGGGTTTCTCTCCACTTTGGCTTGTTTAGTTGGGGTTTAAAACACACTTTTGATATCACTGACTCTATTTAATGAGAACAAAACTTAACCGAGTTGCGCTGAATAATGACACTATTGTTTTGTTAGAGCTGCTTTACAGCAGAACTGGGATTTGTTTCATATTTGATGAAGCTTGCATCAATGAATCTTTTATTTTCCTGTTTATTTCTGTGAAGCTGCTTTGAAACAGTCTCCGCTGTATGAAGTGCTTTAGGAATAAATGTGACTTGAGCGATGCAGAATCATTAAAACTCTGTTTACCACGGCGGCAGTAAGAAGGGAATGATTCTCTCTGTTGTTTAATATTGCTGCTGATCATCAGTATTATTGTGGTGATAGACAGCAGCGTGTCTGTCAGGCTATATTTATACGGTTAATGCACAGACGCCATATTTTGCATCTGTATTCCCTCAAGACACAGCTGACGTTCACTTCTGTGTGTGTGTGTGTGTGTGTGTGTGACTGATTGAGACACAGCTGTGCTGCTGTTTCTGAGTAAAGCCCAGGGTGTGAAGTCTTGCTGAAACCATTTAGTAAGAATGATGGAGAAACTGCTCGTCATCTTCCAGTCAGCAGGCACTTCCCACACTACTTTCTTAAGCAAAATTATTTTGCCAAAAGTCTATTGCAAAAGTGTAACCACATGTGACACACAGGAAGTGACACCGTTTACACCCTTTCTACAGTATGATGGCGTTATAATCGCACTCCATTGATCAATATTTACACACGCTGTAGTGTTGACTGCATTTCAACAACAACAACAAAAGAGTTTTGTATTCTACAGTTTTAATGCCAAGCCACGTTCTTTTCTATAATACTTTAATACAATACAGATTCATTGAAAGCGAATAACTCTGTTATTGTTGCAAACGTCTGTGTGTGATTATTGAGATAAATCCAGCTGCGTGTGTATTGAGTTGAGATGATGTGTTAAAGGAGCGTGTGGTCTGAGAGTAGAGTTATCCTGACAAACTCTCGTGTTGAGTCTCTGCGTTCATCGCCTGGCTTGTGTTTCTGTGACACACTCATGTCTCATCAAACAGAGGCATCGATAATAGGGTATGATATTATCGGAGAAATGCCTTATGTTACACAAGAATAAGCATGAATGATTTGTGTGGATGTCGTGTGCGTCACGTCTGGTTGCGGCACCTCTGCTAGTCAGCATATAGAGCGTGTTCTGCGTCTGTGGCTCTGGCAGGGCTTGGGAATAGTCTTCCTCTCTGCTCTCGTACTGATTTCAACATCATTAGATCTTTTATTTTTAAATTCTTCTGTTATTTCCCCTTCTTTCCTGAGCCGTCTCAGCGCTGGTTTTGTAATAAGGTTCATTCGTCTGTTAGTGCGGCGTCAGCGGCCTCGTGTTATGGGAGGATGAGGCAGAATGAATGGATGAGTGATCTGTCCTCTAGCAGGAAATACTGCCTCTCTTTCCTTCCTGCAAACTCAAGACCCAGCCAGAGTGACACCGTCATGTGTATATACAGACGACCGCTTCAGCAGAGAAAACTCTCGCTTTCTGTATTCCAGTCGTGCTATGTGAGATTCAGAGCACCGCTGATGAAACACAAACACATGCTGTGTGATCAGGAATTATTGCTGGATCTTGTGAAAACACCAGCTGTATTGTCAGTGTAGCAGTGGACGTCTAGTGTCCTGATCTGTTTTCTGGTTTGATTGGTCCTGCTCTCCTGTTCTTTGCCTGTTTTATTTCTGTGGTCTGTAATTGATTGAGTGCTCAGTTCAGGTGCTTATTGTTTCGTTCCTCTTGTTTGGTTGTTTTATTTAAGCCCAGGGCTGCCACTAACAACTATTTTTATATCGATATAATCTATTGACTAATTTATCGATTAATCGATTAATCTAAATGATTCATTTCTCACAAAAAATGTTTTACTTAAGAACATTTTGTTTTTAATAAAATCAAATATTTGGAGATGCTTTTCATTATTACAATTTAAAATGGAATCCAGAAAGGTAATGGAAAACAGAATTTAGTAAACACAAAACTGTAAAACTCAATTAATTAGACAGGCTTTTTAATAACATTTAATTTAACCATTAAAACAGAGTATAGAGAAATAAAATGGAAAAAAAAATGAATTTGGAAATAAAAGGGATTTCGTAGGGCCCTATAATTATAATTATTTTTTTGTGAAAAATAGATGTGTAGATAAAAATAGACAAGTGAACAATAGCCTTTAAAATGACTTAAAATACATATATAATATCAATGAGGCGATAATAATCATGTGGTTTTATTGAACAAAACTTTTGAAATACATTATGTATTATAAAGGATAGAGCTAACATACATTACGCATTACAACAAAGGCCTGCAGAGGGCGCCAACGGCCTGACGAGTGTTTTTACACATTACTGTGTGATCTAATGCTTGTTCAATATTGACCAAACATCATTTAATTCAGATGTCCACTTAATCTTTAATATTTGGCTATTTCTGTTGGGGAAAAAAAAAACAGCATATGTTGGTTTGGTAGGTTCTGATGCTGGGATGCTGGTTTTAGCTGGTCCTTTGCTGGTCATGTGGTCCAGAACCAGCATTCCAGCATCAAAACCTACCAAACCAACATATGCTGTTTTTTCAGCAGGGATAGCCACTGTAGTTTAATTAATATGTGGACATTAAACTCAGAGTGAGGGTTTGAGCTTTCATTTTGAAATCACGGTGAACAGCATATTGAGAACGATATTAATGCATTCTGCCAGAGTTTGTGTAGATTTATAAATGATTTACCTTACAAATCTGATGAAATTGCGCACGTGCGTTCCCTGATGAGCGTTATAATAAACCCAACCTCACAACAACATGCACAGATGGAGTTTGAGACACTCCACGCATGATAAAGCAGCTTTCACACAGGACGGGGAAGAGCTGATTTTAATGGCCTGCGCTGCACCAGGAAGGTTTGTTGACGCTCAAAGTTCAAAAGAGTTGAACCCAGTGGTCAGCGCAGCCTGTGTGAAAGGCCCGTAACAGTTTGTGCAGCAGCATTTACTGTGAATGGAGCGGAGCCGCTGTGAGACGCATGTAGGTCACATACACGCATGCACATAATTAAAGCACATATTAAACCTGCATCACATATATTTGTTTGACAGAATCGTAGCCTTTGTGAATTCACAATTATGCTTAATTAATGATTTTTAAACGGGTTTAATATATCATGCAGCCTTGGAAAACAGTCTAATAATGCGTTTCATGGATCCTCGGCCACTTCCGGTATTTTTCTGGTTATTGAACGTGGGTAAAATGAAATCTAGACATTTTTTTTTTGAATCGAATAGAATTGATGAATTGTGACAGCCCTATTGAAGCCCTCAGACTTAACCTAGTGTTTGTGTGGTGTTGAAGCTCTTAGTCTGACAGTAGTGTAGTACTTCTGTCTGTCTTCTCTACACTAAATCTGTGACAATCTGTGTGTGTGTGAATGTGGAAGCTGAACACAGTGCAGGAAGTGTGTCATATTTAAAGCTCTGTGTGTGTTTGAGGATGACTAATGAAACACAAGTTATAATAAGACGTCATATCTCAGCGCACTGAGGCATGCTGGTCCTCTCTGGCCTCATGTGTCATTTCTCATAGAATTTATTTATTTAAACAATACCAGTTTTAACAATAATAGTGCCCTTTGAAACAATTTGTTTTTTAGAAATCCTGTATTGTTGGCTTTATTTTTTCTTTATTCTGTGTTTTATGATTTATTGCAGTTTTATTATCAAAAATGTTGGTCAATCAAACGAATGCATAAAACTTAAATAATAAAACAAATATTTTAAAAGACTAATTAATCTTTTAAAATGCGGTCAAATGAAATTTGAACTATTTCCTTCATTCTTTTGTGCTGCGTGACAGAGGTTTACTGTTAAAATTAAAACATGGATGAAAAAAGGTTTATTGTCTGATATTCCTTAAAAAATAATTTTAGATTTAATAAACTGTATTAATATCATCATTAAATGATTAGTTTACAAAAATGTACAGATCATGTACTCACCCCCTTGTCATCCAAGATGTTCATGTCTTTCTTTCTTCAGTCAATGAGAAATTATGTTTGAACTTCATAATGTAGTTTAAATGCAGCTTCAAAAGGCTCTACACGATCCCAGCTGAGGAAGAAGGGTCTTATCTAGTGAAACGATCTGTTATTTTCATTAAAACAATAATTAAATATCTATATACTTTTTAACCTCAACTGCTCATCTTGTCTAGGTCTGCAATGCACATGTGTGCTCTGTGCACTCAGACAGTTAGGGAATATCGAACAAAATTTGTAAACACGGGGTCGTCACTTCTGCAGCGATGTAGGATGATTTTGAAGTTGGAGGAGAAAATGAGATTTGTGAGAATTGTGATCGTTTGAAGCCGCATTTAAACTACATTTTGGAAGTTCAAAGTCGGGGCACCATATCAGTCCATTACATGGAGAAAAATCCTGAAATGTTTCCCTCAAAAAACATAATTTCTTCACGACTGAAGACAGAAAGACATGAACATCTTGGATGACAAGGGGGTGACTACATTATCTGTACATTTTTGTTCTGGAACTGAACTTCTTTAAAATTCACTGGGATTGTGAGTTTGTGCTGATTCATTCTGATAGTTCAGACAGGAAAGTCATCAGTGTGTCCTTGTGTTTGACAGGGTCGACATGTGAAAACAGGGCAGCTGGCGGCCATCAAGGTCATGGATGTGACTGAGGTATGATCTTCTTCATCTTCACATCAGACAGAGAAACACGTCCACACGGCTTATTTATCCGGAATAACTCAACAATACGAAGCCTTTTGTTGTTGTTGTTTAAACAGAATGAGTTGATATTAGGAATTTCACTGATGCAGCGTTTGAGAGAAGCTTCTTAATTGTTCTTCATTTTTCTTCATTTCTTATTATGTAGAGAGTTTGTTCATTTTATAGGATGAATATATTAGTCAGGAAACTAGATGAGGTCAAATAAAGCATGTGTGTATGAGGTCATATTGATCTGGGATTGTGTGAAAGTGCAATAAGTCTGATCAATTTCTCTAATGACAACAGCTGTGATTAATAGTCACAATTATATTTTCAAACAAAACAATCACATTCATTAGTTTAACCGTTATTATGCAGCCCTTACTGAAAAACACTTGGCAGTGAGACAGCGGCTGATTTTAGACTGAAAGAGCAAAGGTTTGATGTGCGAGACATCGATTGACTATCAGAATAGATAAGGAATGAGACGTGTTAGTCAGCTAGTAAAAATAACTCTGGAGAGCAGCATTTTAATATATATATATATATATATATATTAGGGGTGTAACGGTACACAGATGTCACGGTTCAGTACGTACCTCGTACACCTCAAGGGTCACGGTTTGATACGATTTCGGTACAACAGAAAAAAAATCTACTGCGCTAGATTTCTTTTCATTTATTTTTAACAGACAGTAGTACAAATTACAATTTTTTTCCACCTACATGTGAAAATACTAAATATTATATCAAATTATAATGTCATATATAGGCTATAAAATCTGCAGTACATACATAACAAGGAATAAATACTTGACATATATTTAATTTAGTTAACTGTTAGACAAGGGGGAAAAAACAGTGTGACACGTAACGTAGCCTGTATTTGCTGAGTTTCAGTTTAGTTTTGTGACAGAAAAGGAAGCTCAAATGGAAGAAAGCGACATTCTGTTTGTTTTTTGTTTAAGTTGATTTTGCTGGTGTGAGGAAAGTTAAAGTAATCGCGCCGGCGCACACAAACACAAAACATATTCCAGGCTTCCAGCATTAAGAACTTGACAGCGCAGTTGGTACTTTATCAAAATAAAACACAGTGAACCAAACATCAGCGCACCCGCCTCACTGTGTCTATAATTTACATAATAAATAATAGTTTAGCATTTGGATACATCGCAAATATGGAAATATTATGGAATAGTTGGATTTGTGCTGAATGAGAGAGGTAGGATACAAGAGCACAAAGCTCCATTTCACAGACAGTTGAGTGTGCAAACCTTTAAATTAACATTATTCTCCTTTATCAGTGAGAGACGCGTTCACAATCAGCACATGATCACTGTCTAGTGATCTTTGTTTTCAAGTGCACAACTCCTGACATTCGCTGTTCTTCTGCCGGTGGTTAACAGAGCTGCATTACTGCGGGCGCCCGCTTCTGGATTGAGGGTGAATTGCCTGTATTCGTTGTAAGGCCTCATACACTGAACCGAGATGCCTGTACCGTGACGGTTCGGTACGAATACATGTATCATTTCACCCCTAATATATATATATATATATATATATACAGTACTGTGCAAAAGTCTTAGGCCACTAGTATTTTCACCAGCTAAAAAATAGTTTAAAGTAAGTTATTTCTGTCTTTTGCTGTAGTGTGTCAGTAGGAAACATCAGTTTACATTTCCAAACATTCTGTTTGCCATTAATTGTAATAATCTAGTGAGATTTTTGTTTGCACAAGGAGTCTGACAACAGCCAGTGCTCCACACAGAGATCTGATCTCACCATCATCCAGTCTGTCTCTGGAATGACATGAAGAAACAGAACAAACTGAAACAGACTAAATCCAGAAGAACTGTGGCAACATCTCCAAGATGTTTCAAGTAACCTACCTGCAAAGCTACCTGAAAAACTCTGCACAAGTGCACACAGGGCAAAAGCTGCTTTAAACGCAAAAGATGCTCACATCAAATGCTTATTTATTTGAGTTAATAGAAGTTCATTGATAAAGAAAATCTATTTATGACATTGTTTTTGACAGCATCCTCATTTTATGTACCGAACTGCCTAAAAATGTTAACAGTACTGTAGCTTTGTAGGTGTAGGTCTCTTAAAGCATCTTGGAGATGTTGCCACAGTTCTTCTGGATTTAGTCTGTCTCCGTTTTTTCTGTTTCTTAAGACAGACTGGATTGAATGATGGAGAGATCAGATCTCTGTTTGCACAAGGAGTCTGACAACAGCCTGTGCTCCATACAAAAATCTCACTGGATTATTATAATTAATGGCAAAATGAATGTTTGGAAATGTAAACTGATGTTTCCTACTGACACACTACAGCAAAAGACCGACTTTAACTGACTTTGAACCATTTTTTAGCTGATGAAAATACTAGTGGCCTAAGACTTTTGCACAGTACTGTATATATAATTATAATGTTATAAACCTTTTTTATTTGAGTGTTGATTATTAAATAAATGTGATTAATTAGTTGACTCTATTCTGTTTTGGTTTTCGGTAGAATAATAATCACTTCAGTGCATCCCTATGTGAGTTCTGAAGCATTTGGAGAGGCTCTGCTCTTCCCATCACACAAATGCTGTTTCCTTCCTGTCCTGTTTTATCTGTCATGAGAGATAACAGAGCCGTTTCCTTTCCCTGACCATCAGTTCCATACGCAGCTCTCCTGTCTGTCCTCTGTCTCGGGATCAGAATGAGCCGTTATAAAGCGTTCATATGTTCTCCCTCACTGATGACGTGTGCTGTATTCTCCTGATTTAACAGACAGTAGCCGGGTTTCCATCCAAAGTTGCGAATTTAACTTATGCGCAAAAATTGGAATATCGCATAAAACATTTGCGAAAAAGCACAGTTCTCATCCAACAAGTTGAAGAGAACAAAATTGTCACTTCCTGATAAACTGACGCTATATATTACTAAGAAAAGTAGGAGAAGCCACTGAATATAGTAATTTTCATATATAATAAATTACTTGTGCCTCAGAGCAAGCGGACAAATATGTGCAATTTTTATTCAAAATGTGGTGTTTCCACCACCCGTTTCTGATGCGATACTTCAGAATGCACATAAAAACAGGGTGATGGAAACATAGCTATTGTTTGTCTCATGCTGAAAACTCACGCGTGTGTTTTGTCTTGTGCAGGAGGAAGAAGATGAAATCAAGCTGGAGATTAACATGTTGAAGACTCACTCCCATCACAGGAACATAGCCACGTATTACGGAGCTTTTGTTAAGAAAAGTCCTGCGGGTCAGGATGACCAGCTCTGGGTGAGTAACACTAATAAACCTCAACCACAGGCCTTCCTCATTTACTCAAGTGTCATTTTGCCGGTATACTGACACTGAATGTGTGTTTTTGGGGTAATCTGTCTCGTTTGGACTTCTCTTCCACACTAAACAATAAATGATCTTATTGCAGTCTTGTTAGAGATTGTGTTGAGTGTCAGCTGTCATTTCAGGCCCCAGCGCTGTGAGATTCAATGAGAAACATTCAAGAATTCTGTTACAAAACCCAAATGTCTCTGTGATTTAAACGAGTTTAACACCAGATGAACCGGCGCTGACATTATCAGTGACACTGATGCTGAAACATTGTGCCTCAAAGCACACACATTTACCACGGATGTACTGTAGTAAGACTGAAACCATGGTATTGTGGCAGAAATATGGGATTTACATATCGATTTCTATTATATATTAAACATGTAAATGTATTAAATATATTACATTTAGAGATAATGGAATGTTATTACAGTAATTTTTGTCATTTCAGTTTTATTACTTATATTTAAAGTGTTTAAACTGATCTTGACCAGTACCATAACATACACGGTAGTTTTGTAAAAACCATATACTCTAGTTGCTTTTTTACCATGGTATTGCGGAGCATGTATCTACAGTTGTACAACACTTTGGAATAACAATATGGTGATTTTTATTAAAGGGGTCCTATTATGCTCTTTTACAATGTCTTGATGTTGTTTTGGGGGTGTACTAGAACATGCTTTCATGCTTGGTGGATCGAAAAACACATTATTTTTCACATAATTTACATTATTACAATACCTTAATTGCCAGCCTGGCAGAAATGGCTCGATTAGTTCTAGGTTTAATGAAGGCCCGCCTTCTGAAAAACAAAATGTGTTGTGATTGGTTAGCTGTCCCACTGCATTGCGACTGGCGAACAGCTTAGACGGTGTTTCAGTACTGACACGCCCCTTGTCAAAGCAGTTAGCGCAAACTAGATTAAAGTGATTCTTACATTTTAAATATGGATATTTTTCTTACAAAAACACATCGATTTGCTACAGGAGGCCTTTATTAACCCCCTGGAGCCGTGTGAGGCACTTTTTATTATGGATGGATGCATATTATTAGACTTTATTAGTCTAATTGCAGGATACATGGAGGGTGAGTTAATAATACACTACAGTAGTGTTGGGTCCTATCGTCAGCCTGCCACATCGCCAATACATGATGTTACCATGAAAACCAGCTCCAGCATAAGGTTAAAAGCAGCCTAACATTATCAAAGAACATCATCACTAATCAGCCTAGCCTATTCTAGTGCAAGTTTATGCATTTTAAAAAACACTTGTGTTATAAGTGAAGCTAATGTAACAATAACTGCTATGAAGTGGTCACGCTAGTCAATGCTTGTGTTTATACCCGCCGTGCTGCGGCTCATTGAAGCGGCTCTCCGCGCTGCATCACTAAAGTTCGGCTAATCCCCCACCTCATCTGTACACACCCCCCAACCATCCAAATTTCCGTAGGCGGGATTTAATTTAATGATATTCTAGTGGACCGCGTTGTGACATCAAAGCACACAGAAAACAAACGTTGTAGTGCAAAGGAGCCGTTCGTTGTAGTTCTTGAAAAGACATTATTTTAAAACAAAACATCTCCCTTTGGAGTGGACTTTGAGATGTGTAACTTTGTACATATTTTTATGCCCAAAGATACACACCACACACTGACTAAAGTTCAAAAAGTGAAAAAGCATAATAGCACCCCTTTAAGAGTAAGTATGTTTTAATTCAGTCACACTGCTGAAATGTTAAAATAGAGAAATATTCAGAGCAGATGCTGCTGCTTTTAAAGAAAGTACATCTTCATCTCAAAGTCAGTGCTGTACTGTCAGATGTGCATTTCCATGAGATGACTGAACGTTATTATACATTATTCCTGCTTACAACATGTGGAAGAAGAGAATAAAAGAGACAGATGAGCAATGAAAGCAACACTGGGCATTATAAGCCACATCACAAGTCTGTGTGGTGTTGTTCTGTCACTGGTCTGCGTATCTCTCTCAGTTCCTCTGTGTTAGCGCTGAAAGAGTCTCTCAGTAAGTTCTGACAAATAAAAATGCCCATTAGAGTCTCTCCCTCGGCAGTTCACGTCTCCACAGTCTAAAGACTGACCATCCTGAGATAAATAAGAGTGTGGGTGAGCGATCAGACGTCTGAGGCGCGTGACGTGAGGAGTGAAATGTGTGTGTGTGTGTGTGTGTTGTTCTTCAGCTGGTGATGGAGTACTGCGGCGCCGGCTCAGTCACAGACCTGCTGAAGAAGACCAAAGGGAACTGCCTGAAGGAGGACTGGATCGCTTACATCTGCAGAGAGGTGCTGAGAGTGAGTAATCACAGCTGATCAATACTAAAACAAGACAAAAAAACCTCGTTTAGAGGAGGAAAAACACCTCGACAGGAGCCAGAGCCCGTCTGCCATCACAGTGCAGTACATATACATGTTACAGTAAATCTGTCACCCGGTGTGTGTGAAACGAGTCATGTGTTCAGTGAATAAATTGCTTGATCACATTGTTCCAATGTGTTTGTTCCAGTAAGACACATTTGAAACTGTTTTGCAGGCCTTTGTTGATTTAGAGTCTTTTGAAATCCATCCTAATTGACACCGTTAAGTGTAAGCAGACTGTTTTCACGGTCAGAGCGAGTTACGTGACACAAAAGGCTGTGTTTTATGATGAAAAGCAGTTATGTTTTAATGTGTGTGTATGGTACACGGAGAGATAAAAGCCAGTTGCATTTCATGACTGGATGAAGTCTGCGCTTGGTTTAGTACGCTGAAGTTTATGTGGATAACAGAAAACAGCAAAGATCAATGAAACCTCCCAGCGTGTCACCAAATGCATTTGATCCACAGAAATCATTGAAGGAGACATGCACTTCATTTATGAAAGGAGTTGCTTGGGTTATGAAATGCATTCTGTCCATAAAGTGTTTTTGTGCATCATCCTTTTCATTCTTCAGCATATCATCAGATGCTTTTCATCCATGCTGAACACTGGAATTTGATCTGGTCTAACAGAAATAGAAAGCTTGTTCTTTCACTAATTTTATGACCCTAATGATAATAAACGACAGTGCTGTATTCACAGTCAAACATGCAAGATTAAACAGATACTGTATTCAAAAGTTAAGACGAATGAAGAATGATTGAAATTATTTAAACAGTATTGCTCATTTATTTATGTGCAAAATGTTTTTTGTTTTTTTTTAAATTGAGAAAAACAACAGAATGGACCCCTGCATTAATCATGATGTTATATATTTGGCTTCACAAGGAAAACAAAGTGTATTCAAAAGAAAACATTTGCTGCCCTCTGTGTGTGTGTGTGTGTGTGTGTGTGTGTGTGTGTGTGCATTCTTGTGTAAAGACATCTATGTTTCAGTGTCTTAACAGTAATTGTGGGATTTTTTCGCATTTGTCTGCTAATACACCAGATGTTGTTGGAGGTAGCATGCACTTTTGACTCTAGTATGGAGGAAGCCTTTATGACTAAAGTCATTAAATACCAACCACTCCTAAATATTATTACTGTGTGTTGTGTGTGTAAACTCTGATTTGCTGCTGTTTGTTCTCTCAGGGTCTGTTACACCTGCACTCTCATCACGTGATTCATCGAGACATTAAAGGACAAAACGTGCTGCTGACAGAGAACGCTGAGATCAAACTGGGTAAGACTTGATCATTAGCAGCATATGAGAAATGCTGGAGATGATCATGCGAAAATCACTGATGTGATCACTAAATCAAACAATGCAAGGTCACACTCAAAACATGAAATGGTTGGTTGTTTTTGATTCCTTTTTTATAATTGCTTCTTATTTTATTTTAGTATGGTACTTGTCACATTTCAATTAGCCAGCTTTTGATTTCTTATACAAAAAAGGACCCACTTGGTATTAGTGAGTTTTGAACTACTTTACACTTTAAGCACGTGATACATTATATTTATTGTGTGCACAGCAGTGTTATTGTAGTATCATTGATAGTTTATCTTTGATATATTTTGAATTAGATTTTTGTTTTAAATTCTGTTTCTATATAAATGATAAAGTTTTAGTAATTTTGTTCTGTTATTTTGTCATTTATCAGTTTTTTTGTTTGTTTTTAATATGTAAACTACACAAAACTACATAGAACAGTATGCATGTACACAACATGTACCCGTATCATATGGCAGTTTACATCTGACAGGAGACACCGCTGGTCTGTTTTTAACTCCTGTGTTTTTCCAGTGGATTTTGGCGTCAGTGCTCAGTTAGACCGGACGATTGGCAGAAGAAACACCTTCATCGGGACGCCGTATTGGATGGCGCCGGAAGTGATCGCGTGTGACGACAACCCTGACTCCACGTATGACTACAGGGTGAGTAGCACTAGTGCACGTGAGTGTTTGAACACGTTCCTATCAGTGACCGTGATTTTACCGCGTGTTTCAGAGCGACGTGTGGTCTCTGGGAATCACGGCGTTAGAGATGGCAGAGGGAGCGCCACGTGAGTTCACATACGCAGAAAAACTCTACTGAAGTTACATGTGATCCGGTGTGATTTCTGTATGATTCCTGCTTTTCTCCACAGCCTTGTGTGATATGCATCCCATGAGAGCGCTGTTCCTCATTCCACGAAACCCTCCTCCCAAACTAAAGTCCAAGAAATGGTGAGATGACCGCCGTTTATTACACATCCGTAGAGTTTACATGCAGAATCACTCTAAATGCTCACGTGTGACTCGTCTCCAACTCAGAAAGAGAAAACAATCTTTAGCTAAACTCAGTCAATGCAGTCCGTCTGCTGTTCCATTGCTCCTCAAGGTCTAAGAAGTTTCAGACGTTTGTGGACAACTGTCTGGTGAAGAACTACCTGCACCGGCCGTCCACAGAGACGCTCCTGCGCCACTCCTTCATTAAAGACCTTCCCAACGAGCGACAGGTGCGCATCACGCTCAAAGATCACCTGGACAGAACCAGGAAGAGGAGACGAGAGAAAGGTGATGAAGAGACGCTCTGATTTATACTGAATGTTCTGTCCTCACTGATGTCGTTTGAGAAGATGAACATTAATGTTACTCTAAAATACAGCCACTTTTCAAATGGTAGTGTTGTTTTGGCTCAAACTCTGTGATCGATGTTAACAGAGGGGACGGAATATGAATACAGTGGCAGTGAAGATGAAGAAGATGCTATCAATGAAGATGAAGGTGAACCCAGGTATGTGCTAATCATATTATTATGAGTGTTTGAAAGTGAAGTGGGTTTGATCACTGTCTTAAAAACTCTTAAATTTAAGGTGATAAAAAGTCTTACATTGTACAACAAAGGCCTTGTTATGATTTCAAGAGGGCTTAAATTCGTGGGCGGAATAACCAGAATTGCGATACGGCTTAGGGCGGCCGTACACGGTGCGAATTCGGACAGTCGGAAGACCGTATGGCCACGCACACGTCACGAGTGACTTTGTTTACGGACGCAGTGGTACACGGCACGATTTTAAAACCTGCCGATTTCCGAGGCAATCACATTCACGAAGTTCCGCGCCAAAAACATGGACTCCGAGGAAGAGATCCTTTTCGGTAAAATTTAACAGTAAAATGTTAAATCATGCAGTGTGTCTCTGTATATTTAGGGTGATCAGATTGTTTGCCCATGAAATCTGAGAGAAAGCCTGTGTATAATATACTGTGTATGTACTGTTAAATTCAACTGCTCTCTGTCTATCTCATAACTGCATATAAAAAATATGAGCCGTGACTCTTTGCTACACATGCAGGAACCGTCTGATCACCCTTGCGTGTGTACACTGGTTGCAAACTTGACAAAACTTCACCTCTACAGCAGTGCTAACAAGCATATGCATTAAAGACATTGGAACTGCAATGCTACAGCACTGTACAGTATTGTAATGTATGTTTTAACGTAGTATTATGCACGTCGAGGGGGCTAGTTGGCCACCACTATAGCTAAATTTCCAGTTTGCTCAACAAATCGGCTCGTTCAACAGCACACACGTCACGCTTTCAATCCGACAGCTCCCGAAGTTTTTTGACATGTTTAAAAATGATCGTGAGGTCGGGAAGTGCTCGTAAGGCACTCTGCTCGTCTCGTAATTTCTCACACACCATACGAGCCCCGACCATACGAGAAGAGACGATTTCCTCCGATAACCAAAAAAATCGCATGCGAGCTCGTACGACCTCAAAAATCGCACCGTGTACGCCCGCCTTTAATGTGATGATTAAACTTCAAAAGGCTGTGATTTCATTAAATAAACGTGAGCGCCACCTGCTGGCAGAGAATGAATGTGCATTTTCAGTCAATGTTTCAGTTCAGACCAATGCGAAAATCAGCCCACGCAGAGCTTTAAATGTGAACTGGTGGATCAATAAGATGACAATGCATTATAAAAAATCTAAACAGTAAAATAGGGGTGTGCAATATATATCGTTTGCAACATCATAATTATTGTTTTAATGACACACCTGCAGAATGCAGGTCTAGTAAGTGAGGTTAAACTAGTGCACATGTGCATTTCGCATCTTTCACTGCACAATTCTGCCTATCAAAATGCATTTAGAATGATCACATAATTCAAGATATGGGGCAGAAAATGTATATATTTATATAATTTCATATAGTTAATCAATAACACATGAAGAGTGCCATTTTTTTTTTTTCTCTCCAAAAGTCAGCATGATTACAAATGTGATATTGATTTTATTTTAAACAATAAGTTAATATTAAAATACTTGAGTTTTAGACACCATATTTCCTGTTTTTGCTCTGTTTCTCTAACAAAAATCATTCCAAACACAGCAACAGCACCGTTTTGCGTCTCTGAGCGACAGAATGATTCAGTTCAATCGCAGTGACTCACTTATTGACAATGACTTGCTGCCACCTACTGGCGGTTTTTATTTCACATTTAATTTAATTCACATTTACATCTTTGTATCCCATGTTCCTCTGAGCTGCATTAAACAGTGTGTAAATAACTCTAAATGTCACTAAGATGCAGCTTCTGTGTTTGCTCTGCATTGCAAGGATGAATTTTGTTGGTATTGATTTCATTTGCTTGGTAACAGTCCAGATGTAAGAATTTGACTCAAAATATGACACACACTTTTAGAAAAATGGCTTTATAAAGGTAAACATTTTTACGATTTCCATTACTACCCCTGCTGTGAACTGACCACACAGAATATACAGGATATCAAAAACTGTAGAAAATTTCAAAATCCCAGAAAATGTCATTTTTTGTCAATATTGCACACCGCTAATTTAACTTACTTAATTAATATAATAATTCATTGATATTGTTTAAATTCATATAATAATTCATACTTTTGACTTTTTTACAGTCATTTTACAGTTTAATATGTTACTATAGAGTAGACATTGCTCATATGGTATTATTTTTATTTGTGCAGGTGTTAAAAAAAAAAAATCTTAAATTTGAGCCTAAAGATCCTGCAGAAACCCTGTTACAGAGGCAGAGCAACTCATCACACTTCGATGAAACATTAAAAGGACAAACTAGACTCTTTCTGCCGTCAGCTGCTGAACTACTGATCTGATCCAGTTCTTTCTTTACATTTCTTTACACATACAGAAAGGAAATAGTTTTAGACTAATAACTAAACCTTAACATGTTTGAATTGTAATGCATTAGCTTGATGTAGCTGCGACACTGATTAAGCCTGAGCTGTACTGGAAAACAAACAAATACATTTCCTCATTCAAGTGGAAATGCAGCAGGAAGCTTGCTCAGAACAGTTCGGCCTGATGACAGTACGTCACATTTTTCTTTAGACTGATGATAATAAGAGTAGGAAAGTGCTTTAGGAAAGTAAATCACTTTGGATTTCACATTAAACCTGAGAGGTGAGTTTTGCATTAGTGAACCGAGAGTGAAGCTTACACTAGAACAGGTTTGTGTCAGAATGGCCTGATCAGCAGCAGCTCGATGGCGTTTGTGCCACAGTGACTGAAAGGTGGATCCAAATAAATCAGTGTATTACAATGAAGCTCACATTGTTACGTAAGCTTGAACTGTCTTGTTCTCGTGTGTGCAGTGATGAGCAGATGTCAGTGACTGTGGCGCGGGTTCAGCGTGTCCATATGGCAGACGGTCGCTCTCGTCTCTGTGTCAGCGGCTGTCGCTCACTCGTGTGTTTTGTGCTCACACAGCTCTATAGTCAATCTTCCTGGAGAGTCTATGTTGAGACGGGAGTTCCTGCGTCTGCAGCAGGAGACGAACACACAAACACACCTGCCCCAGCAAACACACAATCAGGACAACTACAAGAAACAGCTGCTCGCCGACAGAAACAAGAGAATCCAGCAGCAGCAGGAGGAACGACGCCGCCTCGAAGATGTACGAATCAAGCCTTCTTCAGTTTTGAGCGCATTTCAGAGCCGATGTTTCGCTGATTCACGGCTTTATTACGTTTAGTGTTTGTTTGCTTTGCATCTTCAGTGTCCTTTCAGACATGTCACGGTGATGTGTGTGTGTGTGTGTGTGTGTGTGTTTGGTTAGTCGTGGCATGTTTTACTAGAATGTGAATTACTCGTTCATTCGGTGTATGTAAATCTTTTAAATGTGTACACTAGCGGTCCAACATTTGGACACACTTGAGTCAGTGCTTTTGGTCTGAAAGCTTGTGCTTGAAATGACGAATCAAAACTGTGCCAGCATATGAATCTCTTTACAAAACTATCATTTTCATTTGTAAGTTGTTGAAGCACTGAAGGAAAACCAGCCAACAAGTGTCCAGAATAGATGGGAGTAGTGCTGTTACCAGGATGAGTTTAGTTAGTTATGAAAGCTGGAATCTAGACATGAGAAGAAGCTGAAGTGGATACTTTTGTTTACTCTTTGTGTTTTTCTAGGTTTGTAGGTGTGTATGGTTAGTATTGTTGTGCAGTGTGTGTATAGTAGTGCAGGTGAAGAGCTCACAGTCGTGTGTTTGCGTTTGTAAAGCAGCAGGAACGGCTGTTACACCAGACCGGACTCCAGTGGCCGGAGCTCCAGGAGATGATATGGCAGGACGAGACTGACGTTACTGAGAAAAGCAGAAGAAATCAAAAGAATCAGGTTAGAGTTTAGCAATTCAGTTGGCCCTTGGATGACTCTGAATATTTAGGACTTTTTGCCAAACAGTCACATATTGTTTTCTATATTTCTTATGTATGTATTCATCACTGCATTTGTGTGTGTGTGTGTGTGTGTGTGTGTGTAGTTACTGTTATTTTGTGTTTCTTGCATATGTAATTCATGTACAAAAGTCAAGGTCAGGTCCATTCATATTCTCACAGCAGTTCTCACTCCTTGTGAAGTAACATTTACTAATTAGACTGAATCACACAACACATACTCTAGAATATAAGTGATGTTTTTTAATGATCTGAAATGTGTTGTGACTTATATAATGACATGTCAAGCACAATAAGGCCAGATGAGTGTGCACACACACACACACACATATATCAGTTCTAGCATTACTAACACTGTGAACTAGGCTTAGTTGAGATGATCTGTTGTACAGTATTGCTATTCTGGTGGAATATTCTAAAAAGGAGAAGTTCACTTCCAGAACAAAAATGTACAGATTTACTCACCCCCTTGTCATCCAGGATGTTCATGTCTTTCTTTCTGAAGAAAAACAATTCAGCATTTTTCTCCATATAATGGACTGATATGGTGCCCTGAGTTTGAACTTCTAAAATACAGTTTAAATGCGGCTTCAAATGATCACAAATGCGGTTGTAAATGATCCCAGCTGAGGAAGAAGGGTCTTACCTAGAGAAGCGATCAGTTATTTTCATAAAAATAATACAATTTATATACTTTTTAATGTCAAACGCTCGTCTTGTCTTTCTCTGTCTGAACTCTGTTTTTGTTCCGGTTCATGTCAGTTAGTGTATGTGGAAAAACTCCCATCTCATGTTCTCCCTCAACTTCAAAATCGTCCTATATCACTGTTTTACCTTTTTTGTTAAGGGTGTTTGATCTTCTTTGTAAACACTGTGTCTGTTCTTCTGCAGTGATGTAGGATGATTTTGAAATGATTTGTGAAGTTGAGGGAGAAAATACGATTGGAGTTTTTGGACATACACTAACTGTCTTGAGTCAGAATACACAGAGTTCAGGGAGAGAAAGACAAGACCAGCGACATTTATATGAAAATAAGTATATAAATTGAATTATTTTTATGAAAATAACCGATTGTTTCGCTAGATAAGACTCTTCTTCCTCGGCTGGGATCGTTTACAACCACATTTGTGATCGTTTGAAGCTGCATT
This sequence comes from Labeo catla, assembly GCA_012976165.1. Taxonomy (NCBI): domain Eukaryota; kingdom Metazoa; phylum Chordata; class Actinopteri; order Cypriniformes; family Cyprinidae; genus Labeo; species Labeo catla. The sequence continues at coordinate 283,267 of VONZ01000861.1, forward strand.
TAAACTGACTTTTGGAAGTTCAAACTCAGGGCACCGTATCAGTCCATTATATGGAGAAAAATGCTGAATTGTTTTCCTCAAAAAACATAATTTCTTTACGACTTAAAAGACTAAACTTAGTAAACACATTATTATTAAATCATACAATGTACAGGTAAGCAGATGAGCCCATAATAAGAATGCAATGCCTTATATAACAATTTTCTATGGAATGAAAACTCTTAATGCATAATTAAACGTTCCTATTCTGTGCTTCAATCTGTACATAGTATGCTTTATTAAAAATGTGTTTACTGAGTTTGGGCTTTTAAAAACACTGTCTTAATGCATTAAGCCACGTTAATTATTTTTCACGTTAGGTGTTTTAGGATGTCCCTCTGCCGGTCAACATGACACTCCTAATCATCCGTGACTTTAACAATATTCCACAAGTTATTCCGCTGGACCACACATGGAATCTCGTGTTTCTCTTCCTGAATCCTCACTCCTGTCTTTATTTATTTCTGTTATTTTTGATAAACATTTATTTCTTTCATTCACTTCTAATCCCTGTATGTGCATCTGTTGATGTGGCAGAATAGAACAAGGTTGTAGATCAGATCAGTTTCTCCTTGTCAAAACACCAAAGATCATCTATGAATTCTGTAAATTACGGTAAATATTGGTCGAATTTAACAAATTTAAAAATGCAGTAATCTATGATGCAAAAAGTAATCAACGTAAGCTGACATTATAAGGTTATAAGCTCACCATGAGTTTATCATGATTTATGACAAAGATGAATGCGTTCTGCTATTTAAGTACTAGATAGTGTTGGGGTCGAGTCCACCTAAGTCGAGTCCGAGTCGAGTCCGAGTCTTTTACCAATCGAGTCCGAGACGAGTCCGAGTCCAAAATGGGCCGAGTCGGACTCAAGTCCGAGTCCCAAAGGGCCGAGTCCGAGACGAGTCCGTCCGAGTCCAAGGAAACACTACTGTTTGTCAGTATCTTAACCTTGTTTTAATCCAGGGGTGCCCAAACTCGGTCCTGGAGGGCCAGTGTCCTACAGATTTTCGCTCCAGCCCCAATTAAACACACCTGAACCAGCTAATCAAGCGTATACTAGGCATACTAGAAACCTCCTGGCAGGTGTGTTGAGGCAAGTTGGAGCAAAACCAAGGACCAGGACTGAGTTTGGACACCCCTGTTTTTAACCTTTACAACTAGAAAAATGCAATGTCAATTGAAATGTAAGAAAAGCAAACCTCTAGTGGATCTTGCCATTTTGATTTTTGATTTCACAACATCTCATAAGTGTCCATGCTCTGCTTAGCAAACTTAAAGTCATGGAACAGAAGTTATGGCTGATCTATGTAATGTGACATATTTTAGAGTGAAACAGGTTTTAGAATGTGATAAATTATAGGGCGGGACTTGACTTTTATTCATCGATGTAATAAATGTATGAATTCAAGGGTGGTGTAAAGGAGAGGGTATCTTGGTGAATGGGACCTTAAGAGCAGAAAATGCACCTCTTTTATTTCGGATTGTGGCTGTGTGTGTTTTGGGTTGTATATGACTTTTTTTTTTCTTGAATGAAAATGAGGTTGTGAGGGATAAACCTAGTCTTTACAATGACACACACTGTGTATAAAGCCCTACATATACTTTCCATAAGTCACAGCAAACTCACACCTGTTTTATTTTTGAATGCATTTATAGTTACATTAATTACAATAAATTACATTATAAAAGTAATAATTGATGATGGGCCATTTAATTATTAGAAAATCATGCACACCCAAGATGGTTTTGGACTCATAAAAACTGTTGCTGCAAAGATGTTAGAAAAATTATTTTTCTTTCAAGCTAGAAACTGCAACCATGTTTAAATAATAATAATTTCAATACAGAAAAAACTAATCAACCAATGTAAGTAAAACCTTCTCGAGCTCAAGGCAAGTAAACACTCCAAGTATTACTTACAAGCAAAAGTATTAATACATATATTAATCAAAAATACAAATGAAATAATATTTTTTAAAATAGAATCTTTTCTTAAAATAGAATTGTAGGGGGGGTTTTTTTGTAAGTTTTTTTTATTTTTTTTATTTTTTTATTTTTATTTTTTTTTATGTAGGTCTATATAAAGGCTATTACAGAAATAGACTACAGACATTTCATGAAGTAATGTTAAAATAAAACACTGCAAAATCTTCACTGTATACATTAAAGATAATTCTTATTACAGTTATTAAGTGATTCAGTCAAGAACAGTGAGTGATTTTCTCTTTTTCTTTTGTTGTTTGATTATTGTTTGACGTGGTCGGCGGCTGCAGATTTACACTGCTGTCACTTTAAGATCTGACGCACAGATCAAATATTTCTCCCAACTGTTCAGGTTTACTTAAAACAAAACCGACTTCATTTACATGAATAGTGTCCAATACGAGCATGTGTGTAGCAATAACAGAACCTATTAGAAGCGAAAGAGAACTCGGCATTCGCACACTGACTGAGAGGCGCGTTCTGTGCGCGCGCTTTGAGTGTGCGCGCACTAGTGATGCGCGGATGGCGGTTTATATCCGCGGGTCGGGTGGGTCGGGTAATAAAAAAATGCATTCTGATTATTTGCGGGTGGGTCACGGGTGGGTGAGATGAATCAATAATGACGCAAATATTAACTACATTTTCTAAAATATGAACCTGTTCTAAATACTTTTTTCAGGCAAACGATTTAATTTGTGTGTGTGTGTGTGTGTTCGCCTGTTCGAGAAGTTGTGACAGAAAAATAGACATTCCAGATCAAGTTTGGAGTTACGCCTGTGTTAGTGCTTTTGAGTAGGGTAATATTTAGTGGTGTAGTGCAGTACCTGCGGATACCCATTTTTTAATCCGTCGGTTTTGCGTATACCCACTTCTAAATTCCCTCTGATGAGCATCATTCAGTAGTGTCCTGCATTAGCCAAAATCATGACAGGCCACCATTTCTAATTCAATCGTATGTGAATAAATGCAAATATTCGCTCAAAACACATAGTGAAGACGGTAAGGGAATGTGGCGCCGGCTTCCTTTGAAATATGTTTGATGATTGCGCCTGATGCGCCCGCTCCGTCCGCGCCAGCACCAGATTTGCCGAGTAGTAAAATTAACAATTATAATTGATTACTAATTTGAATCAGTACATTATAGCGAAAACAATACCTTAAAAATGAAAAGAATTTGATTTTTATGATCTGAAATTTCTTAAACTGGGTGAACCCCTGTAATCTTTTGTCCAAGGATCCAGTAGACGTTCAAACACCCAACTGATTTCATCAGAGATTGCGGAGAGTCACGTCCAGATGTCAGTTAACGTTATTCTTTTTAGCGAGGCTTTGGCTTAAAAGCACGAACGATTAAGCTTATATAAGTGTGCAGCGATGTGCAGATCAGCTGAATCAATCTGCTGTTAAAAATGAACCATCCATTCATCATATCATCTTGCAAAGCTAAGAATTAGAATAATCGTAAACGACGATCGGGTGCGGGTCGGGTGCGGTTATCTAAATCAGAGAAAAATATAGGTGCGGGTGGGTGGCGGGCGGATAATTTATTTGAAGCTGCGGATTCGGGTGACGATTGAGCTCATCCGCGCATCTCTAGTGCGCACATAAACCCGTCGGCTTTCAAGTAGCTACTGGACAAGACTTTCGTGATAAAGCATCGAGTCAGTGACATTTCCGTCAACTGTCTTTGGACTCGGACGGACTCGGGATATTTTCCGAGTCCGAAAGGCTTGAGTCCGAGTCAAGTCCGAGTAAAAATGCATCCGAGTCCGTGACAAGTCCGAGTCGCCTAAAAATTGTACTCGAGACCGGACTCGAGTCCGAGTACCCCAACTCTAGTACTAGAAATAGGGATGTGTTTTTTAAGAAGATGGTTAGATCTGTAGAACTGTTATGGGACAGACTGTGAACGCTGTGTGTGCTTGTTAGGGAAGGTAAAGGCCTGTCAGGTGTATTTATAGGCTATAGCACATCTGATAATTAACTTCTGCTTTAAATTCGTTTAGACTTGCTGTTTGTAATAAATGTTGTTTGCCACTATAATTAGTTTATTTTGCACTTACATTTTTCATTCTTGTTCTGTATACAGTTGACATTAAAGTGTTTGTGTGGAGTGAGAGGAACTAAAATACAGTGTTTAAAATGTGTAAATGTTTTATTGTATTTCTGCATGTCATGATGAAATGAGACGTATACACCAATGCAAATGATCAGTGTTTCTCTTAACAGTGCAGTTTTGACCAGGTGCGGCTCATATTCACGTGTGACTTATTTTCCAGAAAATATGATAATTCAGCATTTTGAACGTGATCACAACCTTCTTTTCTTGACTGTTTTTAGTAGCTCTGTTGTAAGTGTTTGTCACTGGTGAAGTGAGCTGCTGTTCGTCTCTGTATTTCAGCCCAAAGACGGTGAACATCACAGGACTGATCCTGAATCAGCGGCTGTCGGTCTGTTTGCTGAGCAGGTAAAGACCTTCTGTAACAGTTTACCAGCTGCGTCAGTGATTTCAGTCAGCTACAGATCATCTGCTGTTTTTGTGAATCATGTTTAGATGTTGGGCTGACATAAGGGTAGTAATACACTCACCAGGTGAGACTTGAAGTTTTTCAGCACGGTTGGTTCTCAAAGGTTAATAGCAGAAAGTGTTTTGTGTAGTGAGCACTGAACTGTAAATGTGTTTTCCCAGGCGCTCTCTGTTTTCTCACGTAACACATTTGAGTTCAGTATTTGATCACGTACTGAGCATCTGGTCCCGATCAGGGTTGTTTTGTGCTAATGACATGCTGATGTCCAGCAGGGCCGGAGAGCCCAGCGAACTCTTCCCAGAGATCAGTCGCAGCTGCTGTTTCTCCAGCACGACCCCGCGCTCCAGCAGAAGAGTCCTCGAGACGCGCGGCACGACGGGGTAAAACACAACGCCCGTTCACGTGATGCGTGTAACGTAAAGCGCTCTGATTGTGATGCTGGAGTCAGCTCTAGTTTGTGATGATGACGATGACGATGTGAAACTCTGTCCTTCAGCTGGCAGGTAAACTGGAATCGCTGGACGCTCATCTAGTGAATCTGAATAATATAGCGGTGAGGATTCCTCACGTTCAGTCTCGTCTGGGATCAGGGAGCAACTCCAGTCCGTGTACTCCAGCGCTCCAGAGAGCGGCCAAACCGCCGGTACGATCCCTCCATCTCAGCTTTCTCTGATCTCATGCACTAATAGGCCTTGATGGTCTGTGACAGTGTACTATAGCTTTTTCCCCTCAAGAAGTTCTGTAGAGTGACTATAATTATTTCTAAGAAGAAGAGCCTGTGCTTTTTCAGCTGTGTGGAAAGAAACCGATATTCTTAATTGAGTTAGTGGAGTGAACGTCTGTGTGGTTTGTGTTGATTTCAGAACATGAACGTGTGTCCCAGTCGTGAGATTCATCACAGCAGCTCCATGACGGACGTCTCATCCGCTCTGTTCTCTCCAGCACTCGATGAAGTCTTCTTCAGCTCTGATGAGCAGCCGCCGAAGGTTCGTCACCTCCACCGCTTCTCCGCTCTCACAGTCACAAAAACCTGATGATGACCAAATAATCCATTTATAATCGGATTGACGGCTCAGTCGGACTAAAGAAAAGCCTTCATGTAAACACCTTAATCGATCGGAATGAAATTGAAGTGGTTATTATGTGCAAACAGTGAGAAACTCTATATTTGTGCAGGGTAGTGTTGCACAATATACCGGTACTAAAAAAGTATCACGATACTCTGCTTTTAAAAACGGTACGATTCTGCATTTTACTAGTATCGGTACTTTTAAAAATGCATTTATTTCACGCATGTTCTGTGTGTTTCTGTGTTAGTGAATGGCGCAGACGTGCAGTTTCGTTTACTACACACATACTGAAGCTCACGTGACGCTCGCGGTGTTTTCAGCCTCTGCCGCCTCAATATATGAACACATGAACATCATCTCTAGAACTGCTCTGAGAGTCACTTCAGGAGCATTTGACCGTTTCTTTTGCGGAAACTATCGTCATATCATATGCAAACAGAAACCTAAAATCATATGGAAACAGAAACCTTGTCTTCACAGCAACCCGTCAAAATAAAAGTTTGGTTTAACTGACAGTCAGAAATATGTAATGATAGTACTAATACTACTAATAAAAAATGTTATCAAAACAGCACAGTATTTTTGAAAATAATAATAAATAAATAAATAGCCTATAATACATGAATTCTTTATCAAATCTAATTACCCTTTATAAATTCATTAGACATGCTTTTGATTATTAAAATGTGCGCTTGAGTGCTATGTAGGCAATTGAAGGCTCGTTATTATGATTTAAATGGTTTATTAATAAACGTGCGTTAATAAATAATGCTTAAAATGAACAACTACTAGTCGACCAGACCAGCCCTGCATTCTGTACAATACTGTATCATATGATACTGATTATTGTAGTATTTGTTCACATTTATCACAGTATTTAGGGAACATATTTGAGTAATCCACAGCTGAGAAAAACTAAATCATGTCTGAAGGTTTTGCTGCGTCAGAAACATTGGTATAGGTGGCAGCTGCTAAAACTGCGGTCAAACAGCTTCCTCTCCCTGAGGGAGGTGCCTTCCTTCCTTCCTTTAATGTGACACATGCTTTCACAGCAGATATACGGTTAGCACACAAAAATAAAAGTGAGAATGCCTCAGAAACCCAGAATGCAGGTCAGAGGCATTCAGTGAAGAGAACTGTGGGAGAATAATCAGCTTTAGTCACTCTAAACAAACGCAAATACACACAGTGCACAGCATAAATGAGTACATCCTCCTCTAAAACATAACAAATTCAGCAGTTACTCTTTACTTCGATGACGTGTTAGGGCTCTTTGGAGATATAATTTTTCAACAAACCTGCTTGATCAATTCCCAAAGAAAATTGTCAAAATTATTCAGGGAAATAAGATTTTCTTTTCAAAGTGATAAAATGTTGTGTTGCAAAAATGACTACACCCTCCTGAAAGTTACTAAATAAAACAAACAAACAAACAAAAAGTGTAGATTTAAGGCTATTTTTGATCAACAGCTAAGTATTTTGAACCAACACTTCTAAAAAAAAAATGAAAGAAGATTTTAGTGATGAGTGAATTTTTGCTAGAAAAAGCGCCAGAGAAACACCATGCAAGTGTCTCAGAGCCGGCAAAAGCTATGAAAAGAGTGACACTTTATCTCACAGAATGATATACAGCCTGCAGAAGTGACATGCAAATGCAAAATCCTTCAGTGGACATGTATTTGACTCAGTCTTAACGCTCTTGAGCAGCTGTGGGGGATTCGGTAGAGACGAGCTGAGCAAAACTCCCCATTAAAGACCAGGGCATTTAAGGAGCTTGTCCTCCAGGAGTTAAACAGGACAGATGTGAAAATTTGTCATGTACTTGTACATTCAGTGCTAAGAAGGGTCAAAGCAGTGTACTTAGAGTTCTGGAGGACATACTAAACACTAGAATATTATACATTTGCTGAATTAAATCTAGGGTGTACTCATTTCTGCAATCCTTCATTTAAACAAAATTGGCTAATTTACTTATTTTACAGAAAATATTGGCATATATTTTGTTGTTTTTATTCAGTATATGTTTAATACATGTCATCTTTCCATGAATTATATTTGTTCATTAAGAAAACACATCCTCATACTTCTACTTCTATATTTACTAAGAGGGGGTGTACTCATTTACATACATACGTATGTAACAAGAATGAATGATAATCTCAATTTTTACAATCATGTGTCTCAAGATTCCAGAACGAACCACGTCAAAGTTTAAAGATGTCAAGAGTCACCACAGGTATGGATCCAGGTGAGCTGATTCTGTGCTTGTGCTAATTGAAAACCTCACTACATATATGAGTGCACATTAGTTGAGCTCTGAGTTATTCGTCTGAAGCCCCTCACTGTCATAAGATGAGAAGCTCTAGCTGTTTCGTTTCTTGACTGTTCTTCATGCGTTCTTCAGTGGCGATGGTCCGTCTCCTCTGGACGGCGGTGTGAAGATGTCCTTCAGCTCCAGCAGCAGCTCACAGTCAGGTCTGGTTTTCTCTCTGAGATCCGTCAGAATGAGCTCAGTTATTTGTACGCTGTCACGTAGACGCTCTTGTCCTTGCAGGTTACTGTATGCTGGACAGTCCAGCTCATCCGAACAGAAACGCACAAACATCACCACAGAATCAGGTGTGGATCAAAAACGTAGCAGCTGATTTCACCTTACACGGTGGATCTTTAAAGTGTTTTTCAGTTTCAAATATAAAAATAGACATGACCAACAGTAACAGAGTGCTGACCTTTAAAATCATAACTGTTTTCATCTTTAAGGGTTTGGGAATGAAGTCCCCCTTCAGCCCATTAATGAAGCTTGCAGAATATTCTTCCTCCAGTGATGAAGATGATGACAGAACTAGGTAATCTCACTACGATGCTTTTGACAGAGTTGTGGATTTTGTGGTTATTTTGTGTTCTTTTTAGTACTGTTCATGCAGAGTTTATCAGTCATAACGATGTCTAAAAGAGTTCACCTAAACTTGAACATGCTGTCATGTTGTTCTGTGTTGGCTGAATCTCGTTGTGAGGCTCTCATCGCAGAATAATGCTGGTGTGATGTGAATGAATGTGAAAGGACACATATGGCTGGACCCTGTGTCAGTGGTTTTGAGCAGGTTGGATTTCTCGTGGCGCTTTATAAAGACGGTGAACACGTCACAGCGCCTGTGGCCAGCACATGCTGACGTCCCGTCATTCTGCACGTGTATTACCAACGTCAGTCCACGTTAGCTTTGGCTGATGGGACCTCAGCTCCGTCTCTAGTGTCCCGACGGGAACATTACTGCTGTGCCCAACGTAGGGCTGCATGATTGATGATCGTGATCATTTTGACAGATATGAACTTTAGATCTTTTGAACTAAAAATAAGAGAGCCTTAGGTTTTATGTCCTTATCAGTTTCAATTAATAAAAAATACCCCACTATACTTGGCTTATACTGACAAATATACAGAAGGCAAAAGTAAATTTACACTCTGCATCGCTGCACCTCTATTAACTTTTAAGGCTTATTTTGTGCCGTTTATAATCCTGTTGATGGCTTGAGACAAGGAGTGTCTTTGAGCTTTGTGCTGATCTCTTACAAAGCAAACAAAAACAAACTCCTTTGATCCATGAACGTTTCTCTCAGTTAATATACGCAATCTCACGGTCTGAAGCGTCTGTCATAGCAAATCAACACACACTGTCGTGAATAATTAGGCGAAGCCTCTTCTCATAGGATAAGAGCACGCAGCCTCATGAATAATTATGTGACGCCAACACGTAATCAAACTACTATAGTACTGTACTGTGACATCAACACAGTGTCGATTTTAAACCCGGAAGTTAAAAATAGTGCAAAAAAGGTCAAACTTAACCAGTTCTCTCCAACAGTTAAAATGAACAGATGCTTACATTGTCATCAATGATGTGCAGCACAAACATTTCTGATAAAATCTCAGAAAAAGTTGTCCAGGGTTTCGTGAACCTTTAAACGTACATGTTTGTGTAAGAAGTGTTATGAGTAGATCTGAACAGATGAACCTTTGGCTGATAAGATTGACCATCTTCCTCTTAATGCTGTGAAAATATTGTAACAGACGAAGACTGGATGGGTCTGTACAAATCAAATAAGCACTTAAATAAAAAAAAAGATGGTAGTATACTTGAAGTGCAAAAATAATATACATATGGTAAACTGTAAGTATGAAGTTTGTAATCATACTGGCAGCATAACAGCTATTGAGTATATAAAGAACATTCAAAGCGTCTTTCATATACTGACTATGTATTACTAGTGAACTAACAGCATACTTATGCACTCAATCAGATGTAAACTAGATACATAGTCAAAGTTTACTACTGTTACACTAAAAGTACACTAAAAAGAGGTCCAGGTTAGTTCTAAGATGTTTTGAAATGGTACACATGTAAGTGAACTACTGTCACGCTGATCTCACTATAACTGCTGCATACTTACAGTATATACATTTACTTCATGAAAGGAACTGGATAAACACTTCTTTTTGTAACGGTAAAGTCTGTATGTTGAAAAGTTATAGTGTGATTCTCTATTCTCTCATCCAAAGCTGATTTGTGTAATAGCAGTGAAAAAGCTAGAGCAGCAAACCCAGCAGTTCATGCTGACTTGTGTCAGTCTGGTGTTGTAGTCTGTCTTTGCCGCCTTGTTCATGGTGTGAAGGAGCGTGTGTTTTCTTTGGCGTCATTAAAACTGATCTGACTGTCATTTTTCGAGGTCTCCGCTGAGCAATGGAAGGCCGGTGTTATCCTGGTCACAGTCTGATGAAATCATTCTTCAGCCTCATCACAGCGTTAAACAGCAGCAGGTAAAGTCTGCTTCAGTCTGTTGTTTTAGAGAACAGGCTGAAATAACTCAGTGTTCAATAATCCTGCATTTATCTGTCTTTATGCCAGTTTAAGAGTGTCTGATTGTGACAAAATGTGGCTCATTTTCACCACTGCAGACTGATTTGTAATTATGGCAATCATGCAGTCGATCAGTGTTTCAGAGGCTTATTCAGGCGTGATTTCAGATGTTGGTGTTTCTCCAGCAGAGTGCAGCAAAGGCAGCTCATAATGTTCATCAGAGGCCTGCAGGATCCCAGTCCAGCGACAGCTGCCGTCTGCCCGACCTGCTGCACAAGAGCCCCTCACATCAGCTCGGCCCACAGCACAGCGCATTCGACGTACGGCCTCGTCTCCTGCACACACATCACTGCGTTTGGTTTCTTTCCAATTGTGGACACACACACACTCTTGTACAGTACTTATGTTAGGTACTTTTGGTAAACAATTAGATCTACAGCAATGTCCAGTCTCTGCCCAAACCTAAAAGGAAATGACCGAATGGAGTGGAAAGTTCAGCTGATCTAGTGACAATTAACAATTAAAAAACACAGATGCAGATAATTTCCATAATGACCGACACAATCTACCAAGAGCTCTTTGAGAGTTAAATAATGGCACAGATGTCAAAAAAACTACCAGTAAACTGACCACAGCAAACCGTGATTGATTTAAATACTCTCCTCTCATAAATGTTGTGTCTGAAAGGGACATTCCTACAAATGCATATGCAGTGAGGTCCAAATAACATGTCCATTGCTAATTTTTCCCTTTGCATCTTTAAAGGGGTGCTATTATGCTTTTTCACTTTTTGAACTTTAGTCAGTGTGTGGTGTGTATCTTTGGGCATAAAAAAGATCTACAAAGTTACAAATCTCAAAGTCCACTCCAAAGGGAGATTTTTCGTTTTTAAAAAATTTCTTTTCAAGAACTAAAACGAGGCTCCTTTGGACTACAACATTTGTTTTCTGTGTGCAATGATGTCACAACGCGGCCCATTAGAATATCATTAAATTAAATCCCGCCTATGGAAATTCTAATGGTTGGAGGGAGGGTAGGGACGAGGTGGGGGATTAGCCGAACTTCAGCGATGCAGCGCGGAGAACCACTTCAACGAGCCGCAGCACGGCGGGTATAAACACAAGCAATGACTAGAGTGGAGGATTCAGAGCAGTAACGCACCGCAGACGTGTGCAGTGTGTGGTGAGAGATTTATTCATCATACAGTGTATTTAGCTTCACTTGTAACGTTTTTCAAAATAAACTTGCACTAGAGCAGGCTAGGCTGATCAGTGATGATGTTCTTTGACAATGTTAGGCTGCTTTTGGTCTTATGCTGGAGCTGGTTTCGGGCAATGAAACTAAGTATGTAAATAATTAAATACATTATCACCATAATATCATGTATTGGCGATGTGGCAGGCTGATGATAGGACCCAACACTACTGTAGCGTATTATTTACTCACCCTCCATGCATCCTAGGTGTATATGACTTCCTTCTTTCAGACGAATGCAGTCGAAGTTATATTAAAAATTATATTAAAAATTATCCTGGCACTCCCAAGCTTTAGAACGGCATAGACATTTCTCTTCATCAGTCCAAAACAAGACCAATAATATGCATCCATCCATGATAAAAAGTGCCTCACATGGCTCCCGGGGGTTAATAAAGATTGTGTTTTTGTAAGGAAAATATCCATATTTAAAACGTAAGGATCATTTTAATCTAGCTTGCGCTAACAGTTGTACATGGAATTTGCTTCTCCGACAAGGGTCGTGTCAGTACTGAAACACTGTTTAAGATGTTCGCCAATTGCAAAAAAACTTTGTAAAAGAGCATAATAGGACCCTTTAATAAATCCTGTCAGTAGTTTCTAATGGAAAAAGAGGGTTTGTGCTGGCACAAGATGTTAGTAAATCTGGCCCTATGTCTTTTGTAACATTTACACTGATGTGAGACTGTTTTAAGCCAGTTATCGTTTCAAAATACTGTATAATTGTGTAAGTATTTGCTCTTTGTTTTTGCACACAGATGCAAAGATATTCTCATCAGTCATTCACCTAGTGAAGCTGTTCTTGCAATGTCTTGTAGAGCTGCATCCATTAATGATCTCCCTCTGATGTTTGTGTTGTTGTTGTTATTGTGCATTTACAGAAATGTTTCAATAACCAGGCAGGAAAAAGCACGTCATCTTCCTCTTCCTCGTTCTCACCTTTCATTGACCCTCGTTTGCTGCAGATCTCTCCACCTCAGAGTCCGCAGGAATACGGCCAGCGTGAGTCCACACCTCTGACAGCACTGACAGACAAGCACCTGACATATGAACACACACTGTGTGTGTGTGTGTGTGTGTGTGTGTGTGTGTTTGTGTGTGCTGTGGTATATATCGTTTATGAGGACACAAATGAGAATAATGACATGGATACTACATCATAAACATGGTTTATGAGGACACTTCCTGTGTCCCAATAAACCAAAAGGCTTTCTGAAATTCAAAAATTGACAGTAGTTTCCTGTGAGGGGTAGGTTTAGGTGAAGGGTTGGGTTGGGTTAAGGTAATAGAAAATACAGTTTGCAAAAAACAGTACGCCTATGGAGAGTCGCTGTAAACCACATATGCAAGAATGTGTGTGTGTGTGTGTGTGTGTGTGTGTGTGCACCTGGTATTCATCACGTTATGGGGACCAAATGTCCCCACAAGGATAGTAATACCAGTAAATTTTGACCTTGTGGGGACATTTGTGAGGTCCCCATGAGGAAACAGGCTTATAAATCATGCAGAATGAGTTTTTTTGAGAAAGTAAAAGTGTGCACAGTCTCCTGTGAGGGCTAGGTTTAGGTGTAGGGTAGGTGTAGGGCGATAGAAAATACGGTTTGTACAGTATAAAAACCATTACGCCTATGGAATGTCCCCATAAAACATGTAAACCCAACATGTGTGTGTGTGTGTGTGTGTGTCATTGTCTTACATGCACCTGACACATGTACAAACACTCTCTCTGTGTGTCAGTGAACGGCAGGTGTGAGCCGTGTGTCAGACAGCCGCACAGGAAGGGCTCGGTTGTGAACGTCAACCCAACCAACATCCGTCCTCAGAGCGACGCCCCAGAGATACGCAAATATAAAAAGAAGTTCAACGCTGAAATCCTCTGTGCCAGTCTGTGGGGTGAGACACAGTCGCATATCATCACGCCTCAGAAACGTCTGGAATGCAGTGCAGACTGATTTTAATAGGGCTGCCCCCTAATAGTCCACTAACTGTTAAAAAGCTTTGTCGCAGAAAAAAAAAACACAGGAAGTAGCGCAGTCACGCAGTCCGTGACGGACAGAGCGTTAACAGCTAATCTATGTGGTAATACATCAGGCAGGACATCCAAATACTCGCCTCTCATTCGTCAACCTCAAATATGGCTTATCATCTGAAATATATAGAAGAAACTTTACATGGCAGCTCGATCTAATGTTAACCTAGCAATGAAAGCAAACAGGAAGTGCTTTCTGCAGTCCTGGTCTCTGTGAACTTGAGAGGGTCAAATAAATAAATACATAAATAACCGAAACTCCACGTATACTTGCCTTACAGACACGAAACATATATCTATAGAGAGTGAAACGTCTACTTTCAAATTAACCAATTTAAATGGAAAGAGTCGCTGAATTCATCTCTTAAGCTGAAAACTAAGAAAGCACTAGTTTATCAATAAAAAATTAAAATGTTAATGCAGCTTCCTTATTGTTTTTCCCTGACATATTCATAATCATTATTACAAGATTTATGTGTGCATTTGAGCACTTATTAGACTATGTAGGCAATTAAAGGCTCATTATTTTGATTTATTTGGTTTATTAATAAACGTGATTAGTCGACTAATCCCTTAAAATATACGACTACTAGTCGATCAGAAAAATGTTTAGTCCAGGGCAGCCGAGGGACTGCGTGACTGCGCTACTTCCTGTGGATATTAATAAAGGCTATCTACATGCTCCTGCATAAATCAATCGTAAAACAATATATAAAAAAAAAAATAAGAAGAAGAAATTATCTAAGCACATCCAGATTATGAAATCTACTTAATAAAGAGGCTATAAATCCACTGTAAAACTGAGATTCTTTTCAGTGTGATTTTCTTTTGTTTAAAGCAGCATGTGAGTGCACTGAAAATGCTCTTTTAATTGATGTAATTGTGCTTTACTCACTATGACCGTGCTGTTTGTGTGTGTGTGTTTAGGAGTGAATTTGCTGGTGGGCACAGAGAGCGGCTTGTGGCTGCTGGACCGCAGTGGTCAGGGCAAAGTTTACTCTCTCATCAGCCGCAGACGCTTCCAGCAGATGGACGTACTGGAGGGCCTTAACGTACTCATCACTATATCAGGTACATAGTCACCTTTATTTATATAGCACTTTTAACAATACTTACTCTACATACTGCACTTTACTACAACATGGAGTATTCTTATATTTATACCAGCAAATGAATGAACAAAAACGAGAAGGAGGAGTCCTGGAAGTGTTCACCACACAACATTACATTATGTGATACTGTACGTAATAAATGTTCCCTTTCAGTCAGTCACATTCGACGTTGGGGGTCTCGCTTAGGAGCCCCAATCACCTCCGAGTAGTAAAAAAAAAACAGGCCAATGAACATTGGCAAGTGGAATTTGAATGCTCAGCCACTCCACCGTACGCACGGGTATATAAGAGGGCAGTGCGCTTCCATTCAGTCAGATTTTGGTTGCCCGTGTTTGAGTGGTCATGCTTCTAATCACCTCTAAAAGAGCAGAAAAAAAGTGAAAATTCTCTTGCTTTTGGTGGATCTGACAGCACATTCAGCAAAGATGTTTTTCTGTCTGTTCCTTTCTGTGTGGTCTTTTTGTTTTTTGGCTTCTGATGGTCACATTCGTTGCCTTACATGTCTAGGCTGTGAGCATGCTGAGACGACATTGTTGGATGGTTTATGCTCTTGCTATGAGAGCATATGAACGCTGCGATCATGGCTCGCCTTCTTTAAAAACAGATGGTCCCCAGTCTGCTCGTCCCCCTGCTGTTTCTACAGCTGCTCTGGCATGACATTGGCCGCAACTTCGGGCCACCCACAGGAAGGCGATGCAGCCCATCCCTTATGCCACCACTAAAGCCACAGAGGCAATGAGCGGCTCTGAGACAGGCAACCCAGAGGTGGAGGCAGCTGCACTTTCCCAGGAGTTAGTGACTACACTGCTCCTTACACCAATTCAATCTTTTCTTCTGGATCTGTGTATTGAATCAGACCCTACGCAAGCTTCTGTACAAGATGCTAACGCGTGTTTGGCCACAGGATTGGTTTGCCGTGATTGACCTGAAAGACATGTACTTTCATGTTTTGACATACAGACTGTTTCTTCAGTTTACCTCAAGGGCTGGGACAAGACCTTGACTGCAGTGGCATATCAGTTCCCTCAAGCTGCTGGCAGTACTACTTCAAGGGAAGTATGTGCTGGTCCACACAGACAAAACTGCGACCGTTGCGTGCATCAACCGTCAAGGAGGTCTGTACTCCCACTGCATGTCACAACTCGCCTGCCATTGCCATTGACATTCTGGGGTAGCTCAATCATGCAGAAGTCCTGCTCTCACAACATCTTGCGCTCCCGGCAGGATGGTCCAGCTGATTTGGTTGGGATTTGCTTACCTCAAGTCCTTCCACTGCCCACTCTTTTACTCCCTGACCAGTGGGACCCTTGGGACAGACGCACTGGCACACAGCTGGCCCTGGGGCCTACACAAGTATGCATTTCCCCCAGCGAGCCTTGATTGGAGAGAACGAAGAGCAGGTCTTGTTAGTTGCACCTTACCGGCCCACCTGGACCAGGTCCTTCTTTCTCTGGGGCAGGGCACAATATGGCACACGTATCCAGATCCATTGTAAAGCATGGCCTAATTATCAAGTTCCTAAGAGGCGAGTTAAACCCTCCCAGACTGCACCTCGTCCCCGCTTGGGATCTCTCTGTGGTCCTTTCTGGACTGCAGAGTGCCCCCTTTGAGTCACTGGAAACAGTCAAGCTTAAGATTATGTCTTTAAAGACAGCACTCCTGACCGTGCTAACTGCAGGCATTTTCACAGGCATTTCGGACAGTGAAATTTGGTGAAAAACCTTGAATTTGGGCCAGGTAATTCTCACATCATCCTGAGACCCTGGCATGGATACATGCCCAAAGTTCCCACCACTCCTTTCCAGGAAAAGCTGTTTGTCTGCTTTGGAAGGCAGCAGAAAGGAAAGGCTGTCTCCAAACAGAGGTTGGCCCATTAGTTAGTGTACACCCTCACCTGGGCATACCAAGCACAAGATGAGCCGTGCCCCCTAGGTGTGAGGGCTCACTCCACCTAGATTGTTGGGCATTGTTGCACAGCGTCTCTCTAGCTGACACCTACAGAGCTTACAGAGAGATTCTACAGTCTCAGGGTTGAGCTCGGTGTCTCGCTTTCAGCACCGTTCCCCGTTAACTGGGGGTATGAGCACTATTTCATCTTTTCAGGTGTGTTTCTCAACTGACAAACCCTGGACTGCGCATCCTCCAGCACCCCTCGGCTGTCAGGTTTGGTGGAGGAGCCTGACACCAGGCTCAAGACTTGCGTTTTCTTGCCCCGTCTGTCAGCCCCTGTACTTAGCTTGGTGTCCCACATGTAGTAGTTGCTGTCTGGTAATCCCATGTATGTATTTTTCCATGATACAGTTTCCCTGTTGGTAACAGTGACTTTGCCGTATGTACTGCCCTGCCAGTCATTCCATATGTGTATTATTCATGTTACCTCCCTTTGGGCAGGGTGTGGTCTTTGAGCATCCTTCTCCACATGGACTTAAGGACCAAGTATACTTTGGCCGTCTGTGGCTGCGCACCATCTGTATTACGTACTTTTTGTCATCAGGATGGCTCGCAGACAGCCGTGCACCGTCGTGTACAGGCAGTTTTTTGTGTATAACAGTGTATGCGGAAGAAAAAGCCAGCAGAGACACAGAAGTCCAAACAATTGTACTGGGCATGTGTTGAACTTGGCAATCCGCGTTCATCCACGGATAAGTATGCTTTGAAATCTGTGCGGACGTGACTGGACGCGAGACGCATCTGGATGCGAAACATGAAGTATACCCACTTCCGCAGTGTAATACAACTGGTCACGGCTGGAGCTGAAGCACTCCTTCTTGTTGTAAACAAATACTGGCTAAAGGAACAGCAGCTGCGACCCTGCACGCCGCGAGTACTGTCTTTTCAGTCCCGTTTTGGTACAAAAGACTATTTGGGGCACATGACGGGGCACTGGGTAGATTACGACTTGGGATGTCAGCTCTTACTTGGCATGAGAGGCTGCTTCCAACTACATTGTCAACCCTTATAACACAGTTCAGTGGTTGTGGCGTTGTCCATAGGGACCCCATAATGTCAATATCAATGTAACATCAAAAGTGACTGACTGAAAGGAAGTGTCTCGGTTACGTATTTAACCCTTGTTCCCTGAAGAGATGGGAAATGGTCTCGGCTCCTCAGAGCAATTGTTTTTTTCACTACTCGGAGGCGATTGGGGCTCCCAAGTAAGACCTCAACATCAGTGTCGACACAACATCTCCGCTCCCTCCTTCAGGGAATGAGGGTTACATAAGTAACCGAGACGTTCTCACTTGACTTACTCATCCATGATACTGTTCAGTGTCTTGCACATGCAACAATATTGTTCAATTCATAGTATTATCTGTCATGAAAACCTACTCGCACTTTTAATGGCTTATACCCAGTTGAACATGTAAATCATACTGATTATAATTCCATGAACGGGATCATTGTCATCTCTTACCAAGTTCACAGAAATACGATATTCTCATTAGCTGCATTTAGTTACTTCATCTTTACAAGCAACAGTGTTATTCTTCCATTTGAAAATTTTAATTATTGCTAACTTATAAAGGTGGTGTGTGTATTAGGGATGCAACAATGCAGTTAGTCCACGGTTCAATACGTATCTCAGTTTCTAACCACGCTTTTCAGTCCGGTTCGGTTTTGATAGTTTGCCACATCAGTGTGGTTTTTTTTGCATCTAATTAAGAACAAAATACTCCTGTAAACCTCTGTACACTAGAAAAAGTGTGGATTATCATATGTCTGCTTAATATTTCTTTTGAGGGAGGTATTATTTTTCCGATCTTTATGCAAAAAAGGGATGAGTTCCATTAATACTGGCGCCCTCATGCAGAAAATCCACAAAGAGAAAAAAGAGAAACACATTCAAAGAGAAAACGTTCCAGACAGGAAATCTCTAATATGGATAAAGGCATCGCTACTGCTGTAACTGAATAAAAACAAGATATAACGTTAAACGTTTTGAATGATGAAATGTAAGGACAATAAACACTCGTCTGCAGTAATATATGGTTTATGTGTATTCGTCAAGCCATCTTGGGTATTTTCATAATAATTAAGTATATATTTGTAAGCCAGTGTAGAATATATAGTCTACCTCATTCTATGATAAGAAGCCACATCAGATCAAAGGAAGTTATTTCAAACACTCGACTGATGCTGTGAAGTCAAAATAAGTTATAATGTTCTCTTTTGTTGGACAGCAGGTTAAGAAAGGCTTATCATTGCAGGTCATTAGAAGGGAAGATGCTCTACGAGTGTTGCTTTTTCAGAAATAAACGGAGAGGCGTTTCCTCATCTCAGCATGTGAAATCATGGACACGAACACACTGCAAATTTTGAGAGAAATAAAACAAGGAAATTATTTAAATGCAAAACTGAAAAACCACAATTCACAAGCGCGTATTGAAACGTAGATATTGAACCGAACGGTTTGATATTATATTGAGTATTGTGACATTCCTAGTGTGTATATGTGTTTGTTTCTGTGTGTTTATCATCTTTTCATTATTTTATGTGGAAAGGTAAAAAAAACAAGCTGAGGCTGTATTACCTGTCCTGGTTGAGGAATAAGATCTTGCGTAATGATCCAGACGTGGAGAAGAAACAGGGCTGGACGTCAGTGGGAGAACTGGAGGGTTGTGTGAGCTATAAAGTAGGTGAGTTCTGAACAAGACAACATTTCACATACGTTAAATGGACTTTACCGACAAACAGTGTGCTGCATCTCAAGCAGTTTTACTGTAAACAAGGGCTAAACTCCTTTTAGCACAGACATTCAAGGTAGGCCATTAAAACATACTAAGTATTATAATTATAAAGGCTGACATTTATTTTAATGGACTGCATGGAAACACCTAGTGAACTCAGTCTAACGAACTAGAGGAGAAAGCATTATAATTATATTATAGCTGTAAGCAGCAAAACTGACAGAAACTCTGGATTAAAAAAACATCTATCAAGTGCAATCAAGCATGGTAAATGACACATAATAATAGCGCAGATTCAGATTTCAGTGTCATGACTGGTCACTTTTGCTCTAGTGAAAATGATGTGGGGATGTAGAAATGTTGGATAAATGCGTCAGTGTCATCACCGTAAGTCAGTGTTTCTGATCATCTTTTACTCCATACTAACATCATGCTGATGATTTCAGTTCGCTATGAAAAAATCAAGTTCCTGGTCATCGCTTTGAGGAACGCTGTGGAGGTCTACGCCTGGGCTCCCAAACCATATCACAAGTTTATGGCTTTCAGAGTAAGTCTCACATATTAGTAGAGATGCTAATTCATTCTTAGGCATTTTGATTAACGGAGGAAATCTTGCAGAGGCTACCAAAAACAAACCAAGTCATATTTTTTAACACAAAAACCTCGGGGCTCGTACCGGAGCGCTTCACATCACTAGTGCAGTGCTGTACCGGGTGCGCTACCGAGCAAGTTTACTGTGCCACATGTATGGAGTTGGTCAGATGATGTAAACATCAAAATGTGTTAGTTTACAAATCATGCACTATAGTTAAAGTGTTTTGAGCTCATATCATAGTGTGGTGTGATAAACCACACCAGAATAACTCTTCATTACTCAATAATTTCCCACTGCAGTCATTTGTGTAAAACAGAACAACAGTTGTTGGTGTTTTACTGCCACTGGTGTCTGTTTCAGCTGGACTGCAGTGTGTATAGGTATAGGTATGTGTAGGTGTGTTTTTGCAGTTTAGCAGTGATGTAGACAGAGTCACATATTTCCATTGAGCCCAGTGGATTGAAATATAAATGCTCTAATAATGCGGTTTCTAACTTTCACTGTAAAATATAACAGTTGTTTTGGACCGTGGCTAAGGAGCCCGTCACGGTCACAACTACCATACTTTATAATGTGATATTTCTAATTACCTGCTGTTCATATTTCTGTATTCGTCTATTGGAAAAAATAGGGTGGTGTAATGATAGGTAATGTAAGTGGGGTGTTTTTGGAAATGGGTCATTTTTGAGTACGTGTCCTACTTCTCTGCGGTCCTGAGAGACTTACTCTACTTCTGACATGCACTTCTGCCGTTTAGACGTATAACATTGTCCTGCATATTCTTATGAAAATACAAACGTTGTTTCTCCGAAATTTCTTCAGAAACTGGCTTCCTCACTTGTGAGTGGCAATGGGCATGATATTTTGTTTACTAAAGTACTTGACAGATAAATGAAACTTGCCCCTAATAGTACAGATAATGAATTGGTTCTCACATCACGGGTGTTGGAGGTTGACAGCTGTATCTATGAGCGATGTGACTCCTGAACTGTCTCGTTCACAGCATTGGAGTCACTAGAGTATAAATCAATGTCAGTCCCGTTTGTTGTTCTCACATTAGCTGTGAATATATCTTGTAATTGAAGATGACAACGTCCAGAACACTGGATCACGGTTAGCATAACACAAGTCCAATCAAGGCACAGGTTCATTCATCAAATCTTAATTAATGATAGCAGTGAAGACAATGACTTGATCTGCAAAACCTTCTGATTACACACAGCTCACGTCTCTGTACTATGCACACGTGTGTGAGAACATGTATGGGGTTACAGAAAACGTTCATATTTACTAATATATAGACTAACGGAGTTGTTGTGTGTCAGTCTTTCAGCTCACTGCCTCAGAAGCCGCTTTCAGTCGACCTGACGGTGGAGAACGGACAGAGGTTAAAGGTCATCTACGGTTCTCACTTTGGCTTTCATGCTATAGATGTGGATTCCGGGACGCCCTTCGATCTCTACCTGCCCAGTCACGTGAGTATATTTTACATTCCTGGCACATTTCATGTCAATATAACCTGAAACTCAGACAAGTTTAATAAGTGAGGTACAGTTGAAGCATTGTAAATATTTCTCTGCTGTTGCAAGTTTGATCCATCTGTGTGCACATTCACATTAGCTTTCACTCTCTGCACGGGACATTTTTGGGACGTGTTAGCATTCTAGGTACACATAAGCACAACCGGAGCGTTTAAAAGCCGCGTCTGTCAGCGGATCCCTAGTACATCTGCATATAGACGGAAAATCGGCTCAACAGCGCTCAAATGTGAGCGGGAAATGGGCGTTTTTAAAGTACCGAACCCGGTACCTTTTGACAACTCTACTGCAGACACAATGTCACATCTGAAAACATGGTCTGGAAAACTGGTATTTGGGACCATAGAAACAGTGCTGATGTAATGCAGTTGATCCAAGGTGTCAGTGGATCCCATTACTCTGAAACATCATCTAAACACTAAATGCAACAGTTATTATTTTGAGCAGCTGTTTCAATTGATAGTTAGATCAGAAACAGTGTTAATGTTCCAAAATTCATCACATATGAAAAAAAAAATCAGTTCAGCAATATAGCAGAAGATAACAGTGTCATTGTCCAGATAAATTCAGTTCAAGTTTTGCTCTCATCTGAAATGAAGAAAAAAAAACTTTGGAGAAACCAGGCTAATAAAGGGTAGCGTCACAAAACCATCACACACAAAACTTTCGTTTTCTCACAAGGACTGAAAATGATTTTGATTGTGAGGTGAAACATTCACCCTTTCAGGCATCTAACAATACAGTGAGCAGAAAAAAACGCACTTGTTTGTTTTCTGCCAAATGCTACAATTCAGGGTTTGTATAAATATGCAGAGCATGCAGAAGATAATGTTGGGATGATATAGAGCTGCATTTGCCTTGTTGCTGACGTCCCCACACACCCACACAGCAGCGTATCCTACACCGAGAGGAAGAGCGATGAGTGCAGTGTTCACCCACGGCTCTGCTGCCCCCTCAGCGCCGACCCACACTCCAGTGAGCCGTCCCACATACTCGCGGACTAGTTCACCCTCACAATCTGCGGCGTGTGTGCTAGTTTCTTCGAACTGATCTCGCGTCCAAAAATAACTCTGCAGCCTTCGCTACGTTCCCAGAGCATAAGCCCATTGAAATGACCTGTTATTTGACAGTTTTTTTTTTTTTCTAATTAGAGGCAGTAGATAAATTTAGAGTGAACTCGCAGTGTGATACAGAACTGGAGGCTGGGCGGCACTGGATCATGTAGCTTTCCATACCACTCATCCATTCCCTCCCATTCTCTCGTTCATTCGTTCTGTCTCTTTTTCACATTCTCTCTCACACACACACACACATTGTGTTTTTCCATCTTTCACGCAGTTGTTGGCTTTCACTCGCACACAGTCATTATCAAACTCCTTCCGTGCTCGAGCTGCTCTTTGCGTGGTGTAAATCTTCCTCTCCCACTTGGAAACACACGCTCCCTGTCTGTGGCGGCGCGTTTGCGCGGCTGGCGCTCATGAGAATCCCGCGGCAGAGGATAAAGATCGCTCTGCGGCTCTGGATGCCCGTGTTGATGCTCAGGATCGTGGTGGCTCTACAGAGGGACGGCAGCACAGTGTGCGTGAATTTATTTCTGAGTCAGGCAAGTACAGCGGGAGGTGTGTGATTGTGTTAATGACAGATTATCCATTCTAATGCTTTGTCGCCGTGAGCTTGGGAGAAAATGTTTTGTATAAGTTTGGTCAAAGGAAACACATGCTGTGACTTTTGATGCTATTGAAATATGTTTAGTCGTAGTGTGTGAAAAGAACTTTACTTTGATTTTATTAACACTCAAATAATGACGTATCGCAGTTGTACGGTTACTCTAAGTGATTTGAACAAACCCCTAACACTAATTATTACATTTGACATCAATGATATCTCAAAAAAACAAAAAAATCACATAGATTCACCTTATCTAGAGACCAGAGGAGAAATCATAGACGCCCACACAACAATGCACCAAATACCTCTCTTAACACTGAAGCAATGCTCTGGCAAACACCAACTACTGTGTTTCATAACTCCAGTCCTGAGGACCCATGGCTCTGCACAGTTTTGTACGTCTTCCTTATTTGATTCTGCATGGCATTGCACTGAAACCCCTCTGTGGCTTAGCCTTGATCGTGTCCACACAGTCAGCATTTGGCTTTGACATACTTACATATCATCACATCTATTCGTCATATCAGGTGTGTCAGGTAACTCATTAGGGAGGTGACAGATAAATATAGGCATAGATAAGAGTAATAATCCCAGCCGTACCACCGTTGATCAAATATGCAAGGATGTTAACAAATAGGTGAGGAGCAGAAAAGAATAAATAGATTTGTTGCATAAATTCGTAACAACCTCGCCCAACCCTTGTCCGACGGCTCATCAAAATTACCGGCCCAAGTCCGACTAGATCCCGAGCCTTTTCTCTCTCTTTCCCATTACACTGTTTTATATTTCTTTTCGTTTCTTTATAAAGTTAACTTAGAAATGTGTTTGGAACATTTTTGTGTGTTAAATTAAGATTTTGGCCCTAACAAAATTAACATTGTAGCGTAACGACCAAACCGCCAGAGGCAGGCAGCGAGTTCATCACAGCCTACGTTTGACCAATTTTGCCTTCTCAAATCATCACAACTTGCCTAAAATAAAATCTTCAAGCATATCACAGTGTTATTTTAAACGTTTAACTCAGATAAATGCACGCTATTATGCGTATACAATCGTTTGTTAGAGAGCGGAAGCTAAATGCGCTTTGCAGGACATGGAGGCGCCAGCGCAATCACATGCAAAAAAAACTAAAGACGCCGTCATCTTTGCTTATAAA
The DNA here is from genome assembly GCA_012976165.1 of Labeo catla. Lineage (NCBI taxonomy): Eukaryota > Metazoa > Chordata > Actinopteri > Cypriniformes > Cyprinidae > Labeo > Labeo catla. Next base: position 307,786 of record VONZ01000861.1, read on the forward strand.
GGTAAGCGTAATATATCATCCGGAACTGTAAAGAGTCTAATTTTATTTGCGTGCACTCACAATATTAACAAAATGTTGTGCTTTTGTAAAAATAAAGAGACAAACAAGATGCGCTTTCTGATGTATCGGTGTTGAACAGGAGCGCTGCACAAAAATGAAACGAAAGTCAGCTAATGCTTGCCTTACAGATAAATGTATCTATAGAAAGCTTTAAATTATTACTATACTACTTTAAAACAGAAAAAATTAAAATCGAAAACAAAAACTCTTTCATTATAAAATCTGTAGAGATGCGTTTCTCTGTAAAGGCGCGTCCAATGAGCAGCTGGCGAGTCAGGATCGTTGTCTTTGTGATACTGGCTCAGAAAACACTAGTTTACTAATAATTCTTTCAG